>NW_017551372.1:1417538-1712859 GCF_001854935.1 Bemisia tabaci
GGGGGGGGGGGCAGCACTCCCTCCTCCCAGCGTCAGCTCTGCCTCTTTTATTTCCTTTGCTCCATATTATCAGCAACTCATAATTGGACCACATTTTTAATGCGAAACTACAATTTCTGACTCACATATAAAATTACCTCTCTGCATAAGGAAACTAAAGGCACATATGTGGTTTCTAAAATGAGCCAGAAATAATTCTAGTTTTTTCTAATTGCGATGTGGTCCAATTGAACTACTTTTTGCAATTAGGAACTACAGTTTTGGCCTATTTTAGAAACAACATAAACGCCACTGGTTCCCTTACGCAGATAGGTGTTTTTATATTTGAGTCAGAAATTTTCGTAGCTCCTTATCGTTAAATGCAGTCCAATCATTATGAATCACAAAGAATGAGAAAATTAAGTGTATTGTAATTCCACTATGGGAAGGAGGGAGGAATATCTCCTTGGGGGCGCCAACTCCCCCTCCCCTCTCGTTCAACTACAGCCCTGCCTCTTTTATCCCGCTAGTTTCATGTTATTGTTAACTGAGCGACGCGACGAATGTCTCACAGTCGGACTGAATTCTGCAATAAATTAGGAGCTACAATTTCTGGCTCGGTTTAGGAACAACGTATGTACCTACCATCTGTTCCTGAATGCTCACAAGTCCTCTTCCAGATGAGTCAGAAATTGTAGCCCAGTACCAATCGCAAAATGTAGTCCAGTTGGCCGCACGACGGCATAAAAAAAATTCCGCGGTCCGCCACCGCCATTACCATTCCACCACGATCGTCTCACAATGATTATTGATAGGTTAACTCTCGAGTCAGTTTTATGTCTATCGCATCGGAATCGGCCCGAGGGCAACTCGTGGGACGCGCAGCCGCACAGTGGATCGAGTCAATCAGAAAGATCGGACTTGGAATTTTTGACTAAAACTGCGAATTTTAATGTTTATTTCGTCACATTTTAAATTGCAAGGGGTGCTTGTAGAAGAAAATTTCTCGAGGGAACCAATTGAACCGTTTAGAACCTCAAAGTTCTGTATAAACGGAGTTATAACAAAATGTCTATCATCAGGAAAAACCGGAAAAACTGGAAAAAATCAGGAATTTTTGCCAATCAGGAAAAAATCAGGAAAATCGGAAAAATCGGACGTTTCATCAGGAATTTTTCTCACTTTGTCAAAAAATTTAGTTTCCGCATGCATTTATGCAATATATATATTTTTTACGAGAAAAATCAGGAAATTATCAGGAATTTTTTATAAAATATCAGGAAAAATCAGGAAAATATCAAGATTTTTCAAAATTAAAAAATACTAGACACAATGTATCAGCGTTTAAGTTTTCAACTTTTGTCCAAGCTCTCCTATTGACTCGATCCACTGTGAGCCGTCATAAAAGCCGATCGCCTCTCTCGATTGGATCCCGATCCACGCTGTTACGTCACTGCGTCGCCGCTGATTTTAGTCTCCAACTGTTCTGCATCCAGTGATCCGGTGTCCATCAACTCAGTCTCCGTCCGGCGATCTAACCCACATCGTGAGGCACCTCGTGAGTGATCGTCCCCAGTGCTCATTTACAGTGGAAGTTTGGATACCATACACAACTCGCCGTTTTTTTTTGCTCTTTTTGGATGAAGTGATCCCACCATATCCGGAGATGAAAGGATCCGAGGTCGCTCTAACTATCAACGGAGTGCTGTACAAAGGTGCCCATAATATTGTTTTACCTAAACTGACGCTTTAAAAAATTTAAACTCTCCAAATTTTTCAATTCGGAACTAAGATTATTAGCTCATCCGTAAAAACACTCGTGTGCATAGGGAAACTAATATCACACACGTTCTTTCTGAACTAGGCTGGGGCTTGGAGGGTTTTTCGAAAAATTGAGGTATTAATTTTACTTCAAGGAAAACTGGTCCTAATGCGTAATCTGTGAAAAGTTCGCTCCCAAATTCCAATTTTTAAGTATCATAAGGTCAGTTTGAACTTTTTCTCTGCCATAAGAATCCATGTAATGTCGAAACTTCAAACTCGTATTTCTCGAAGTAGCAAAAATTTCACTTATGCGTCTTATCCTCTAAGCCCCTTGATCGCAAAATTTAATCCAATTGGCTCTGTAAAATTGCTCTAAAACTGAAAAATTTTGCCAACCAGCTGCAAACTATGTACATGCTCTGTGAGAACGTGGTTCTGCCAAATGATGACTTTTTCCACGGATCATTCTTTTATTTTCCCTAATAGCATTGTTCTGATTTGTTTTTAAATGTTTGAAGCCGTGTGAAACTTATTAGAATTGCCCCTAAGCAAATGTATGGGGCGTCTCAGCGGGATCAAATAAAACAGCGGAACATAAGGTCAACGCCTTCTGTTTTTGGGTAGGCAATCAGTGTTGCAATTTGACCAGCCCTGTTAATCTTGCTTTTTACGAAATAATGCATCGTTTTGCAGTATGAGCATTATTCGTGGTGGTGTGCTAAATAGGAAGGGAAGGGGAAGCATGCGTTTATTGCGTTGAACCATCTAAGTTATTGGAATTTTTTTTTTTTTTTTTTTTTTTTTTTTTTTTTTTTTTTTAAGGGAGGGGGCAGGGGGAAAGGAGAGGAGGCGCGGGGGGTCTTTTCCACTCCGCACTGTTAATTCTGAGAACGTATTGAATATGCAATAAGTAGGTACTTATTGCACAACAGTGTAGTTGCGTTTTTCCTGGCATTTGAGTGAAAATTTGATATTTGTAGAAGGGTAGGGGGATTTAAATCGACCATGAATAATTTTTGAGCTCTAGCTCGGTAGTTATTTACTACCGGACTTAAAACTTATGGATGACGACTTATCCTTGGACAAAAATTACTAAGAATTTAATCTAAGTAAAAACTAAAAATTTAAAAAATTTGATACAAAATGTAACCATTCCTTAAAGTATTTACCTAGTCTTCATAGAAAGAAAGAGGATGAAAGAGAGTAGATATCTTAATGAGTCTATTAGTGCGATTTTTAATTTTTTTTTTTTTGCCTTTTTTTTCAAAGTACCCTCCAAAGTACTTAAAAATTACCTACTCAAAAGCTGGAATAATACACAAACCATCGAATGATGTCAATTTTTCCTTATCCTTCCTTGAGAAAGAAAAGGCTGTTTTTGCAACATTTTCTATCACAAAATTACTTATTGTGAAGTTTTTAAGGCCACCAAATTTCAGCACAAAATCTTAGTGATATAATGATATTGAAAACTCCCAAGTTTGTTTTTGTTATTGACTTCACGGAAACTTCAGACATACCTACGTATCCTCGCGATTGTATTCTTAATTGAGTAATATAATGCAATTGATTTTCTCAAAGTTTAAAAATTCCCAAGTAACCTCTCTATCCAAACCGAGGACAAGAATCAAACAAGAGGGCTTTGTCCCTCGATTTTGTATCTATTTTATTCACATCTTTTTGATCATTCTTGAAATATTTTTCATCCAACAGTTCCAGAATCCCTACCGGCGGACACTACGCTCAATGAATTCATTCGGACAGCAGCCCACCTCAAAGGCACAAAATTCATGTGCTTGGAAGGGGGCTGTGGTGCCTGCATTGTCACAGCCAAGAGGAAAGATCCTGCCACTGGAAAAGACTTGATTTTTGCAGTCAATTCGGTAAAAAAATGTTTTCTTTCAGTTTCAAACAAATCCATGTTTCTAACTCCAATAATAACAACAATATGTACTCAACATTAAAAAAAAAAAAAAGGTACTCNCCCTCCCCCCCCCCTCAGTTATGGTTAAATTATTCCTTCAATGCCATTTCCTCCAGAGTGCGATCCCCTTTTCTGCCCTCTCAATAGTTTTTGTAAGTATCAAATGCATTTCTTACTATGAGTAATTTTCTTTTATTTATATTTCCTCCCTTAGTACAGATCTTTTTATTGAAGACTGTTAGGTAACTCTAAACAGAGAATTACTAGACCATTGAAGAGAGAAAATTAATTACCATTTTTTCACCCAAAAACTTTTCATTCTCTAGCTTCTTGCTTTTTGACGAACAAGTTGAGTGGAAGTTTTTCATGTGTCTGCACACAAGAAGGAAAATAATCAAATTAATAACACCTGAATTTACCTGATAATTACTTATTTGTTTCTTGCAGTGCCTAACGCCCATTTTTGCTTGTCATGGGTGGGCCATTACAACTGTTGAGGGAATTGGCAGTAAAGCAACTGGCTACAATAAAGTTCAATCTCGTTTGGCCAGTTTCAGCGGAACACAATGCGGTTATTGTTCGCCTGGAATGGTTATGAACATGTACAGGTACGTAAGTATAGGTATACCTCTCATCATTTCTTACTCATTTTTTACCTGCACAGTCATTTCCAAACATATTTCTGATGCTTTGCTTTGATGGTAAAATTTAACTAAAGTTAAAGAAAAAGAATGAAACAGAAGGGAAAGAAATGATGAGTCCAAGACATGGCAAATGTAAACAATCAGATATTGATAGTAAGTAACATTTAGGTAGAGACAGCATTGAAATGTATCATCACCGTAACAAACAGAACAAGTAAGTTCTAATTTTTCTCAACCAATCAAGAGAGTTGACATAAGAAGTAGAAACTAAATTTAATGCTTCTAATGTAAGTAACTGCTGCTGTATTTTTTTTTTTTTTTTTAAAAAAAAAAAGAAAAAAAAAAACTGTCACGAAGTGTCGAAAAAAATTCCTCTCCCCGCGTAGCACAGGCTGCATGAAAATTCCATTAGACTAAAATTATTTCCATTGTATTACGGTGTTGTATAATTGTATATGTTGTCCATTCACTAAATGGAGGGGCTCCTCTCATTGAAATTGATCGCAATGAAAATAAAATAAGTTAAACTTTCTTTTGCATTGCAATTAGCTTATAGGTTCATTTTGTTGCAGGTCACAAAGCAAAATGCTCAATGTAAGTATGTATTTATGATGCCCTGATGCTCAATTGAATAAGTCACAAATCGATTGGATTTCCATTTTCAGTGAAGAACCATTTTTCATTTCAGAATATGAAGTTATAAGTCACTTAAAAAATTCTGTTATTTTTGTCTGTCATGAAATAGAAGTTTCATCATTTTACTTTCTTTATTACAGTCTGATGAAAGGAAATGAGCAAGTTACAATGAAAGCAGTCGAAAATTCTTTTGGTGGCAATATCTGTCGCTGCACTGGTTACCGACCCATTCTCGATGCTTTCAAGTCACTTTGTACCGACTCGCCGAAAGACTTCTATCCAGATAAATGTGCTGACATTGAGGTAATAGAGCTATTTTAGATTGTGCGTAGTCCTCTGAGTTGTAAAAACTTGCATTATCTTTGTTTAAGTAAGAGAGACCCAATTAAGATAAGACCAAATATTATGTTTACAAATTGCAAGATATGAGTAGTGGGACACTTTCAGTAATAATAGTGATGCTCTAATGTAACATTTTATCGCACTTGAAATGATGTAGTACCTATTTTCACCTCTTGAAAGAGTGAATAGGTAAATGCTCTCATGTTGATTGAATTCATGAGATAGTGTTATTTATGATTGCTCCTGAATAAAAAGTCAAACAATAGAGACTATTCTCTTTTTTGGGCCATGATGCATCTAATTGAAGTATGTAAAAGTTATTCAGGGTGTCTACCTTCAGGAAAATATCAGAAACGTTGACGTCATCAGGAAAAATCAGGAAAATTGATCATGGATAAAAAAATTCCGAGTTCCGAGTAGGGTTTTTAAATTCAAATTATTGGGCGCAAACAATTAGGAAATTTCATTTATATGATCAGGAAAATCCATAATGAATTTTTGGTAGACACCCTGCTATTTTAAATGACAAAAAAATCTCTTTCTCAAAATTTCCTTGCATTTTTTTCAGGATTTTCCAAAAGTTTGTCCCAAAACAGCAGAAATTTGCACGAAAATTTGCAACGACAAGAACCGTTGCCATACAGATGAGCACTTCAACGAGGAATATGACTTCCTTTATGTTGATAACTTAGCCCTCTCGTTAGCAAACAATACTAAATGGTACAAAGTTGATGGCAAGAAAGAAATCTTTGAGATTTTTGACATGATTGATGATCCTCAATCTTATCAGCTGGTCGCAGGGAACACTGCACATGGTAAGAATTTAACTGCGGAATTTTCACTCCATAAATGTTGCCCTTGTTGCTGAGGTATGATCAACTTTTAATGCTGTGAGGAGCATAATCTTTTCGGAAAATTTGTATAATCTTGTGATTCTGTAGAGAAAAGCAGCAGCATTTTTTGTAACTCTGTTAAATGGGAGAGTGAAGGTATTTTTAATCATGAGCCTTGATAATGATAAACTTGAGTTTATCAAGAATGCACGGAGTTGCATCAAGTTTGAACTGAAAAATGAGGTTTGAAGTTTTATTCCTCCATAGGACTCAATGTTGAGGACAAAGTTGAAAGACTGTTGTAAGTTCAACATTTTTTTTCTGCAACTTTGAATTTTTGACAGGAAAAAATGTATAACCAGTCGAATTCTACATTGCTCCCATTTTTATTATTTTCCAAAATGCGACCTGATACTTTTCTGTGTTGCTCGGTTCAGTTTGGTCCAATTTGAGACAGGAGACAAATGCCTTATTGTAAATGTTGCATATTTTCTCTAAATGCTATCCATTATTTAGATCGATTCAAATAAAGACTGAAAATTGTGTTAAATAGCTCTCCGTCATTTCTCGCTGATTCCATGTAGATCTTGGTAGGCAATAAGAAATGGTTTTTCCTCTTTCTTTCTTTCTTTTATATTTGCATAAATTGTTTTTTATTCTGGTAGTGTTCCATAAGCATGACTTATTTAAACCTCAACTAGTTTCTATTGAAATTGAGACTCTCTTACTGCAAACCTGCAAACTGATATTATCCCAATGAAAGTTGATATTTTGAGTGTTTTTGCGTCAAAATGAGTGTGAAACTCTCCCTGAAGCAGTAGTGTCAATAATTCAAATTTGAGTTTTGATCGTAACCTCCTATAAATACACCCTGCACTCAAACCTTATCCTTCAGATTAGTTTAGAGAGAAGTTTCCTATCCTGCCTTACTATAAATAAAGTTCACTTTGTTTTCTTTCTCTTCCTCCATAATATTTCAGCGTCATTCCTGTTATTTTTCTAGGTGTCTATCGCAACAGTGATTTTGATTTCTACATCGATATCAACAGTGTAGCTGAACTATCAGACTGGAATCTTCAGGATAACGCCCTGAATCTTGGTGCCAATATTACTTTAACAAAAGCAATGAGCATTTTTGAGAGTGTGTCGAAGAAGTATCCCAAATTTAGTTATCTGAAAGCATTTGCTGATCACATTGATTTGATAGCTAATGTGCCTGTCAGAAATGTAAGTATAACTAATGTGTCATAATTCTTTAATAATTATAATTGCTTACAGGAATCCATAAAGTTCCAAAGCACGGAAAATTTTTTGATCCGACCTTTCTCGCTCATGGTTCCATGGTTTCATCAATAAAATCCTGACATGTATGTGTTTGAAAATTGGTAAAATCTTAATTGTGGAAGCTTAACCTTTTTTGTTTGCAGTATTTGTATCTTATATCATAGTCGGTACTTTGAAGTAATTTTATGCTTCAATATCACACTAGACCTAATCTATGAATGGGCATTTATAAGACAACTTTGCCTTGTTTTCAGGTTGGAACTCTGGCTGGCAACTTGAGCATCAAGAATCAACACACTGAATTTCCATCAGACATCTATCTGATGTTCGTTACAGTCGGTGCCATGTATACCTATGGTGAGATTTTCTTAAGAATATTGATCTCATTCTAGATAGATGACATTAGCATGTGACGCAAATTATACTGTAAACTGAATTATAACCGTCTTGGATGTTGGTATACAGGTTGAGATAGGCAGACTGTGTCATTGAGATTCCACCATAAAATATTAAATGAGATGTGGATTTCTTTCAAGCATTTACATGAAACATCAGTGAAACTTCATGTTTGAAATCTCAGTGCAGCAATTTTTCATGAAATTTTCCATCCTAGATTGCAGACGGTTCGATCAACGCCCATGTCTATTTAGAATCTACTCTCTAAAATTTACCTTCTGCCAAACATAAAACACAAGTAAAGATTTTCTTTATTGCACATCCTTTTTCTTTTTTGTGTTTTTTATGAAGCAGGCTTGATTATAAGTTGTACAATAAGCCTCATTGTATCATTCTGAATTATGTGCCGTAAACTTTCCCTCCTTTTTTTCTTATTATTATTATTCTTCTTCTTATTCTTCTTCTTCTTCGCACAAAACGCACATAGAGCATCTGCATTCCAACCATCAGGATTCAAATTATAAAATTGATTTACTCTTTAGTTCTTGCAGAAAAAAATGATTATTAGATATTAAATCAATGTTTGAAAGTGGAGAAGTAAAAATAAGAGTAATGAAAAGAAAAAGGGAAAAAATATGTTTCAAATGAATAACCCAGTTAGTGATTCTCACGTTAATCAATTTTGTAAATTTCACAGAGACACCCATGGGATCCTCTGATATAAGAGAGGTTGAAGAACTCATTGAAACTGATATGAGAAAGAAATTGATTACATCTTTTGTCCTTCCTTCATTGGATGATTCTTACATCGTAAAAACTTACAAGGTAAATTTTGCTTTAGTTTCCTTTCTGTGCTTGACGGTAAAATTCCTTTCCATTCCATTCCATTGTCGTATATGTATAAGCATTAAATCCCTCTAGTATAAATATCCAGGAGTTAAAGATTGCTGCATACTGTGTAAATTAAAAAAAAGCCTCAAGTCAGTCTCTTCATTTCTGGAAGAAATCGCTGTTATTTAAGGCACTTTTATATCCTGTTGAAGATCCTTAGAACTGTATTCGCAGTATTTCTATTAAATCAAATGTTTTCCCTAGCCATAAAAATTATGTTATTTAAATGAGCCTTGACTGTCGGCTTTTGATTGGTTGGATTTTAAATAGGTCTTTCTCTCCTTAGAAGAGATTTGTTTAACTTTTTAATAAACTTTTTGGTTTTTTTGGCAAAATTTTATGTCAAAATAACTTTTCTACAACCATTCAAAAATCCCCTCCCCTTACCCCATTCTATTCTCAAGTGTAATATAGGTCTTTTCTTCGTTTTCAGATCATGCCCCGCGCTCAAAATGCGCATGCGTATGTTAACGCAGGCTTTAAAATTAAGCTAGGTAACAAGGACACTATGACTGTCAGTGAAGCCAGTATCGTATATGGTGGCATCAGGCGTAACTTTGTGAGTTTCCTTCTAGATTTCATGAAATTACTAATCGTGGATGATTTTAATTAAACAAACGCATTAATTTTAACTACACTTGGCATCAGCCGACACTGTTATTGGTTTCGTTCAGCAAATCCCAGGATGCATCATAACTCGTAGTACTCGCATAGTGGCATATAAGGAATGCTACCATTGCTGCTTTCCTGAGAGGACATGTTTCTTGAAAATTGTTCCGATTTTACTGCTTGATACCATCAAGCAATTTTAGCATTAACAACTTGGTCCAATAAGTTGTTTTGACAGTTATTTCCCCTAGTTGCATAGATGTTTACTTCTGAGTAGACAAAATCCTTGTTTCTCACCAAATTTGAAGAAAATAACCACAGAAATTGTAAGTGCATAAGTAAATGAAAAATCTTCCACTATGATTCAGCAATTTTGGCAAATAGGTAATTATGAAAGTGGCTAACAATTTGGCAAAGATTTCCAAAAATTAAGTAAAAATGTCAATCAACGTGACTAAAAAAGTTGTTGGATGATGCAAAGGTCAGACAATCGAGAGGCGGATGCTTAAAATTCTCTGGAATCTTCAGACCTTAAACTTCTATGCGATTTGACTCCAGTCTTTTCCTGATAATACCATTTTAGCAGGTTTTCAAGACGTCTTTTTGTCTGCAACATTTTGGAAGAACATCACCAAAACTCATTCCAGCTTTCAGTAATGATATCTACTAAAACATTTGAGCACTGAAAAGTGCAATACATACTTATTCTGGCTTCAGTTGTGTTACAGATGTGTCAATAGAGCCCACTGAAGTTTTACCACAATGTGTAGTAACATTTTTTAAGTAATTGAATGTATTCATCAATGACGTAATCGTGGGTAATCGTTTTGCTTATGTGTTTATTCCAGGTGCATGCTTCTCAAACAGAGAACTTCTTGGTTGGGAAGAGTTTGTTGGATTCTCATGTAGTGCAAGGAGCTCTCGATAAACTCGCCTCTGAAGTAGATCCTGACGTTGTTTTGACGGATGCCTCTCCTGCTTATCGCAAGGGCCTAGCTCAATCCTTATTTTACAAGGTACTCTTTCCATTTAATTTACAGCTTTTTAGCAATTTACATCCAACATTTTAACCCAGGAAATAGTATTTGCATCAAACAGCTCAGTTTTAATTTGTCTAAGTGTCTTGAATTTTGAAGAGAAAACTATGAATTGATAAGTCTCTGGTAAAGTACCCTTTATGTTTACCCATAAATTTTCTCATGATACAGCTGTGTCCATACTTGATAGCGTTATTTTTGCAGCAATTCCAAAGAAACTAAAATTTATGATTTTTTTCTTTCAGTTTGTCTTAAGTCTTAAACCGACCTCTATCAGTCCTAAATACCGCAGTGGAGGTGAAAAACTAGTTCGTCCTCTCTCATCCGGAAAACAGAGTTTTGACTCTGATGAAAAGATGTGGCCTGTGAACAAAGCAATGCCAAAATTGGAAGCATACTCACAATGTTCAGGTACTAACTCAAAAGAAGCCTTTTTTTTCCCTTACAAATACATCCGTTTTCAAAAATAATGACATGAAGAAGTAATTCACTAAATTTAATATCCCTTTAGTGTTAAAGTGTTTAGCTTATTTATGAGCATCTCAAACAGACAAGCACTCACAGGCTGACAAACTTAGCATACATCTGTTTTTCACTTTTTAAAAACACAAATTAGCACCATGTCAGTAACCTTTACATTCATTGACCCTTCAAACCAGTCAGTCATTAAAATGTCTTATTCTTCAATCAACATAAGCGCCTTTTTCAAAAATCGGAGAAAAGTGAGAATAAGAATATATTCTACTCCTTGTCAATCTATGTATCATGGCAAACGTACGGTCCATTTAAAAGGTCATATTTTTACCAGGATGCCAAAATTAGTAATTACCATCAGATTGTATAATACTTCATTTTCCCTGTTCTGAAATTCGTGAAACTGGGATATAGGAAAGTAGCCGGTTCTTTTTAGGATTTGATTGGAACAAGTATTAAAGATCTGGAAAGTAACCTTTAACTACACTTTGGTTTACTAAATAGGAGAAGCGGAGTTCTCGAACGATGTTCTTGCACCACCAGGTGAACTGTATGGCGCCTTCGTCTTAGCACCCGTTGGACCAGGCATACTTGATTCCATCGACACTAGTGCTTCTATGGTTAGCATACATCTTTCTCTAATTTCTTTGCAAAAAGTATCAAAAGATTAATTTGTGACCTTCCACTGGGGATGAGACCTCAGGCTATTAGGCAAAATTTTCAGCTGAAAAATTTTTGTCAAGTGGGTCGAACGATTGGATTTTGAGATTTCGACAGAAGTAGTATGCAAAAGAATAGATTGCAAGTGGTTGGGTGTCAATAAAAAGTGTACTGGTGCTCATCGTCTGGCTTTTATGTTCTCTGAGCATAGTGGATTAGCAGTTTAAACAGCGTTTCCTTGAAACTGCGCTCGTAGAACTGCGAATTTCGAACTACCTTATCTTGAGTTTGGTTTGACTTTTAAGTCGTTTTTTGTCCTAAAATATTCGTAGAGCACAACGTGTGTGGACAAAGGTTTTTTGTCCCGTGAAGGATCTCATTTCTTTAAAATTCTAAAGAAGTATTACTTTTTGAAGACTGTACTTTGAGCGCTTGAAGAGGTCAACAATAATTTACACTCCTTTTGTCAAGCACTATCAAATATTTATAGACCATTTGATCCATTCATGAAACTCTTCAAACCTGAACGGTAAGTGAGGATTTAAAAGTGACTATATTTTATTATTATTTTAAAATTGAAGTTCTCTGTTCAGGATGCTTGATTTGGGAAAGTATGCCCTATATCCAGTTGTCCCTGAAAAAGCAGCCTCTGGTTTATGTTCAACCATAACTTTTTAAAAATTTTAACTAAGTAAACAAGATGTGTGACAAGCAGTTGATTATACAATTCTGCAGTTAAGTATACTTTAATAAATTCGTCTTACTTTACGCAAGGAATTAGCTGTTTGTGATACAGTATTTTCTCCTGTATGTAAATTGGGGTGTACAGTTTTCAGCAGAGTTCTTTGCTAAATGTACCCGTTAAAAGTTTGTTAATTACATAACACATTGCATTTTACAGGCAATGAATGGAGTAAAATCCTTCTTTTCTGCCAAGAACATTCCAGGTCTCAATTCTTTTACACCAGTGGATGCAGCAACTGGAGCCCAGGAAAATGAGCTGGTAAGATTTCAATGTTTATTTTCACCATCCCAAATTTATTCATTAGTTGTAAAACTTTTGAACTTTGTCTAATTTAAAAAGTTAAACGTGTTTGCATTAATAGCAATACCAAGTATTATTTTGTAGAAATAGTAAAGCCAAGGCATTGCGTTAGGTATCTATTTTATTATTTATTTACTTACATAGTAAGAGATTTTCAGGACATCGTGTCCCATCTTCAGCACTCATATTATTAACTACATGGATTATTATGAACAAGTTGGATAAGTATACAAAAATATATGCGTAAATACAATAAGACGAAACTAGTTGAATTCAAAACTGCTTTTATTTTAATTTTTTCCAAAATAAGACTTCCCAAGTAGCATTTCTCAACAGAAAAATCGCTATATATTGCGATTTTATCGGGATAAAATCAAGGATAATCACTTAGATGTTGACGATCTTGGCGATTTTATTGCCGATAAAATCGCAATATTTAGCGATTTTTCCGTTGAGAAATGCTACTTGGGAAGTCTTATTTTGGAAAAAATTAACCTAAAAGTAGTTTCGAATTCAAGTAGTTTCTTGTCCTATCTAAAATTCTCATTCATTGTGAAAATTCAAAGTCTGCAAAAAATGTTTCGAACTTGAAAATTGTCGTTTTCCTTCAATGATTCTATTTGCATTAGTTACTTGGTTGAAAATTTTTAAGGAAGGCATATCGACGGTGTAAGTCGGCAATTACATGACTCAGTTTGCGACGTTGCAGACTTCCTGTCGTACTTTATTTTTTAAACTTTGTTCTCTTTTAAAAACTAACATAAGGTGGAGATTTTCAGACACCACAAACGAGATGTGTGATTGCGGACTTACACTGTTGATATGTTGAATCATTTTAATCAGCATCTAGTCTTGTGCAAGGAATGGAGAGAGTTAATGAAACTTATAAATCCAGGTGATGTTATCGTAAATATTTTTGGACTTAATTATTTTTTAACTTATTTTTCTATGCAAGTAGGAAGTTTTTCACTTATATTTGCTTTCTTTTTTTGGATCATCAGCTCTTTGCCGAGAAAGAGGTGCTGTTTGCAGGACAGCCTGTGGGACTTCTAATTGCCACGAGTCAACACTTAGCAAACAAAGCAGCTAAGAGGGTTAAAGTGCATGTGAAGGATGTTAAGAAACCTTTGACATCAACGCAAGAAGTTTTGAGCTCTGGAGACAAGTCGCGAATCAAACCCATTAAAACAGTCGAGAGGAAGCTCGAAAATGGTGAGAATATAAATATCAGCAGAATTGAAGTACACAAAAATGATAATCTACTTTTTACAGGGACCTGCAATCTGAAGTAAATTTTTTTGAGCTATGTACAAATTATCAGTTTTTCACCAAAATCAAAATTAGGCTCTTTTGGAAGTTGACTCGGAGGAAAGACCAAAATTTTGTGGAAAGACACAGAATTACTCATTGAATGAAAGTGACAAATCCAGAAAACATTTGTTACAAAAAAAGGTGGTTAGAACCTGTTTTACTTGCTTTCTATCATGGCTTATGCAATGACAATGATTATACCATTACAAAACTGAAAGTCCCAGTTATGTACTTGATATTATATTTAAAGTTTTTCTTCTATCATCGTCCTTAAAAGGACGGAATGGGAAACTTGCTCTCTCTGGGACTTTCGTATTAATGATTTTTTACGATATAATTTGATGATATATCTAGAGGAAACAAATTTGTAGAAATGAAAAGAAATTCAGAAGGATAATTTGTCCGATAAATGATTTAAATATAAAAACTTACTATTTGAACAAATAACCTTATAAGTCATTCAGGTGGTAAATATTTTCAGAGAATAATTGGAGCCAAAGTTTACTTTTGAAAAAACATCAGTGGTTCCAGTTCTTCTGCTCCCGTAAAGAAAGCGATGAGTCTTTCAAGACAAAAGCTGGTGAGGATTTTTAGGCGCATGATTGTTGCTTACAAACCAGTCTCAGTTTGAGTAAATTGGAGCCTTGTAAATATAAGCTGGCTTCTTTTGCTAATTGTAAAATGCTGTTTTGGGGTAACCATTCGGGTTAAAAGTTTTGAGGAGGCTAATTAATTTTTGTGTTGCATTGTACAGAGTTTCCAGGGCTGTCATATTGCTGTAAATGTATTAAGATATTATTTAGTAGAGAGCATAGTCCCGATAACTGAAAAAAATATATGGCATCAGCTTGGTCCCATGTTAAAATCAATTTTGCGGCAGTCTCAGCTTAAAATTTTAAAAAAGTTCAGCTTGAAGTCCTCGTAAAAATTCTTCCATAATTTTGTTAACAGGCCAAAACTTTTGAAACAAGTCTAACCACAAACTGAACCTAATTCTCCCAGGAGCACTGAATCAAGAATGTCAGAATTAAGTTGGTGTCAAATTTTTTGCGCCCGTTGATGCAATCAATTTCCATAATTATCCATTTTTCCTTGAGTTTTTGTTGCAATTTGCAGGGAATAATTAATTTATTTCGTTATTATATGCCTATGCAGCTGCAAGTGGGAAGAATATTATCAAAGGAGTGTTCGAAATCAAAGAGCAGTACCACTTCACTATGGAAACGCAAGTTTGCTTGGCAGTTCCAACTGAGGAGGGCTTGGATGTTTACCCATCTTCCCAATTCCTCTCCATGATTCAGAGGAGCATCTCTCAGTGCCTCAAACTCCCTGAAAACTGGTAAATATTATTTTCCACCAGATAGGTGAAGAGTTAAAGACCTAAAGACATGGCACCTCATAAAAATTTCACACAGTACACATTGGAAATATCGGAAATTTCCAAAAGCCAGGATTACCACAGTCAAGGAAATAGCGAAAATAGGGAATTTTCAGAGAATTTTAAAAAAATAAGGAAAAACCTGGAAAGGTCAGGGAAAATGATGAAAGCGTCATAAAAAAATGTTACCACACCTTTACTTGCTTTCGAACATGGGTTTGACGTTTTGAACAACAAATTTTGAATGACGCTATCTCAAATTATGTGTTTTTAACCACCTGGCATGCTTTCAACTGTCAGGGTATTGTATCAATATGTGTCAGGGAATCCATTTTTCTAAATTTTGTGGAGACACTGTTGTAAGTGTAAAACTAGCGCATGTACCTCTCATTTAAGTCTATGAATTTGAGTGTCCAGTGTAAGAAAAAACTGAATTTAACATAGGTCGAATCAGCCGCTTTTTTCTGCTATCATCAAAGCTCCAAATGATTATTTTTCATGGTCTCAGTTTCAACATCTGTAATAGTCGCACTTTTTTTCCTTATTTCAGCATCAATGTGCAGAATAGGCGCGTAGGCGGAGGATATGGCTCCAAAATTTCTCGAAATTCTCAGGTAGCCACTGCTTGTGCATTGGCTGCTTATATCTTGCGTAAGCCGGTGCGAGTCATGCTTACCATTGAGACGAACATGCAATCAGTTGGCAAACGCATACCTTGTTTGTCCACCTATGAGGTAAGTTCATGTACGAATCCCAAGTAATAAAAATAATGGAAATATCAAAAAGAATGGGTTTTATCATGGTGTCCAGGACAGGGAATAACCAAGAAAAACCGGGATTCATCAGGGAACGAAAAATTTCAGAGAAAACCAAAGAAAAATCAGAGAATCAGTTCCAGAATTCTGAAATCTTTTCCTCTACAGTTGGAATGACGTATTTGGATTTAGGGCTGTGCGAGTACTCGAATTTCGAGTCGAGTCGAGCCAAGTATCGAGTACTCGACTCGGCTCGAAAGTTAGGTTAGGTTCGAGCGAGTACTCGAACTCGGCTCGAGTGTCAACAACACGAGTTTTTTTCGAGTATTTCGAGTTTTTTTGAGCCGGAAACGCCGAAAGAGTCCAACTTCGAAACATTTCAATCATACTTTAACTATTTTTAGTTTTGCCATCATTTTAAGATTGAATAACATCAGGCGAGTCTCGTCGGCAAATTTCTACCATCCGCAGCGCCAACACGCTACCGCCCGGCGATTTCCTGCCGCGCGCGCGGTTTGTAACTACACGGAGTCATATGAGCGCATTTATGCGCGCGACAAATTTCAACATGCGGCGGCGACCGCCGCTTGGAAAACTGAAAGTGAGCACGTGTTTTGGACCTTTTGCGCTCCAGAAAAACGGTGTCGCGGCGGCAGAAAAAAGGTGCTGCGGCTACAAAAATAGGAATCGCGCGATTCCAAAAAACGTCGCGGCGACAACTGCCGCCGGCGACACGAATTGCGTGCATAAATGGGCTCTAAAGCCTTTACTTGTGCCGCCTAAGTTCCTTTGATGTACGCCGCGCCACGCCGCTTCTTGCCCAGTTTTGTCCTCTTTTCAAATTAAACCGCGGGAAGTTATTTTAACGCGTTACTGCCGAACATTTTGTAATTTTAGTGTAAATCCTTCCTAGTGTGTCATTGTCAATAATTATTAATATCATATTATGAGTCTTGTTTGAAATTATTTGTTGTAGAAAATAGATTAAATCACGTTTCAAAACTCGAAATTACTCGAACTCGACTAGAGCTCGACTCGGCTCGAGGGTCATTTTCAAAGCTCGAACTCGGCTCGACTTAGTGAAAAAATACTCGAACTCGGCTCGAATCCAAAAAACCAGGCTCGCACAGCCCTAATTTGGATCTTCAAGTTATCAGAATAATGGAGAAATTTTCATTGATTGGATAATATAAACATCAGGAACGTTTTTGGAATTGAAAATTTGAATGGGCATCAAAGAATCGGCTGAAAGACGAATAAAATCTATATTCATATCTAAAACTCTGGAGAAGAATATAGTTTTCCCCAAGAAAATCCTGGGTAAGTGGGAGCATTTAAAGTTAAACTAAAGAATTGAAAAAGTTTTGGCGGATCGAGTGTTCCTTTTGCCCATCCCAGTACATATTCCATTACAGCATATTAAAATTACTATTGACATTGGGATTGTAAGGACCATCTCTCTTTATTTGCCTTTCATATAACCGGAGGGGATCAAAATCGGATGAGGAGCAACATGTTAATAAGACAGATTTAACAAGAATTAGCTTAACTACACCAGACAGTGCCTAATTTCCTCTGGGATTTATATTCTTCAACCATAATTAATCAACATACTCTAATTTTTCCATCCATCTAATTTTAGGTGTCTGTAGATGATGCAGGAAAAATTCAGTATTTGAACTTGGATATTCACCAAGACCTTGGTTCTTCCTGGAATGAAAATGCTGTTTCAGGGACATTAGCATTTTTAGCGAGTGGCTATGATTCGAGAACTTGGAATATCAATGGTTTTGCCGTTAGAACAGACAAGAGTAGCAACACATGGTGCAGAGCTCCAGGTATCTGATTATGTGACATTTTTGGGTCATTGTTATGGGATGAGGGTTCACTAAAAGTTTACATATCATCCTATCTGGCTTGTATTTTAAAGCTTTAAGAAATAGTCTCCTTAGGAGTCAGAATTGATTCCGCTTAAAATCTCAACTTGCTGTTGAAAGTAAGGACTCCCACTATGAAGTGTCTTGAAGTTTTGCTGAATTTCTCCACGTAGCAGCCCTGCATGAGTTAGGAGTTTAATAAGAGTAAAAATTTGTTGAATTGCAAGTGATTCAGTTCAATTTCCGTACTGAAATAAAATGTCATAATGAATAGATAATCTGTTGTCAGAAACAGCCTGAGATTTAGAATGTGTTAATGCATTATTATGTATCTGTTGATTGGTATTTTTTTTTTTTTTGTTCTTGATTTGGTCTCAGGTTCTGCAGAGGCTATAGCAACTATTGAGCATATTTTAGATCACATCGCAACTGTTTTGAATAAAGATCCAGTAGACGTCCGCACGGCTAACTTCAGTGATGACTACAAGGAACAGTTGGTCGCAATGATCACTCAACTGAAAGAAACTTCTGATTTTGATAACCGAAAACAACAGATCAAGGAGTTTAATGAGGTAACTTTGAGAGTGAATCTGTTGTATTTTCATTCTGTTTTAAATACATGTCAGCAAAAATCAAAGCATACTCTTGCTTACTTAGAATTTTCCGAGCCGTAGCTTCAAGTTCAATCAACAATAAAAGGAATACATATTTTATTTTGATTGATTTGGAGAGTTTAAGGTATCTGGTGAAAGTCACAGAACTCGGAACTTGTTGGACCATGTAAAACCTTTTTTATACTTGCCAAGAAAATCTGAGAATTTGTTCATGAATATGTACAAAACATCAGTATCATTACCTCCCCTCTTCTCTTGGATTGAGAAAGAAAAAGAAAGGAGGAAAGAAAATTGATACATTTTTAATTAATGTAACTCTTCAATACTTTTTGCATTTTTATTTTTTTGTATGCTAAGTCTCAGTTATTTCTCATTATTAATTATTATTTTAATAATTGTAACTTGTGAATATGACCTCAATATTTTTTTATAATTTGTTTATAGAAAAATAGATGGCGGAAAAAGGGAATTAGCCTTGTGCCAATGAGGTACCCAATGGGGTTATGGGGCAACTACCACGCATTGATATCCATCTATCAATCTGACGGAACAGTTTCAATTGCTCATGGAGGGATTGAAATGGGTCAAGGAATAAACACAAAGGCTGCCCAAGTGTGTGCGTATAAATTTGGAATCGATGTCAGTATGGTGAAAATTAAGCCAACAAACGTCCTCACAGCTCCAAATAATGCTGTCTCAGGGGGCAGTATGGCTAGTGAAGCTGTTTCTTTGGTGAGTTATCTACAAAAAATTTGAAGTATTATTTCTTTTAACTGATTTTCACTTGATGGGACCAAAAAAATTATGCCTCGAGAAAATATTATAAACATCAATGAGAGTAAAATCTGAGGGTTGTTCAGTTGAACTATGGTTATCACCGGTAATTTGCACTGGAGGTATTAAGGATCATAAAAAACTGAGGATGATTCAAATCTTTAAAAAAGCACAGTACATATAAGTTGTTTTTTATTTCAAGCAGTACAGAAGTAAGTATGCCTAGTTTAAAATCATGCTCTGAAAACTTAAAAACATGTTGAAACTAAACAGGAGGGTCGAAGAGGTAAAATTCACTCTGCTACGTACATCTGCACACCATAAACTGTGAGCATGCTATGTCGAAGTTGATTGTCTGAAGTATCGCTTTTTGCTTAATCACCTCTTTCACTCTGTTTTCATCAGAGAAAACAAAATATTAGTGCTCCAGACAACTGTGGACGATTAGAACTGGGAATGATCCGACTGCAAATAACCGGGTTTCTACCATACTCCCTTCAAACAAAAATTAGAAGACACATTCTTATACTGACAACTGCATTTTTCTAAACTTTTGTTGTAGACAACATTTTGAAAAGGGAAAATGATTCGAAACCTAATTTAAATACTCATCTAGCGGAAAATTATCATTCTTTAAAAGGAAAATGATTTGCCCCTTTCTTTAGGTTCCTTCAAAAATTTCACTGAAACTCTATTAAATCGTCCTTAATTAGATTATCTGCCTTCTTTCATCGCAGGGAGTGATAAAATGCTGTGATGTACTTTTGGCTCGTCTTGCGCCCATCAAGGCCAAACTGGGTCCAGATGCAGATTGGCAGAAGATAATCGGAACTGCTGCAGCTGAAAATGTTGATCTCTGTGCAAATTATATGTAAGTCCTCCAAAGTTTACAAAGTGTATCAATCAATCAATGAATCAAGTCTAAGTCAAACAATGAATGTTTTATACCTGGTCCAAAAAAAGAAAAAATTGTTTTACCTAATAAACAACCAGACTGCGGTCAATTTGTAAGAAATAGGACACTCAATCATGATCAGCACAGATAATTAAAATGATGAAATAGACCTTTTAACAAGTTCACCTACACCTACAAGGCAGAAGTAAGCCGGTGAGTTTTTAACAGGTTAGTTCCTCCGTCTATTATTTCAATTTTTGTCGGTGAAAAATGTAGATCTTATCAGGAAGTTTTCAGCATCATTGATTTTTTTTTTTTTGTTAACTTTAACAAATGTTTCATTAACCCATTACAGGTATACAAATAAAGACTTCGGGGAAAAGGTGTCATCATACGATATCTTCGGAGTTGCTGCTCTAGAAGTTGAAGTAGATGTTCTTACTGGAAACTATCTGGTAAGTTTTAACTTTTAATTGTAAAGCTTATTGCCTCATGGTGTTGAAAAAAGACTCAAGGTGTTGAACTACATAGTCACTGTTTACACAACTATCCTCGCCGTTATAACGTTTTCATTACCATGAATGCAGCATCTGTACTCAGCAAAGCTGTGTCCTTCCTGCAGCATTCCCGCCACTATTGTCATTATTGCCCGGTGTTGCCATTACTGAACAGCCTCCATTTAGACATATTTGTATTGGTAGCTCTATTTAACAAGGAGGATCTGAACTACAACTTAATCCTTTTTCCAGAACAGAACTATTGTGAGGCAGGTGCACGCATTAGTCTGGTAGCGAAACAGATAAACTTATTTTGTGACATTTGACAGACGCCGAGACATGACTCATTCAAAGATATGATTGGATTGTTTCTTATCTTGAGTTGTCCCTGAGAAAGATTTTACCGGGTCCAATCCTGTAGACAACTGTTGCGATGTTATTCTTAAATCCTTTATTTTTCTTGACAGATCCAAAGATGTGATATCATTGAAGATGCTGGTGTGAGTTTAAGTCCTGAAGTTGACATTGGGCAAGTTGAGGGCGCTTTTGTGATGGGTCTTGGTTATTGGTTAACTGAAGAGATCATTTTTGACCCAAACACTGGCAGTGTGCTCACAGATAGAACCTGGGTAAGGTGTATTTTTATGATCAACCTTACTCTGTGTCGACGAACCTAATTTCTCTGTCACCTAGCGCCTTACAGCATTTATATTTTTATATTTTTTTGCCCTCTGTGCCTAGTTTACTATTTAATTTAGCTAAAATCAGGCACATTGGATGAGTCTCTAAGTAGAGCTAAGAGAATAGAGGCTCTACAGAGAGAGGTATAGTAGTCTCTAAGTGAAGTCAACACTTAATGAGTTACTTACTTGGCTAACTCTACAAAGCTTCTCTAAAAGTCTTTGAAACTCTTTGACTAGTCCTAAGAGTCATTTAAAGTTGACTAGTCCCAAGAGTCATTTAAAGTTGCTGGATTTTGAGATATTTTACTTACAAAATACACTTGTTAGAGAGTAGCAAAACAACAGTTTAAAAGCCTCTGTTTGCTTCTGAACATATGTTGAAATCATCCTAAAATACAAAATCACGGCACAATTTTATTAGGTAAAGAAATAGTATAAATTAAATCCAATTACTGTGCAGGAGAGAAAAAATACAATATGGAAATGTGATGAATGAATCATTCATTGAATACAAGTGGGGATGAGTAAATCCTTTCGTGGAAAAATAATTAAAGCATTTCACAAATAAGTATTGCAAAATCTGATTAACAGAATTACTAGCTTATTTTTATCCTAGCCTTCTCTGCCGAGCTCAACATTTGAAGTAGCGCTTTATTTTAATCAGTGCAATTTTGTTTTGTTTTGCAGAATTACAAACCTCCAGGAGCAAAAGATATTCCCGTCGACTTGCATGTGACTTTGCTGAAGAATGGGAGCAATCCAGTCGGAGTTCTTCGATCCAAAGGTAAATTTTTGTCAAGTTCAATAATGGGGGTAATAATCATTAGGTATGTGAAATTTGCAACAAAATAAGTCAGCACTCTTCATAAATAGTGTGTTCATATTTGAGGCATCTTAAAGCAAACCAAAAAGAGTCGATTTTGAGAGAAAAAAAAAAAGAAGAAATAGTTTCTTCAAGTACTTATTTTTAAGGCTAAATTTGGACAGTGACACTGATCTGAACAATGATGGCACCGCTTTTTAAAAAAATAAGTTTTAAAATTATCAATACACTAAAATCTGACGCTTTAACTGAAACTTGAATAAATGAATAACAGTCATTCATCTCTATAATTTTTAATTAATAGATTTTTATTGTGCCAAAACGATTTTTTTATCATTATGGATACGCTTTTGGATTTGACTTTTTTTCCCTTATCATGTGCCTTTCTCGGTCTGGAAAATGAATGATGACAATTAAAAAAATGAATGGGGGGGAGACTGTTTCAGCCCTTATTGACGGCACCCCCTCAGTTTTTTCGGCATCATAAGTTCAAAAATCAATATACAGAGCTCATCGCTTTTGTTTGCTCAAATTAATGGTTTTTAAAATTGTTGAATTTAAAATTTTGAAATTATAGCGACAGGCGAACCACCGTTATGCATGAGCTGCGGAGTTATGTTCGCTCTTCGAGATGCCATTAACTCATCGCTCGCTGATGCTGGAAAACAGAAGCAGTGGATTGATATCAGTAAGTATCTCTCTTTTTGAAACTCTCTATCTCTAAACAGCAATCTTCCAAGTCCAGTTGTTATTCTCCCTAAAATATAAGTTGTTTCAGGTGAATCATTTTTTCTTCCAAAAATATCATAGAAAGTTTGCCACGGTCAGAGAATACTGACCTTTGTTTGCTTTCTAGAATGGGGTTGATGTCCCCTACAACAGATTTTGAGTGAAAACCATTTAAAATTTCTTCTTTTTAATCATCTGGCATGTCTATAATTGTCAGGGAATTTTATTAAAATGTGTTGGGAAAATCAGGGAAATGTCAGGGAATTCTATTTTCTAAATTCTGTGGTAACCCTGTTATATTCCTCTTTTTATATCTGATCAGTAATTGTGAAAAAAAATATCTTCAATAATTTCCTTTTTATGTGTTCTCTGGAAAAGTATTGGTTGAAAGTCGTTATTTTTGCTCATTTTCAGAGGTTCCATTCACACCGGAGAAAGTATTCCTGGCTGCGTCTGCTGGTACACAAGAATACAAACTGTAAGAGAGTCCGTGAGCAGGGTGGCTGCACCTTCCTGGTAGACTTACATTTAAATTATTTCATGTAGAGATGGGAAGTGTAAGTTTAGTACAACTAAGTCTGTGGAAAGTAAGAGCTTTTAATTTCCAAGCTTATGTTTTTCTGCTGTCTTATCTTTTGAGCAAGTGTGCATGGGTATGGCAACTTCTCTCAAGTCAAAAAGTCATGGCATTTCGCATGAAGATTCAGGGATAAGTCAGGGAATTTCAAGATTCTAAACTTTTAGCCACTCTGAAGAGGTTTCACCCTGCCATTATTTTCATTCCATAATTCATTCAATCAAAGGTTTATGCTCAGCATGGATCTTCTGCCTCAAACTTTGTTCGTCCAAGGAAACTTACTAAGTTTTTGAACGCATGTATCCTAATTT
Organism: Bemisia tabaci; assembly: GCF_001854935.1. Lineage (NCBI taxonomy): Eukaryota > Metazoa > Arthropoda > Insecta > Hemiptera > Aleyrodidae > Bemisia > Bemisia tabaci. The sequence goes on from NW_017551372.1 coordinate 1,441,281, forward strand.
TATGCTCATAAAAATCCACTCACTCCATCTTGGTTGGAGTCTTGTTTTTATAGACAGCCAACAAAACAAAAACAAAAAATCTCTCCCGTCCAAAAAATTTTATTGTAACTTTTCAAAAATCTATTTTTTAAAGTTTGTCTTGCAGTTGTCAAGTTTGTTGATTCGTGAGTTGGTAATGATGGTATCCAATCTTCCTTGTTGTGTCTAGATCCCAGTATTTTAATGTTAATTTCCAATTTCTGTTATTGTTAAGTTTGGCTCATATTTTTTAATTTGTATTTAAAATGAAGAAATAAATTCTTCTATAGTGTATTCACAATACTTGTAACAATATTATCCATTTAATATAGAAGATAAAAGTTACCTGAAATTTGCTTTTTGCTTTTTATAAATTGTAAAACCTTCTGATGAATAAAGTATTCTCTTTACAAAGAATTTTCTTCAAAATGTTTTTCTTTTCCAAACATTTTTATTTTCAAATAATGTAATCAACCAAAATTCCGTTAAGTTAATCTATCCCCCTTGTATTTTTCAACTTGATGGTGGAACTAAATGTAAGTATTTTGATTTGCAAGGATACGAATTTCTTCCTGCCACAGTTTGACCTATTTTAACAAACAGCCTGAAATATTGGCGTAAAATTTCTGAAAAAGAAGATTAAGAATAAATAAAATGAATAAATGAGAAAGCTACATTTCAAACTTATGTCAGCTAGATCTCAATAACTTTCATCTGAGAATCTTCATATGATGATGAATTAATTAAATTTTGCAACAAGCTGGGCACTTAACTACATGTGTATCAGAGATATGATCTGCAGTTAATGGGATTCTAAACTGAAAACCATAGGTACTCTTTTGCATTTATATTTCTTTTGGTCTGTCGATGCTTCTGTACAAAAACTCGCTGATACGTGCCAACTCTTTCTATGTATACAAGTAAACTTTTAACTCTTTCATTTCAAAAAAAACTCTTTTAACTTGTTTGACAGCCCCAAAATGAACCAAATTGTCGAAACAAATTGCATAATCCTAACAGTTTTGAAAGAACCACTTCATCTTTATAAGAGCAAATTTTGGAAAAAGTATCAATGTCCTCCAAGCTTTTTATGCCCCCCCAAAACCTACCTGACCCCAGCTAGAAAATGTGTGGGATTTTGCAAATTAAGTGCAAGATATATCTTTAATTTTTTAAATTATTTTTTATTCAACTTTTCTGATAGAACAGCTCAAAATTGCCTTTGAAACAACTCCTTATTTCCAAATTTTCCTGGAGTTGCCCCCTCTACCCCCTTTGGTGCTGAGAAAGTCTATTCAAGCCCCCTTCTAGAGCTGGTGGAGTCCTGTAGATCCCTTTCGGTGGGGTGTCTTTCTGTAGGTACCCTGTCGACTCCCTTTAACAGGGTGCCTTTCCTGCCCATCCCCTACCAAAAGATCCTCATTCCGCACATGGCTTGAGAGGTGAGAGAACAGGACTTCTCTATGTCATCGTGCCGTGAATGATTCTTTTTGCCGTATTTCCTAATTTGGAGAGTGTGAGTTCTCGAAACGCTTCAAATCTTGGAGCTTCATCCTCGCTGGATACGGCGAAATGCGAGGTCGTTGCCCTCGGAGCATCCATTCTCGCGCCACGCCCATCGCGCATGTCCGGTGCGCAGCCTGGGCGGGAAATCCCGTTTCTGTTAGCGCGCGGAATTCAAAATGACGCTCCGTCATTGCACGAGCGTTTTTTTTTTTCGCGCTATAGATTCCCGCTACGGGAACGAGTGCTCAGCACATTGATTCGCGCGTAACGTTGTAGTAAAGCAGGCCTGAGAGTTCTCTTACAATCGACGCATGCGTAAAATTAGCTAGAATTGCTGTCCGAAGAAGTCTATACCTACTAAGCAATTGATAAATACCTCCTCCCAGGCTCTTCAATTACCTGGTGTGCGACAGCTGCTTATAAAATTAGCCATTGCTTTCTTTCAACAGCTACGTGGTTATGCAAATGGGCATAAGTACTAAGTTTCAATCAGCCCATACAAATTCATGAGCTTTTTTTTTCGGTTTTTGATTTCAACCTGGGGGAGGAGGCGGGAGGGGGGGGGGCTTTTGACCGTGAATATGAGCACAAGTATTTTCCCCCGGTTTTGACTCGTAAAATAAACTTATATTTTGTAATTTTAATGAAAGAAAAATAAATAAATAACTTTTAGCATGTGCACTTTCTTTAAGCTTGCACCGCACTTTCTAGGTCCGAAGTTCGGTGAAATTTTACAAATTGCCTTGCATGCCCGTGCGTGACATATCTTTGTACAAGCCCCATGTATTATATTGAAATTGGGAATGTAGACATGAAAAAAACTCGATAATTTTTCAAGGCACAAGCATTGACCTCGAAAAAATAGCGCGTGCACGCAAAAATTCAGTCCATACCTACAACCATTCATCAACCATTCACATTCAGCTATTTTTCCTTCCTCAAATAGATACCTCAAGTTTTACCGCTTATGCTTACCCATTGTCCTTGCAGCATGATAGCAAGTGGCCAGTAAGGTTACCTGTTTCCTGCCGTGCTTAGGAAAAACGCCGCATGAACCTTCGAGAGTTGTCAAATTTCCTCTGATAAAACGTCATTTTTTAAGGAGAGTTATGAAGATTTTCTCTTTAAATATCCAGGAAAGTTAGATCTGATTGTGAATGAAATTCTCTGAAAAATTGGAGGAAAAACATTCATAGATTTCCCGGAAGTTTCACATTTTATTTAAAGAAATTAGACAACGTCTGAAGGCTCTTGCGGCGTTTTTCCTTAGGACGGCAGTTTAGTGTCCAAAACGATGCGTCGTCCGCTCCACTTTCCTTACATCGCAATTTTCCTTATTTTGTTTTCGAGCGTCTGTCCGCATGTTCGCGGAGAACTGAGTTTTCTATTAAGGAATGAGGAAAACGCAAGGGGAGGTGCGAAGCTTTCAGCCGCGCCCAGGTATTTCGGCACTAGGTAGCCCCAGGTATTTCGGCACTGTTGCTTGTGGATGCTCGTTCGACCGAAATCGAAACCGAACTGTTTTGCGCATCTCTTTCCGCATTCGCATACGTTTTCCATTTTTTTTTTAGCATTTTCTACTTTTTTAACGTGTTCTGTTTTGTTAGTTTTTTTTTCCTTTAATTTTTTCCTGGTGACTTTTCTGTGGGCGGACCGCTGAAGCAAAAAGCAGTCTGCAAGCTGACCTAAAACTTTCGGGGAATGCCGATTTTGACGTAGGTTTCATCTGTCGCTCATGCTCTATCCAGAAAGAAGGTAAGGTCCGCCACGTTATATCTCTCTAACTTCCGCGGGCCAGTGTCGGTCTGGCTCGAAAATTCTCGGGGTGCTGATACGTTTTCGGGGCCTCTCCTCTCGGGTGAGCCCCCCCCCCCTTACCTGACCTAAAGTCCTCCTTATAATCCTGTCGGGGCCCCAGCAGAAACCCTGTCGGGGCCCCCTGCGCCACCCGTCAGAATTTCTTGGGTGCTGATGAAATCTAGCACTCTTGGCCAGACCGCTCCTGAACGGGCTGTCAGCATTTATCATACGATATGGATACGATATTCCTTATTTTTGAGAAAGGATATATTTGAAAGATATTCTCCCGTGCCAAGGAAAAACGCTGTAAGAGCATTCAAATGTTGCCGAATTTAATCTTAGAAATACCAATCTTTGAGGACAGTAATGAATATTTTTCATTTAAATTTTCAGATACTTTATGTCAAATTACGAACAAAATTCCTCGAAAATTCGGAAGAAAAATACTTCCAAATTCCTCCAAAAATTCGTGATTTTTCAAAGGAAGTTTGGCAACGTCTGGAGGCTCTTTATGACGTTCTTCCTTAATGTGGCAGTATTTGTACAGTATTGCCAGGTGACATGTCCGAGGGAAATCGGTTTCCAATAATTGATATTTTATTAGTAGCCCTATGCACTCTTTAACGGATTTCCAAAATCCCGAGCTTTTTCTAAAGCTGGATGCACTTGTCACATGTAAATAACTTTCTACCGATCTGATTCATCCCTTTTAGTATGGGAGGTATGGATTACCGTTGCACAGAGTGACATTGGAATGCTGGGTGCAATGACGTTTCGCAGTTTCATCTCCACATGAACGTAATTCGATCAGATTTGAACGTCCCCACCATGCAATCGGAAGTAGCTCTTACAATCAATGGAACTTCCTACAAAGGTATGAGGTTCACTTTTTTTTAAATTTTTTTTTTGCAATAAATGAAGTTTTTGACGGACAGTTGTTGAACATGGCACTTGTTGCAGCAGTGTAGCCAACAATTTTTGACGTAGGAGGGTGGAGGGGGTGAAAAATGACGTTTTTCAGGAACATTTTCCAGTAAACGGAGGGAGCTTTAGAACCCCTGAACCTCCCTGATTACGCCTCTGAGTATGCATTTATTGAGAACAAGGGTAGGGGAAGAATTGAACTAAGATATTTATACCATCTATATTTTTGATTCAGAGCCCGTTGGTCAAACAATTTTTTGAAGGAAGTTATTTAGGTACTTTACATTGAGGATTATTCACAAATAATTTTACAAAATAATATATTAGTTTGTGATGATGAAGTTCTTAAAATTATTTCAGAGCATTGTTCATTTTATGTTCACATTTTGTTATCAGCTATTTACTAAAGTGTCCACCTACACATAAAAATAAATGAGGAAGCTCCACTGCCGCACTTTCTCCTTATTTTAGCAAGTATGTAACTGCTCATTTCCACCATTGGAAATATCTGTATAGTGTAATGTGGGAACTTGTAGGCACTGAATTTAAAAAGGAAAGAAATACGTCACAAAATATTTTCAGTTAAATGTACAATTTTAAACATTTTTTAATTTAATGAATATTATCCAAGCACTGCGCTTCTTTTCTTTCATATCTATCAATTTTAAACAACTCTCTAAAATTATTCAGTTGAATGATTGACCCAAAGTAGATGCAGGTTTTAAAAAATATTTATTCCCATTTATCACTCAACTGAATAGATTCATAGATGCAATACCTGCGATCTTTCAAAACTCTAAAAGCAAATTTTTTCTTCAGTTTTAAACTTATTGTTCTTTAATTCCGAATTTCACATGTATGTTTCTTTCGACAGTTTCCTCCTCTCTTTCAGTGGACACTTCCTTAAATGAATTTATTCGCACAATAGCACATCTGAAAGGTACAAAGTTCATGTGTTTGGAGGGAGGTTGTGGTGCTTGTATTGTAACTGCAAAAAGGAAAGATGCTACAACTGGGAAAGAATACATTTTCGCTGTGAATTCTGTGAGCTTCTTTTATTTTATATTTTTCACTTTAAGAATGAACAATTTTTGCATTAATCTGTAAAAATTTACAAATTCCCCTCAGCTCAAAATTAGCTTCATTTTTCTTGGATATATAGATATTGTTTAATAATAGTCCCTCTCTTTTTCTGTTCTTACTCTTTTCTATTTTTTAAAAATTTGCAACTGTCCTTAGTGAAGGGAATTTACTGTCTCGTGGCTCAGAGGCAAAATTTCTCTATGCTCCTTAATTTATTCATCCTTGATTTAATTCTCAATTCATATCTTTAAATTTTTTATTTTTTTCTTCAATTTTGAGTTTTTGTGGATTTAGGTCCCTGCTTTTTCCCTTGACAATTGCATTTACTTTTTTTGTTTGGATTCAATTTTGACCTCTCCTCAACCATAAGCCTTGACTATTTTTATATTTCAATTAAAAATTAAAAACTAACCTGAATTTTCTATTTAATAATGAGGATCAAATTTCATTCATCATGAAATTTTAAAACTACCTATTAAAGTCCACCAAATTCCGTAGCTTTTTTCAGTAGGTATTTGTTGATGTGTCAATATTTTTTTGTTGAAATCAATAGAGTTGCTAATATTGTAAAATACTCATTTTATCAGGAAATAATGTAAGAAATTGCATCATTGTTCAGTTTGGGAACCATGTGCACATCTCATTACATCGTTTCAAAATTTGTGCTCATTTTACATTGTTTAGAAAAATTTTATTTATGGCTTAAAGTTTTTACAGGATTATGATGAAACATTAAAGAAAAAATCTGAAAAAATTTGATTTCATTATGTTGATTTGCTCTGAAAATAAATAAAAATTTGATAATTTTGAAGCATTGCGAATATAAACCGTGGTTCTGAAGTTAGTTATCCGCCTCAATATTTTTAAAAAATGAGGAAGCCCAAAATTTGATATACTAATTTGGTAGCTTTTGTTGAATTATTTAGTTTGTAAGGTTCATGAATGAAACTTTGTTTTCTACTCTTCTTCCAGTGTTTGACACCAATTTTTGCTTGTCATGGGTGGTCTGTTACAACAATTGAGGGAATTGGTAGTAAAGCAACCGGCTACAATGAAATTCAATCCCGTTTGGCTAGTTTTAATGGATCCCAATGTGGTTTCTGCTCTCCTGGAATGGTCATGAATATGTACAGGTAACTTTTTTTTAAATATTTGGAACATCTGAGAAATCCGAATCTTTCAGGGGTTGAACTGAAAGTTATTATTTTTATTTATTCATTGATTTTTAAAATTTGTACTTATAACTTTTTTCTTTCTTGATAGAGGTGTCAAGAAAGAGTAATCCTTAGTGCTGGCAAATAGCATCAGTGGCTAATTGAGGAAATAACTGAACATTCTTACATAATTAAAGACCAGAATACTTCAACATACAAATTTTCCTCCAAGGGTTTTTTGTTCAATATAATGACTATTTAAAAGAAAATAAAGGTTAAGTAAGTCAAGCTGCTTATTGAAAGCAGAAAAATTTGCATTGGTCATCTAGAAATGATTTATGATACTTCAGTCTTTCTAGTAAGTACTCGCCAATAATTTTCCAATTATGTTGATTGACAGTATTGAATAGTGTTTGGTGGATTTGTCTTTTTTAATGTTTTTGGCTGATCAGTAATATTTTATGAATTAAAATGATGTTTTTTTCTGATGTATTTAGTCTAGTTAAAGGAAATGAAGATGTTTTTATGAAAACTGTAGAAAACTCTTTTGGCGGCAACATTTGTCGCTGCACTGGCTACCGTCCCATACTAGATGCGTTCAAGTCGCTCTGCACTGATGCACCCAAAGTCTACCATCCAGATTTATGCAGTGACATTGAGGTAATTCTAATTCTATAACACATAATTTTAACAAAACATTTCGTTGTCTTCTGCTCGAAGGAACATATGTCTCCTGTAATGTCTCCACTGCAGTGTTGCAAAATCTATTTGAATACTTTCATTTTTCACACGAAAATGCTAGCTAAATTTTTGCCTAAAATTTTGCTGTTGTGTGATAATGATTTACAAAAACATCAGTAAAAATTTTCAACGGAAAATGTTCATTAGTCTGAGAGTAAAAATAAAAATTTTGAGTGGAAATTCTGCACTTTTTAATCATAGTTACATTATTTCGTCCAAGAAATGACAATTTCACTGCAAGACAATAAAATTCTTCAGATAGTTCCACCAAGGAAATTGCCAGGAATTTCCTGATTATTTTTCTTTAGGTATTGTCAGTACGGTAAAAGCTTGGTGAGTCACACTGGAATGAGAAAAATGCCAAAATTTTCCTTGATCTGAAGGAGATCATTACTAATTAATATCATTCATTCAACCAGCAATATCTTTATCATTTCTGTATCTTCTTTACTTCATCTTGCCCCTTATCATACAATCGTTTTACCTCTCATTTACAGGATTTTCCAAGACTTTGCCTGAAAACTGAAGAAATTTGCTCACAGGCCTGTAGCAACAAAAACCGTTGCCTCCCAGAGGAGTCCATTGAAGATGATTTTGACCTCTTGTATGTAGAAAACTTGTCACTCATGCTTTCAAACGATGTCAAATGGTACAAAGTGGATGACAAGAAGCAGATCTTTGAGATATTTGACATGATCGATGATTTCCAGTCATACCAATTGGTCGCAGGCAACACAGCTCGGGGTGAGAAATACCTTATCTCTAAGTGGCACAGCTTAGTAATTGCAATTACCTACATGGTAAAAATATCACAACCATACCAGGGTGTTGTATGCGTTGCCCATTGACTAATTGAAGGGGCCCATATTATAAAAAGTTGCAAGAGAATCGAAATAAGTTGCAATTTTTCCTTGAATTGCCGATTGCCTATCTATCTGATACACGGAAAATCATTTGTTTTGTAAAAAAGCTATGTTATTACAATAAAATGAATTAGCCCCTTTTTGTTGTATGTATCAGACTTAAGGTCCAAAATCAAGATGGACTTTTGGAAATTATTATCTTTGATTAAAAACAATATGTTTGTGGAAAATTTTTTTTGAATTTTGTAATGTCCTTTATGACTTTTTTATTTAGGAGCTTATCGCACTGGGGATTTTGATTACTACATTGACATCAACAGTGTGGCCGAGCTGTCTGACTGGATCCTCCAGGACAATGCCCTCATTCTTGGTTCTAATATTACTTTGACGAAAACAATGAACATTTTTGAGAGAATTTCTCAGAAATATCCTAGATTCAGCTACTTAAAAGTGTTTGCTGACCACATCGATTTGGTAGCAAATGTTCCTATCAGAAATGTAAGTACTTTGACCTACATTTTTATGCCCAATTTTTTCTCCATGATTGGAAAGAGTAAACTTGAAGAATTCCAGATAGTAGGTACTTGACTGTCCGTAAAAATATTATGTGTGTTTTAAAGTAGCTTTATTATTAATCTACAAGTTACAGAAAAAATGAACAATTTAGTTTAGTGACTTTAAAAAAACACAGGGAGCAAGTCCAGTATACAGTACCTACTTTTATTTTGGTCCCTATCACCTATAGAATATTTTTCGTGCAGAGATCATTTAAGATTATAAAATGTTGCTTTACTTTACTTCACTAATATGTGGTTCAAGTTCTCATTTTCCCTCCAACTACCAATCTGAGTTCTCTCTTTTTTTACGTTGAGGTCAATAAATCCAGCATTTGCCGGCAAAATTTGTTGTTATTTTATTAAGCAGCTATTTGTATTTTTATCCTACAATGAGGAATGACAGAGAAAGGAGTGGCGAGCAGGATGACACAGCTATAACTTCCTTTTAGGGGTTCAATGAAAGAAGACATTTTTTTTTCCTCCTCCAGGTAGGAACTTTAGCTGGTAACCTGAGCCTCAAGAACCAACATCCTGAATTTCCATCCGACATTTATCTACTGTTTGTCTTGGTTAGGGCTCTTTATGTTGAGGGTAAGAAATATTGCACATCTTTTCATCTGCTATAAAAAAAACTTTTTCCTTTCTCAGCGGCGCCGACTCTGATCAAAATTTTTACAAATGGCCTCTCAACTAAATGATCTGTTCATCTGTTAGGTTCCCTCCTCTAGACGGAGGCAATTAAACCCTAATGAATTAAGAGCCATGTTACTTCTCAGAAAAAGTATAATGTGTGAGACACCGATTCTGTGGGGGAAAGAGAAGGTTTGAGCCTGTTAGATCCAAGTAGACATGCGGTATGAGCAGCTTTTGTCCATTAGCTGCCTACTTTGACTGATTCTCTGCGTTACTCAGCATTCACAGAAGTGCGCGTTTCTTCTTTCAGCAGCTTTTTAGAAACCTAATTTTAATGTGATTTGGTCTCTAAATCTTACTAGTGGTTTTACTCTTCATTAAATAATTGAAGAGAAATGTTTGCACTGTCTTTCCCTTTTAGGTAAAATTGGTCTCCTCCAAATAATTTTCTTTTTTTGTTGTTTCTCCTGAGAGAAATACCCTTGTTTGATGAAGAGGTTGAAAAAGTAAGGGATAAAATGAGAGTGTAAAAATTCTCAGGCCTTTAACTCCTTGAAGAACTGAGTGTTTTCCCTTCCATTTTACTGTTTGTATCTATTACGTTCCGAGTATTGATAGACGGTTTTATGTATTTCACAGAAACTTCCATGGGAACCTCTGATACAAAATTTGTTGAGGAGCTCATCGCAACAAGTTTACGGAAGAAGCTGATTACATGCTTCATTTTACCTGCTTTAGATGATTCATATATCATAAAAACTTACAAGGTCAGTTTAATATTAGTTTTGTCCTCCTTTTAAATCATTGAAAGTACAGAGTTTTCACCTTATTGTTCTTCTGTTGGCCTGTTTTTAAAGTCAAGGAAACAATACATCATCTAATTTGAGTTTTCAAGAATTTTCATCCCCTCTAAATTTCAGAAAACTAATATCTTCACCATTTTGTAGAAGTAAGATGATCGAGGCTGTGTTTGAATCAGAGTAGTTTTTTCTTTGTGTGTGAACAGGCAGTACTTTACTAATATTGGTAGAAGTAGGCGTTGCCCCACTGCCTCACAAAGAATGTGGCTTCTTAGTTTATGGTTTTTTATGCTCGCACAACTCAATTGATGTATTAAAATTTTCCTACCGTACGGCCTAGCTGTTCTTTGTTATTTTACAGGCAATGATTCGCATCTGGTATTGCAAAGCTTGTAAAATTGTCTCTGACCCTCTTGGTGTTCTTTTACCGTGCACTGGTTAAAAATCCAAATGCTGAAATTTTTTTTCAAAATAAATTAGTAATCATTAATGCTCTCCCATCCTGTACTTATTTCAACTCTACTTGTGCTGTTGAACACTTTCCAGATTATGCCTTGTGCCCAGAACGCAAAAGCAATTGTTAACGCCGGTTTCAAAATCAAGCTAAGTAACAAGGATGCTCTGACTGTTAGTGAAGCCACAATTGTATTTGGCGGCATCACGCCAAATTATGTGAGTTTTCATTCTTTTTTGTTCGAAACTTATCAATTCACTGCTGTATGTTCACTGCGTCCAATAAATGTTGAGCAGTCCAGTTTTAAACTTTTCAATTTGTTTTAGGATTCCTCTACACAAGTAGCTTTTGTCAAAAGAAAAATCGGGACTCACTGAAATAAAATTAAGGTTTTATTGGTAATGAAATTTTCATGATTACTAAAATATGAATAATTATCCGAGATTTTATTGCAACTAAACGACAATAAAACCAAGTCTTATTGCTTTTATTTCAGTGAATTGCAATTTTGATGCCAAAGTAATTGCACAGTTTTAATCAAAATACGTTATACATCAATTGCACAGTATGGCAATGTTTGATTTCAGGACATTGATAGTATCTTAACACCACAGAAGAATCATTTCGCATTACTTACCTGTGGATTTACTATCTGATCCCCAAAGTTTCAGTTTTACTGGGGGAGAGAGGCATTACAATTTAAATGAGCTGTAATGAAATGTATCGTTGCTGATTGAAGCAAATCTTCGAAAATGTATTATTATTATTCGTCATATATGTTATTATTTGAAATGAATAACACCAAAGCTGTAAAAATCTACACACACTCATTTCTCAACTATTACTTCCAGGTACATGCAGAGCAGACGCAGAACTATTTGGTTGGAAAAAGCTTGTCAGACTCTCAGGCAGTGCAAGGAGCTCTTGATAAACTAGATTATGAATTACACCCAAATTTTTCTCCACCTGATGCTTCCCCCATTTATCGCAAAAGATTGGCTCAGTCTCTATTCTACAAGGTAGATCATGTTGTTCGATTTTTTTTTACAATTTTCTTTTTCAGTGCCAGTGAGCCTTTCTTCTGTCCATACCCCTAAATTTGTCACTCTGACCAATGGTCATATATTCTCTAAGGCAAGAGTCATTGTAAAAAAATAAAATTCATTATTTTATGAATATGAAATTAAAAGGAGGTTATACTAGAGTGAGGATGGGGCATTAGGAGGGTTGAATGAGGCCATGATACATTTTTTATTTTGCTGACTATAATAGCCGCACAGTCATAGAGGAGAGAGAAATTTTAATATACGTAGTCAAACCTAGTAAGGTAATGACTCAATGAAATGGAAGTCAAATGAGAAAATGAATGGGGACTCAATGCTGTGAGAAGAAGAGGTTGTAAGGCTGTAACAAATAGCGTTATGTAACGAAGGAGATCGGTACTGGTGTTTGATCAAAATTTTTGTTGTGATGTGCGTTTTGAATCTTGTATCCGAACCAAAAAGTCCCGCACTTATTTATCAAGACAAACTTCGAACAGACATAATTTGCAGAGGTCACTTGTCATTCGTTCAGATCTCTATGCAAGTTTTGGAAGCAGTTTTTCCTAATGTGTCAGGATCTACAAAAGCAAATTGTCTGAAAAATTTGGTTTCTTTATGAATTTCAAAATTATTTTATCAATTTCCCATGGAGTATTTAAGTTGCTTTCTTTTTTTCCAGTTCATTTTGAGTCTAAAACCAGGATCTATCCAAGAAAAATATCGTAGTGGTGGTGAAACGTTACAACGGCCTCGCTCCTCTGGAAAGCAGAGTTTTACTTCTGACCGTAAGCTTTGGCCAGTAAACAAAGCTATCCCCAAGTTGGAAGCATATTCACAATGTTCAGGTATTCAGTGTTCTAATGAGAATTTGCTAATAACTGTTTATCTTGTCAAGATTTTACTCCCTTTTGAAAATATGCAGAACTTACGTATAAATTTGTCTGATAAAAATGTAGGTCACTTAAAAAATTCTTCAGTCATAAAACGTACTGAAATGAGCTTTACAACTGATTTGACTCAAGTAGACATTGCTATGTATTTTCTTGGAATTTGAAGATATTCAACTTGCTCACGGTATTTCGTATGCACATAATGAAGCATTTATTTTTTTTACCTTGTTCCGTTTTTGTGGTCCATTACACCACAGATCCTGACACCCAAGATTTTGGTTTTTAGATGTTTTCAAACCCAGCAGTTTAAATTCCTAGCTTGTGTGATTCAAATCTCTCTCTGTCTTGTGACTTCAAAGTGATCTCCCGGCTCAAAAAGTGATTAGTTAAAGGCCTTGCAAACAGATGATACGTAAGTGCGTTGGCTTTTACAGAGTAACAAAAACATTTAATACCGCCACAGCACACCCAGTGTAGGGTTAAATTTTATCTGTGAGAGATAAATTTTCTTTTTTAAATGCATTGTGATGTGAATACAAAGGGAAAGCTTTTGAATTGAAGGGACGGATTGGAGATTACTTTTTTTAAATTCCCTCAAAAAAAAAGTCAGTTTGTGGTTAACTGTTGGACAGGTGAAGCTGAGTACACAAATGACATTCCCTCATTACCAGGTGAACTGTTCGGTGCACTAGTTTTAGCACCAGCTGGACCAGGGACGCTAGATTCCATTGACACAAGTGTTGCGATGGTTAGTATACTTTCTCTCCAAGAATGAATCATTGAATCATTCTAAGCAAACTTTTCCATAGTGCGCTTTTTTATAATCTGGAATGGGGTGAGAGAAAAGGCCAATAATAGTGATAGGGCCAAGTTGAGCTGATACAATGAACAAGAACTTCAGAAGTATAAATGTAAATAATAAAATCAATTACTGGAGACGTTTGGATGTCTGGAACTAAAACTTCACAGGCAAATTTTAATTATCAGAGTATGAGGACATTCAAATAATCTATGAGATAGAATACAGTGTAATGATTGTATAAAATTAAGAATCACAGAAAGAAAGTTTTTGCAACCGACAAGACTTAATTTTGCCTTTCCTTTTTCAGTTGCCTTTAGGATTGTAAAACTGGTGGGAGGAAACAATAATAAATTATTATTGGTGATTCATATTGCCCAATTGCTTGATTATGATTGTAAGAAAACTAATTTTTTAATTATTACAGAGACTCAATGGAGTGAAATCTTTCTTTTCTGCCAAGAACATTCCAGGTATCAACATTTTCACGCCTCCTGGGGAAATATTTTCTCCTGATACGGAACCAGTAAGACATGAAAACTTATTTTTTATTTTAGCATTTTTCCTCGCAATAAAAAAAAAACTGGCCTGAATGAGCTGAAGCTCCCTCAATAAATTAAGAATGGAACAATGGTATAAATTGCGCAATGGTCTGCATTGGACACAACTAAATCATTGTTGTAGTATATAACCTCTGACTATTTCTTTGATTTCTCCGCCAACAGACCACATTTTTTGTGGATGCACTTAATGGTTTCTTTAATTTGGAAGGAGTAGGTGGAGGTAAGGGGGCTGCCTATTTTGTAAAGTGCCATTTTTCTCAGACTAAATCACTTTTCTCTGGTATTACAAGGGTGACACACCCTTCAAACCTTTTGACATAAGTTGTTTTGCTCGTCCACTCTTTGAATTGATACTAGGAAATCTATCAAAGAAATGTCCATGCGACTGTTTGACAGCAGGGAAATTTTTTTCGCATAACAACATAAAGATAAAGTAATATTATGCATAGATTTGTGCATTTTTCTTTATTTTGCAACGCATTGGTGGTCATTGGAGCAAAAATAGTGGATCTCAGAAATCGAAAATCTCTTTTGTCTAATGTGCAAATTTTTATTTTCCCCTCAAATATCCGTCTACCTGTTTGTATTTTATTCTTTTCATTATTATTTATGCTCTCACCAATCTTTCCTGACGCCTTTTTCACCCAGGTGTTTGCTGACAAGTATGTAACATTTTCGGGCCAGCCAGTGGGCATAATGGTTGCCGAAACCCAACTCTTGGCAAATAAGGCAGCCGGAATGGTGAGAGTAAATGTTACTAACTTGAAAAAACCATTGTTGACACCTGAAGAAGTTTTAGACTCTGGAGATCAATCCCGAGTCAGATTCACTCAATCTATAGAAAGGAAAGCTAAGAAAGGTACGAAGTCAAAATTCTTAATTTTGTCCAGTGTCTGTTTGACCAGGCAAAAAATTGCCATTTGTTACCTTCAGTGGAAAAAAAACGCCACTGCAGCAAAAAGAGAGTAGGAGTGCATTTTACTCAAAAAACCTCAGAAGCAAAAATTTAAACAGCAATAATCAATGTTTGAATATAAAGTCATCATAATTGGATCATTAAGTACCTACGATTTTCTGGATAAGAGGTTTTCTTTTTTGTCTTCAGAGGTAGCGACCATGAATTTGTGTTAAAATGGGGGAAGTTTAATTGAATTTAAGAGAAGGCTTTTAACTTTATGCATCCCCGTAAGATGTAATCTTTATTTTATCGATTCATCATTTCTGTTTTAATAGCAGGGCACTTAGTTTCTTCGATTTTACTGCGCTTTCATAATTTTTCTCAATTCTTTACTTCCGTGTATGTTTATAGGAAGTGGAAAGCATATAATTAAGGGATCATTTGAATGCAGAGAACAGTACCACTTCCATATGGAGACGCAAACCTGCCTCGCAGTCCCGACAGACGAGGGCATTGATCTTTATCCATCCTCACAGTATCTCTCAACGACACAAAGAGCCATATCCTTGGCCCTGAAACTTCCAGAAAATTGGTGAGTATACTCCTAGATTTTACAAACTACTGCTTTTGCACCAAATGAGATTGCTGCCTCTGTTGATGGAAGTTAGGCTGGAGGCCCACAGGAACCCTTAAAAATCGCAATGGTGAAATATTAAAACCGTGGACGGCCTTATCACCATCTCAAAAATTTCTTTTAACCAAGAGGATGGTTGCAGACATATATGAGTAATAGTA
Organism: Bemisia tabaci; assembly: GCF_001854935.1. NCBI lineage: Eukaryota > Metazoa > Arthropoda > Insecta > Hemiptera > Aleyrodidae > Bemisia > Bemisia tabaci. The sequence continues at coordinate 1,456,802 of NW_017551372.1, forward strand.
GGGTGCAAACGATACCATCCAGGTATTTTTGGCCTTTTCCCTTTCGCTAATTTGTGCTAATTGTGTCGAAAACCTAGTTTTCCTTTTCCTTTTCTTGCTCACCTTTTTTTTTTTTTTTAATTGAATCAAATTTTTATAATTCTTCTCCGATATGAAACTGAACAAAATTTCAGGACAAGTAGTAAAATGTGGAGCTGCATAATGTATTACTAATTATCACCACAGTGATATCCCATATCAAATCAATTATCAGCCAAGACTATGATGTATTATTTTTTTAAATGTAAGAAGCCATGATCGTCAAATTTTTAAAGCAGCTTTACCTCAATGTTAAAACCATCTTCGTCACAGATGTTTCAAGTTTAAAAATCTCCAGTTTATTTCAAGGGGTTTGTTTTTGAAGCAGCTGTTAACACCAGTAAAGAGAAGTTTTGCAGATGGTTTCAACCGTTTAACATGGAGTTTTTGTACCATTTTCTTAGCATATCATTACAGATGATCTTGATAAATCTCCGAAGAATTTTATCTGACTTTAAAATTCAATAGTGTTTACTTTAATCTGCAAACTTTCAAATTAATGTAAGTTCATCTCTTTAAAATTTGTCAATTTGAAGAGGAAATAAAAAATAGTAGGTTATGAAACTTTTGTGATCGCTATGTCTCACCCTTGTTGTTGGTTTTTCAACCCCTCTCCCCCTTTTATTCTTTCTCCAGTTGTATTTCTTTTTTTATTACTTTTCAGCATCAACGTTCAAAATAGGCGAGTGGGAGGAGGTTACGGCGGCAAACTGTCAAGGATGCCCCAGATTGCAATCCCTTGCGCATTGGGTGCTTTTATTTTAAGGAAACCTGTCCGAATTGTGCTATCTATTGAGAGTAACATGCAAGCTATCGGCAAACGCACTTGTTGTTTGTCCACTTATGAGGTAAAATTAAATGACTCCAACACAAGGTGCTCTGTCAAATTATGAGCATTATTGTGGAGCAATCTCTCAAACATCTAAGCTTTTTGTTATGAATATTAAGGCAACAGAGGGCAAGCTTAGTGGTGCCTGATACAATCGTTGCAAGTTTAATAAAATATTCTAAGGTCCATTGTCCAATAGACCTGCATATACCATCCATATCATATCCATTTTGAAGCCCATGGACGACAAATGGAGCAATTCTAATGATTAAAAATTTAGGGTTCTAATCAGAACAATTTGGAACCATAAGTAAATGTCGCATAATACTCAAATGTGTCGCAAAAAAATTTGAGCGTCCTGGTGAATGAACAAAAAAAATCATTGTCAATCGTCATTGAATAAAAAAAAAACAAAAAAAAAAGAATAAGAAAAAATTAATTTTGTGAAAATGTTTTGGGTTAAAAAATAAATCCGTGCACTAAAATGTTATGAAACACAATGCAGCACAGTTAAAGTTAGGACGAAAAACTTGAGAGGACACGCTGAGGAACAAAGAAACATTATGCATACTCTGACATCACCTTGATAAACGTTTTAAGTGCCCTCAACATTATGTTGCACACGACATCTCTCAATTTCGACCACGGATACCACACTTCTTCCCATAAGCAGCAATCTTGAGGATTTAGCGACAGTCGCTGTCAGGTCCCTCACTCAATGTAATCTAAAATTTGCTCTGATCTCACAAGTCATGTCAGAAATAGAAAGCTTGGAACACAGTTTTTTCTATAGTTGGCTGGCCAACCATTATTATAATTATTATTTCTTTGTTGTTTTAAATTCAGGTATCAGTAGATGATGAGGGTAAGGTTCAATACTTGGATATGAACATCCATCAAGATTTAGGCTCGTCCTTCAATGATAACACCATCCCGCTGACATTGCAAAATGTGGTGAATTGCTACGATTCCAGTACATGGAAAGTTGATGCTTATGCTGTACGGACAGACAAGAGCAGTAACACCTACTGCAGGGCTCCAGGTGCATTAATTTTCATTTTAAAGTTCAAAAGGCCAAAAAATTTGTCAAAGCTTCAGGAGATCTGGCTCCTTAAACTTTTAAACTCGTAAAATGTATGTATTTTTGCATAAACATAACATAATTGCTTACCATCCACAGGAAGAGGGTCTCAATAGATGAAGGCCAACTATCCATGAATGCAATTTTCGTTAAATTGAGTAAAACGGTTTCAGTTTGGAACCAAGAAAAATTTTCAAATCCCTAAAAAAATACCCTAACTCCGATTTTTGAGCATTTCTCATGCAAGTTTACAATGCTTTTAATCTAATCAGTGGTGCCAATGACACATTATCGGTTTTTTACGACTAAGGTCCTTTTTCCAACAGTGGGAAATATTGTAAAATTTTATTTTTACCCAAAGAAAGCAAAAAAACTGAAAATCCAACACAAAATTCAGCAATTTTTTAAGTAAATTCTTTTTAGTTATTTCTAGAACTTGGTCTTTGTTTGAAAAATGTTTATCTTCAAAATTTTAGATAATTTTTTCCATGAGAAAAATTTACAGTCTTACCAACACGTGAGGCACCTTTATTTCTCTTGGATATCAAATTTATTTAATCTTACCTCAAAACTCTGGTTCTAATGTTTTTTGTTTTGATTATACGATAGGAGCTTGTGAAGGCATCGCAACAATTGAACACGTCTTTGAACATATTGCAACGGAGCTTAAGAAAGATCCTTTGGTAGTCCGTGCAACAAATTTTGCTGATGACAGTAAGGAACATCTAGGAACAATAATTGATCAGCTCAAAGAGAGCTCTGACTTTGATAACAGGAAGAAAAAAATCCAGAAATTCAATGGGGTAACTGAAATTGATAATGAATACATATTAATGGTGAAACTGTAGAAATGCATGTCTCGGTTTGCGGCATTGCAGGCTTCCTGTCATACTTTAGTTTCGCCATGGAAAACTTCTGGACGCCATTTATTAAAAATTTCAATGATTTTTCCTCTCCTTTTAAAAAATTTTCTGTGAAAACTTCAAGTCATGATGTCGGTTTGGTCTCCTTTTAGAAAATAAAATAGGTGCGGAGATTTCGAAACACTGTAGCAAAGACATGCATTTTTGCAGTTGCACCGTCGGTGTATGCCTGTCCACAGGAAAAGGGACATAGTTGGCAAAAGATCAAAATTGAGTTATAGTGATACTGAAGCTCAAAGAAGTGTTCTAAAAACATTTTTTTGAGGCTGATTCCCAAAAATCTCAAACCAAACCACAATGATGACAGTTTGGAATCAGCAGTTTATAAAACGTACTTTTCGGAAAGAAGCTGTGTAAACTATTCTAATCTACCATGTATGGGGCATGAAGTAGCTACAGAACGACGTAAATTAATACTCATTATGAGCATAAATTGTAAATATTGACAGTGTACGTGCAATTGAGTACTAATCTACGTCGTTTTGAACTTTTTCAGGTGCAGTTCTGCATAGATATTTTATTAATGAAATAGTTGGTTTTCAAAGCGGCTTAATGTCCTCCATTAATCACAAACATAAACTGTTCTAAAAACTTTACTTAAAAGAGCTTTTTCCCTATGTGATGAAAATTTCATTTTTATAACATTTACACTGAATTCCATGCTCATCTGCAAAATCAGTATATTTCTGTCATATTTACTCGTGTTTCTTATGCCAACTGCTCGTAATACTGACCTACTTTTGCAGGAGAACAGGTGGAGGAAACAGGGGATTAGCATCACACCAATGCGATTTGCGTTGGGTCTATTCGGCAACTTTCACGTTCTGGTGTCAATTTACCAGTCTGATGGGTCGGTCTCAATTACGCATGGAGGTATTGAAATGGGTCAAGGTATCAACACGAAAGCTGCTCAAGTGTGTGCTTATAAATTTGAAATAGACGTTGAAATGGTGAAAATCAAGCCGTCAAATGTCCTTACTGCTCCAAACGATTTTGGCTCCGTCAATAGCATGACTAGTGATTCCGTATGTCAGGTGAGAACTAACTACATTTAACCGTGTAATTTTGTACGTTCTTCTCAACTGGGAACAGAAGGCAGAACAGAGGCAGCTGAAAGCATGGAGGAGAGGTGAAGTCCTTCTGATGGTCTATGCTTGTGGATGATTAAATGAACGAAAGAATCCTTGCAGGGCAAACGAAAATTCCGTTTGAAATGATCCTGCAATTTTAGCATATTTCATAATCTGAACTCAATTTAAACACCTGTAGCGAACATTAATAAAAGTAAAGGACCGATATTTCTGAATACACCAATTTCAGTTCCATTTGGCAGTTTCAGCAGAATTTGTAGGTGAAGCAATAAACATTGCAGCAAATGTTTTCAGTTGAAGTTATATTTAAGGCATGAAAAGGAAGTGCTTTCAAATTGACCTGTACATTCTCGGGTTGAAAAAATCCACCATGGCTAAAAAAATTTCTAATTTTTCAGCTTATCATTCTCAGTACCTATCGTATCGTATCAAAAACCAACAAAATGTGCATGGTTCTAAATCCCTGTGTAAAACCTGCATTATCTTTTTGAGGATGGTCAACAATTTTTGGGAGTGCCATACCTCGATGGTGAGAAGCTGAAGTTCAGTTCAGTTTCGTTTCCTTTTTGTGTAGTTGCAGGGAGAAAAAAGGTGTTCAAAAGGGTAGTATTACCTCTTTACTTTTTCAAACATGTTGAATTTGCCTCCTGGTTTATTTCAGGGTGTGATAATATGCTGTGATATTCTGTTGGAGAGGCTATCTCCCATCAAAGCAAAACTTAGCCCAGATGCTAAGTGGCAAGAAGTTATTGCAGCAGCTGCAGTTGAAAATATTGATCTCTGTGCAATCCATATGTACGTTGCTTAAAATTAAAATTTTTTTGGTTGAGTAGGTTTTGAAGTTGCCCTTTATCCAGGATGGTAGAATATTACTGGATCCACACCATTTTGCTGGAAACCAAGACGAAAAAATTCCAAAAATTTTCATTCTGTAGATTAAAAAATTAGAACTCCTAGGAGTGCCTACGCAAGACTGAGGAGGGAGAGAGTTCAGCTCAAGCAGATGCTGTGGATTATTAAGTAAGGGTGGATCATGACAAGTGACCCAAATCGATTTCGGTCTTTTTAAACTTCATCAGTAGATCACACTCGTCAATGCGCCCAGCTGAGCATCCCAGAAAATCCAAAAAGACCCAAAAGTACTTTATTTCTACCTTGGAGCTTTTTAAAAATGTCAAGTCACTGGCTCAATTCATCAAAACTCACAGGGGTGGTGCTTGACTTGGGAATCACCCTGTGCATGAAGATCTGTTCTTATAGGAAAGTTAATAACATATATTCATGTTCTTTCTCATAAAATGTGCTTTCAGGTACACAATTAAAGATATTGGTGAAAAGAACGATATGAGGTATAATACTAAGACGTATAACATTTTTGGAGCCTGTGTCACAGAAGTTGAGGTAGACATCCTGACTGGGAAATACCTCGTAAGTGCCATGGTTTTTTTCTTTTAAAAATCAACTAAGCACTCTGTTCATCTTAATGAACAATAACAAAAATACAAAATATCACATAAATGGTTATTACAGGAATTAAAATGACAGTATTTTCTTGTATGTCTTCCTTTCCTTTTCTCCCCTGATTTCCTTTTTCAGCAGTCTGTGTAGGATTTTTCACCATTTACTTTTTTTAAATTTTTCATATTTCAACACTGAAAGGGAATAATTAGACTAAAATTTGCGATTGGAAAGTACTACATCTAACTTATCCATAAAAACACCTACCTGCTTTGGCACCTGCATTTTTTTACTAATATCCATTTAAAGTCTATATCTCTTATTGCCCATGTTAGAAGGCCTTGTTTGTAATAATTTTTCTTCCTAAAGGCTCACAACCAGTGGCTTGGCGTGAATTGCAATGTATCAATTGTTACGCCATTTAAACCTATGGCAAAGAATTGATAACTAAGGTGTTCGCTGCGAAAACCCTGTTTATCGATCCTTTTCCATAGGTTTCAATGGCATAACAATCGAAATATCGCAAAGCACGCCATGCCACTGCTCACAACCTCACAATTTAGTGGGTATGCTTCTCTATCAGTGTAAGTCTGAGTGAATTTGAATTTTCAGAGACTGTAACAGAATGTATACTATAATTGCTTAAGCTGACTGTAAACTGAAAAAATGTTGATCAATGTTGTTCTACAGATTCTGCGCACAGATATTATCGAGGATGCGGGTGTCAGTCTGAATCCAGAGTTAGATGTTGGACAAGTAGAGGGTGCTTTTGTGTTAGGTCTTGGCTACTGGCTTACAGAGGATATCATTTTTGATTGTAATACAGGAAAGGTCCTCACTGACAGAACCTGGGTAAGAGCTACGTTTCTTTTTTTCTTTTCATATATCATGTTCAGATTTTGTTCGAGTCTCTAAAACATTTTGCCAAGTGTTGTGCTCTGTAATGAATTAAAATAAAGCTTCTGCTATAATTTCATATTTTTTTTAACTGCATTAACTTTATTTTTTAGAACTACAAACCCCCTGGATTCAAGGACATTCCCTGTGACTTCCGCGTGACCATATTAAAAAATTACAGTGACCCCAATGGTTCCCCATTTTTTCTTCGCTCTAAAGGTGGGTAATTTTTTGTGTAGGGAAATTGTTTGATTAGAAAAATAAAAGGAGGTGCATGCCGACAGTGGTCTGTGAGCTGGATGAATGAGAAAGTAAATTGAATCGGAAAATAAAAAACTGAAACTCACAAAATTCAATCATAAGTATTAGTATGTATTTTCTTATTAGTTCAATTTGTTTTGTGAGTCTAGATTTTTGAATTTCCAGATTATTTTTGTAGTTGCCACATTTAACAAATTATTATTTACGGCGCTTCTGAGTGCTAACACCCATCTGAATCTCTTTTCTTTCCACACAAATTTCTTTTGTTCTCTTTCTTTCTTTTCTTTTAACACAAATTATCAAAGTCAACGAATCCAGGTTGCTACTTGACCTTCTTGATCTCACTGAAAATGTCTGTGAGTTGAATTTTACCCTTTCATTCTGAGGATTTGGTGCATATTGAATTCAAGACCATGCAGTAAATAAAATGGACAAAACTTCTATTGCTCAGGAGTTCTTTTAATGTGTACTTCAAATATTTTTATATTCACCAAGGCTTTGTGATAATTAATGTCAAGAAAATTAAAAGCAATTTTCTTCTAAGATTCTTACAATTATTTTATTCCATTTTAGCTACTGGTGAGCCACCTCTGTGCATGAGCTGTGGAGTAATGTTTGCTCTTCGTCAAGCAATTAATGCGTCTCGCTGCGATGCTGGTAAACCAGACGATTGGTGTGATATAAGTAAGTGTGTTACTTTACAACTTTTTTGACCTTGTGTCGTTTCCTCTTCAATAATTTTCTTATTTTAGCATGTTGATGTCAAGATGATTTTGGTTGTGTCATCAGTCTTGAAGTTGCCAAGTACTAAAATTTTGAATGGTCTGTGAAAATTTTATTTGGATTGTAGGATGTGTCCATATTAATTTTTGATTCCAATGAAAAACTAAAGTGTTATTCTCAGATTGCATTTGAAATTCATTTTGTAAGACGTTGTCTGCCAAGTGATTGATAGTAACCGTTTTTTTGGTGTTTGAGAAAGAGATCAGTGTGACTCTTGATGATGGATGTTCTTCAAGGTACTTTTGCTTGGTCAGTAATCAGGGGTGCCAGGGAGGGGGGGATCTATTTACCAATTTTTTGGACCCGACTTACAAGGCCTTATACAATGAATGCATACTACAATTTTTCATTTGACAGGCCTGTGATATTAGCATCTTGTTGGATGTTGAATTGTGGGCACTTGTCCAGGGCAAGGTTTCTTTTTCGAAATTCTGTGAAAACCCCATCCAACTGAGTTTCGTTTACTTCCAGGTGTTCCATTTTCGCCCGAAAAAGTTTTCCTGGCAGCTTTTACAGGAACCCAGGAGTACAAACTGGGATAGTCTCTTGTCCAGCAGAGGTTAGCACTACCAACTACCACTTGGGGGCAGTGGAATCAAACTTGAATTAATCTAATAACCATTTTACTTAAAACCTCCCGCAAGATATAAATTCACTCCTCTAAAAGAGTCACCTTTTGTATTTAAAAATTTTACGGGCTAAAAATTCATGATGTTCAACCGCATTATTTTGTTCTAATGCTGCCCCATAAATGCTCTTTCCCTTTTGTCAATAATATTGGTGGTTCAGATTACACTTGAAGTGCGTAAATTCCTGTGTGAAGTGAGGGAATTTCCTTCATTGTGAACATGTTGAAGCTCAGGCTTTTGAAAATGAAATTAAACAACCTTTAATATGTAACAAAAAACATACTAAATTTATTAATACTTATAAGCATAAAAATTATGTCGAAAGACACCAAATTGCTAATTTAAAATAAACTCATTAGAAGTTGGAATTTTATTCTGTCTTCATATCTTGGACTCATCAGTGGAACAAGAACAGTCTCTTTGATATCTTTTGACCACCAAAAAGTCATCGTTGTTCTTTGAATGTTCGATCAGCGCGTAATTTGTACCTATTCTCTCAAATATTTTATAATTTCATTGAGTCAATCATGTTTGGTGTCATTCAGGTACCCTTTAAAAAAATACACTCTCTATAGTGTTTGATTGTCGTTATTTTTTCCCTTTTAATTCATCTAACCCTTAAGTTCAGGTCTGTTGAGTACGTGAAGTCACGCAACTCGTATCTAGCAGTGCGGAAAAATTCTAGGTGCATCAATTTTCATTGCCCGCGCAGATTTCCCGCCGCGTGCCGGCCGTTAAATGCAACGGCCAATCAGCGCTGAGCGCGGTGCTCTCGTTGACCGGAAGGCAGGACAAACTGAAATTTTATAATTAATTTCACGAATTTTCACTAGGTTCTCGAGACACGAAGCTGCGTGTATGCAAACTGAACGATTTATTTTAGGAGATGTCACACAACTCGCATCTAACTGTGCGGATAAAATCTACGTTAATTTTCATTGCCCGCGCAGATTTCCCGCCGAGTGCCGCCCGTCAAGTGCACCGACCAATTAGAGTTAAGCGCGCGGCATTCGAAATGACGCTCGGTCGTTCGCGCTGTAGATTCCCGCTACTTGAGGAAATTCCTAATAAACGGAATAGTGTTACGTGAGAATCATCGAGATTGATTTACTCATTTTCTATTGTTCAGTTCTCCCATTGCCATTATGACAATCTTTGTGTGAGGACGCATTTTTACTTATATCTGCAGCCTCGCGCGATCAGATTTTCGTTACGCCCATCACGCACGGTCACGGTATCGCCCTACGTACATGAAATTTTGTCTATAGAATTGTGACGGATTTTTTATTCTCAAAAATCTTCGATTTCACGTTATTCCGGACGCGGGAAGAACGGTATATTCTTAGCAGACATATAGGCAGTAAACCTACCAAAACGCATAGAGTTGAATTTAAGGGGGGAGGGGGAGGAAGCACACGGGCAAATTTTTGGGGGCTGCAAACTACCGGAGCATGACAGAGCAGCAGATGTAAAAGTAAGTTATGAATGTTTTTTACTGCTTTTTAAGTCATAAAAGCTCATCACTTCCGAAATTCAACAGCGACAAAATCGTGAATCCAGCCCTGCACTTTTGGTTCGCGACGTTGCAAATTTCCTGTCTTATTCAATTAGACGTATTTATGCTAAATGGAACTATGTGCAAGTGGAGAGATGGGGTGTGCTCGTTAGTGCTCGGGCCTTAAGAATAAATAGGAATTCAAAAGCACCAGTGACGTCAGCGATGAGGACGTGGGCTCGACGACGAGCGACGGGAGTGACGACGACTAGGTCAACGTCAAAGTGGTGCCTTTTTCCTTTCGGAAAATTAAATACGAGCGGAAATTTTCGAAGACTGCAATCGAGATTCGTGTTTTGGCAGTTTCGCCGTCACTATGCTTTAGGACCTTGCGCAAACTTCGGATGCACGCAGGCACTTAGGTGCTGGCCTTGCGACGCACTCCCTTTCCAAAATAGGTAGGCAGTTCTAAACAACACGTGTCTCAACGTTAACACGTAGACGCCAGACGGTCAAGGCGCTAAGTTGTTTTGTCCGAAAGTAACGCGCTGTACGCTCTGCACCACTAACGGCGTTAATCATTCTAGTTTTGCCCTCGAACATTTCAATTCTAATTTCGCACACATACTCGGTTGGAATTTTGTCTCATCAACAGGGAAAATACGCTACTGACGGACAGTGGTGTTCGCGCGCAGCCGTAGTCTGTTAAGATACCTTTCTCTTCTCCAGCGACTCCTTCAGAATAAAATCGGATAATTTCGCGCATCTTTCTCCGCATAATTTTTCCGTGGGCTGGCCGTTGGAGGGGGGGGGGGTTGTCCAGTGACTGGCCTCAAAGTTCAAGGGAATTCCGATCTTTGCGTTGGTGTGATCTCTAACTCATATGTTTTAAGTCTCTCTGTGTGGGTGTGGCCTTCGGATATTCCTCGCCAGTGCAACGACCTTTTCTCGGTTGTCTTCAATCTCTTTGGATGCACGAAATTTGATCTGATTTCAACGGCGGTGATATGCAATCAGAAGTCGCTCTTACAATCAATGGAACTTCCTACAAAGGTATGATAAGTGTCCTTACCTCTCAATTTGTGATCGATGGCATTTTTAAATGCCAGTTTTTCATTCAAACAGTTGGAACTGTAATTAATTTAGATGGGGGGGGGGGGGGAGACTGAGATAGAGGTGCTACATTTTGTTCATTTTCCAGCTGATATACTATGTACCCACCCACCCACATTCTTGAAACGAGAGCTTCAAGCTAAGTACAATTTTTCTCTAAAATAATTAATTTGATGGAACTTATTCACAAATATCTGAAACCTCAAGAAAATGCTGAAACCAGAGTTGGTGACCAGTAACCTACCGGAAATGTTCAGTCTTCGAAGGTTCATAATTTTAAAGATAATGATCCTTTTTCATGTTTTTTTGGCATTGATAAATTCAGGGATATTATTTCTCCTGAATTATGTATCAAACCAGTTTCCAGGTTTTTAGCCTCCAATCACTCATAACCACCAGCGATATAGAATTTTATGTTATAATAAAATCGCTCTTGATTAGTTTTTTTTTCTTCTTTTAAAGAATAAATTACTCTGTTTTATTTCTGTGTTCATTTTTCACTGTTCCATCTAATTTTCATTTTACGATTGTTTCCAACAGTTCCCCCCTCTCTTCCAGCGGACACTTCATTAAATGAATTCCTCCGCACAGTAGCACATCTGAAAGGGACAAAATTCATGTGTTTGGAGGGAGGCTGCGGTGCGTGTATCGTGACAGCAAAAAGAAAAGATGCTGCTACTGGGAAAGACTGGATTTTTGCTGTGAACTCTGTAAGATTTTTAAATGTATTTTTAGTTTTGCAGGGAAATGATCCACTTCTTCATAAATCTGGGGAAAGAGAAGTGGAGGAGAAAGAACAACAAATTTCTCAAAATGTTTTCCTAAATTAACAAAAGCGTGACTTAAGAAGTTTAAAAAAAAAAGACAGACTAAAAAGTCAGTACTTACTTAAATTTACTGGAAGCCAAAACCTGTGAACCTCGATATCTCTCGAACTGAGAAAGACATCAAGGTCCGGTTTGGACGAAAAATCGTCTAAAATTGCATACTCTAAGATCCTAAAGGTCAAAATCCCGAAATCACATTTTAAAGTTAATGTGCTTTTTTTTCAGTTTTTGAGTTTGGAAAATTTCTTTTAAACAGAGGTAACACAAAGATCTCAATTTTTCATTTGAACCAAAACCAGTTTTTTAAATTGTTCGTCTTTTTCCGCATTCAACGAGTGGTCCATTAATCTGGCGAACCTAACGGTTCCGGAGTTATGAGTGATTGAAGTTTCCGCCCAACGCGCCCCGACCAATTTACGCGCGCCAAAAAGCCGGATTTGGGTGTTATTAAATCAGATTGAATGTTCAAACCGTGCAAAATAAGTTTTTAGGGATTCTTGAGGGTCGCTGAGTTCAGAAATTACTGATTCTTCCAAAAAATTCACTTTTTTAAAATTACAACTCCGTACCGCTACTTTAGAGGCCCACCAAACGCCAAGCCGCTAACTGGCGGCTCAGTGGGCCTGTACTAAAAGAATTGATTGGAGAAAAGAAAATAGGAAAAAATGTTCGTATTATAAATAAAAAAGCTCAAAATCTGATCCAGCTACTACTAGCTCTTGTTTCATTCATTAAATCATAGATTCTAACTATATGAAAATACAAAAAACAAGTGCTGATATTTTTTTCCAGTGCCTAACACCAATTTTTGCTTGTCATGGATGGTCTGTCACAACTGTTGAAGGAATTGGTAGTAAAACTACTGGATATCATGAAATTCAGTCTCGTTTGGCCAGTTTTAATGGAACACAGTGTGGATACTGCTCCCCTGGAATGGTTATGAACATGTACAGGTATATTTTCTGGATATTATAATCGCACCCTAATATAATTCGCAGTTTTGTTACCTTTTTTAAAATTATCACTGTAAGAGTGATGACAGCACCGCAGTAATGCATGCATTTCAATGAAATAGATTATTTTCCTATCAATGTAAAAGCAACTGTTGAGTGTTTCAAGAACACACAGGATAAGAATAATCTGCTGAGGGGTCTTTAACTCCCAGTATAAAAGTGGTCTCATAGAAGAGATGTACAATTTTGAAATTGCAAAGATTAATTAAGGACATTCAATGTGTCTCTTTTAAAAGAAAAACAAAACAAAGATACTGGAATTCTCGAACAGGAAGATGTCCTTCTGAAAATATGTTTCCTCAGATATATAGGTATAATCTGAAGTCAGAAAATATGGTATGCTGTCAGGTATTTTTTCTTATCTTTATCTTAGTTCATGCTGTTTTTCCCTCTAATTATGTAATTATAGTGCCTAGCAGGAGCTCATACAAGCCTAAGATTGAGTTACAAAACACAATAAGATATGAAGAAAAAGCTAACAAAATTTTCTTGCCTTATGAAATGTGCGAAGTTAATAATGTTCGCACTCTTATCTTCAATATGAATATTCATCAGGCATTTGTAGGCTGGATTAACTTGTTTTACGAGCATTCTTTGTCTTGATAGAAGGTGAGAGCTGCTTCTAGGATACAATAGAGTTTGCGAGATGCAACAGTCAATAGACGCAGTTTAAAATCATTTAGAGCAGTCAAGGTGAAGACATTTCTCCGCATTTTGCAGAGAGGCTGTCTACAAACCAAAAAATTCCTTTTGATCCTAATGTTTCTCAAAAGGATGAGTTGAGAGTAAAAACAGAAAAATAAAAAAGGTTTCCTGTACTGATAATGCTTTCTGATTGGACCTAGCAATTGTTACACCCAAACAGCATAACTCCAAGAAGAAGGATAATGCTTGAATGAGTTTTTTTCCCTCTGTAGTAAGAGTCTCAGTATAATACAGAGATATGATGTCACCTCTTGCCTGATCTATATGATTGAAACTTCTGTTCAATTTTGCTGAGCTGATTGAGCTAAAGTCTTGAATTACAATTTTTCATTTTTTATTCAGTCTAGTAAAAGGAAAAGAAGATGTGCTGATGAAAAATGTGGAAAACTCTTTCGGTGGCAACATTTGTCGCTGCACTGGCTACCGTCCTATTCTTGATGCTTTCAAGTCACTGTGCACTGATGCACCCAAAGTTTACCGTCCGGAAGTATGTGGCGACATTGAGGTAATTCTTATTTTACATCACATCATGGATGGATTTTGGGAAAAGGCACATGGGTTGCAGCTCATGGCAGCAAAAAAATATACAAATTTAGTTTTCAATTTCAAAAAAGTAAAATATTGGAAGAGTAAGTAGATGATAGACCTGACAAATGTGGGTTGACAACACCTTCGACAAATAAATTGGAGCTATCATATCAGCCATATCTAAATACTGTATTGTTGTTTTATTTTGCTTCCTCACCTTATCATCACTTCATCTTTCATTTACAGGATTTTCCAAAGCTTTGCCCAAAAACTGATGAAGTTTGCACAAAAATTTGTAATAGCAAAAATCGTTGCCATCCAGAAGTGTCATTTGAAGATGATTTTGACCTATTGTATCTAGATAACTTGTCTCTTACACTTCTGGAGGACATCAAATGGTACAAAGTGGACGATAAAAAACAGATCTTTGAGATTTTTGACATGATCGATGATTATCAATCATACCAATTGGTCGCAGGCAATACTGCACACGGTGAGTGCTCAATTTGTTTTTGAAAATTGTTGTTTTATTTTCACAAGAGAACACTCATCAAATCAAGCACCCTTATTACAATTTTTTTAATCTTTTTCATAAATTTTCAATTACAATGAAAACACTTTGTGTTGTAAAATCTCCTCATAAATCATAATATTGAAGCCTTTCAATCTTTTAAACACCCCCTTTTTGAGCCTTCATTTTTTTTTTTAAAAAAGCCTCTCAAATTTGTACATTATTTGATCTGACTTTTTTATTTAGGAGCTTACCGCACAGGTGATTTTGATTACTACATCGACATCAATAGTGTTGCCGAACTGGCTGATTGGATCCTTCAGGACAATGCTCTCATTCTTGGCGCCAACATCACATTGACAAAAGCAATGAGCATTTTTGAAAGTGTTTCACAAAAATATCCTAAATTCAGTTACCTGAGAGTCTTCGCCAACCACATTGATTTGATAGCAAATGTACCTGTCAGAAATGTAAGTTACTTGTTAGGCACTTAGATACTTGGATATATTATGATTTGAAGTCTTTATCTTTAAAATTTCCAGATTTGACATGCTTTCTGACCAAAGAAACAAGCTATTTACGGGTGCATCTAAATTAATATTTAAGAATTCATTAAACTTCAGACAAAATTAAAATTTAAGTTTAAAAAATCAAAAAGAACATGACTTGTTAAGTTTGGTTGTTAGATTCAGCATCAGTTAATCAAATGTTCAATGATTGTTCAATTTCAAAGTGACATTATTTTCAGTATGACACTACCTATATTTCTAATGACCTTTTTGAAATTATTAAAGTCTTAAATTACTTTTTTCCTCCCTTTAGGTTGGAACTTTGGCTGGCAACCTGAGCATCAAGAACCAACATCCAGAATTTCCTTCTGATATCTTTTTGATGTTTGTGACAGTTTGCGCAATGTATGTTGAGGGTAAGATTATTGCAATAACCGTCAAAAAGAGGCCATAAAAAGAGTGTTACTTTTGACCACTAAATCCTATTCGTGATTTTATCTTCTGTTAGAGTCATTGATGGAGAATGATCAGTCCTCAAATGTTAACATTTTTCCTTAAAATAAAGAGCTTTGTTCATTGAATAAATGGAAGGAAATATATGAAATTAATAGTTATTATTTATCAGAAATTTTGACGGTAAGAACCCGAATTACACGAAAATATAGAAGATACATGTATACATACAAAAGCAAAAAGGACAAAAGAACAGTATATATCCATACTAATACATACAGGGTTATTTAAAAGTCACGCACCACTGGCCATGAGGGAGGTGGCCATTTGAAATTTTTAGTTGCCCCCCACCCCCCCTTTCCCTAAAAGGGTCTAAAACTGTAAAGTACCTTAACAAGTTTTTCCCTTGATATGAGGAAAAACGTCACAAACCGCAAGTAGGTATCTTAATTTGAACTAAAGTTATGGCCAGTGGTGCGTGACTTTTGAATAACCCTCTATATCAATGGTAGAACTTCCAAAACCACGTATCTCGGTTTGCGACTTTGTAGTGTTCCTGTCATACTTTATTTTCCAAACGGGAAACCACTTAACGTTAATGCTTAAAAACTTCTGTGATTTAATTTTACTGCGCGAAGAAAATTCCTTGAAAATTTGAAGAAGATATCTGTACTTGTTCTTTAAAAAAATAAAATGAAAGAGGAGATTTTAAAGCATTGCAAAGGTTATTTGTGGTTAGGAAGTTTTACCGTCAACGTATAATATTTGTATTTTAAAGTCCTCGAGATTTCAAGCACTTAGCAGAATATTTCTTCATTCATTTTGCTATTCATTATTTATTAAGTCTTGAGTATTGATGGACCTTGTGCATTTTACAGAGACACCTCTCGGAACCTCTGATACGAAATTTGTCGAGGAGCTATTTGCAACTGATTTGCGGAAAAAGCTGATTGCATCTTTCATCCTGCCTGCTTTAGACGATTCATACCTCGTGAAAACTTACAAAGTCAGTTTCCATTTTTGATTTTCTTTCCTCTTTTTATCAATGTAGCAGAGTTATCTCATTGTAATTGAATTGCCCTATTGTGTTTTTTCACACTGTAGTATCTTGCTGATGTTGGGAAAATTGAGACCTCCACCACTTTAGGTTCAGAGGTGTAGAGTTTATGAGTTCTTGAGCGTATACAATCAAAATGACTTATTGAAATTTACCCCTTATGCCTATGCTTTCTAAGTAATACACTCCTTCGTGAGTGTATCCAGAAACTAACTCCTCCTGTAAGTGCCAAGTTCATTAAAGTATTTCCGCTTGCCTTTGCTACTCTATTTGGCATAAAATTGAAATGCCTTCATATCTTGTTTGACACATCGGGTGATCATTGAAACACACCTTGTCTTTTTATTATATTTTAACTCTGGTTTTTCTGTTAATTTTATTTTTCAGATCATGCCACGTGCTCAAAATGCACATGCGATTGTCAATGCTGGTTTCAAAATCAAGCTTAGTAACAAGGATACTCTGACTGTTAGTGAAGTTACGATTATTTTTGGCGGTATCACACCAAATTTTGTGAGTTTGCATTCTTGTTTGCTGCAGTAGTATCATTTTGTTCTTTATTGTGTTTGGCAAATGTTTGACAGTCAAGTTTTTGAGTTTTTGACATGTTTGATACTTATTAATTGGTATTTGACATCCGATTGCAGAAGCTTTCTAAATTGATTCCTTCTCATCAATTCTGTCGAATTATCCAAGAACCCTCTAGATGAACTGACTTTCGAAATTTAGCTTATTCATTGAAATTTTGTTTGAATGAGCTTTTCCCATCTGCCTTTAGAAGTTAGTTTCATACTGAATTTTGGCACACATTGGGAAAATCACCATCTCCATGTCGGAATGCATCATACTGCTCTTGGTAAACAAATATTGATGACAATCAAAACACGATGACAATGTAGATTTTCTTATTAAGACACATTCTTCAATGCTCATCCTCAGAGAAAGTAAGAAGAAAATACACCAGAAAAAAACAAAACAAAACAAACGACTGCACAATGAGACAAAATATTCTCCTTGTTTATTTTTCAATTATATTTTGCAGGTGCATGCACAGCAGACACAAGACTATTTGGTCGGAAAAAGCCTGTTGGACTCAATGGTATTGCAAGAGGCTCTTTATAAATTAGCTTTCGAGTTGAACCCAAATGTCTCTCCACCTGATGCTTCCCCTGTGTATCGCAAAAGATTGGCTCAGTCTCTTTTCTACAAGGTAAATCATGTTGTTTGATTTTTCTTTGCCATTTTCTTTTTCAATGCCAGTGAACCTTTTTACATATAAGTAAGCTTATTTTTGTTATATCCACCAAAAGTTGTACATTCTCAATCTAAAATGTATTCAAATATAAATAGTGGGTTGGACAAAGCTGTATAGAACAGCAATATGTGAAGATATGAGTCTTTCGCGGCAATAAACTCAACTTCTTTGTCGTCTTGGGCTAATTTTGAGTACAAAATTAGGGCTGAACCTCCCAAGAAGTTGCCCCATTTATTTGGCTGGGCGAATCATGAAGTGTTCTTAAATTTGATTCACGAAGGTTAGTTACTCTCAGCTTGTTCTTTCCGCGAGTTTTTGATTCTTGCAAACTATTTACATTCTGACCTGATGTATTACAATCCGTCACAGTGGTTTTTTGACAGATTGGGCATTTTCTGTGCCATTCATAATTAATTAATCAATTTTCTCTTGAGTATTGAACTATGGTTGCCCAACTATTTTCAGTTTGTTTTGAGTTTAAAACCATCATCCGTCCAAGAGAAATACCGCAGCGGAGGCGAAATACTGAAGCGGCCTCTCTCTTCTGGGAAGCAGACTTTCGACTCTGACCAAAAGCTTTGGCCAGTAAACAAGGCTATGCCCAAATTGGAAGCCTATTCACAATGCTCAGGTATTGATATGACAAAAATCTAGTGTCGACACATGCCATGTTTTATGTGAACACTCTTTTTTTAATTATTTTTTTTTTTAGAATTTTAATAGTGGGAGTTTTGTGTACTTTGATCTGCATGCTATGCATCCTAGTCCATTTTAAACAAAGTGCTAAACTTATAATTTTGTCTGTCCAAACCCAACATTGCAAGTCTGTTGGAAAAACAGCCAACAAGAATAAAGCTACTCCAAACAGTGTTATGTACATCAACATCTTCTCTTCAAATTTATGACTTGCATATGAAGGTGTTTGACGAGAAAATTTGTTTCACTGATTGTCATTATTTTGTAAATGTTATGGTAAGACTTTATTATCCTTGAAACTAGTTTTATTCTAAAAATTTCACGCAAGACACCTATTAAATATCAAAAACTTCCACAATCAACACATGGCATAGAAATTTATTTTGGTAATTTGCATTAAAATCGATCAGTTCAAACTTCCTGCTTGCGTAAAAACCAAAATTGATCTGCATTATATCAGCAGTTTAAAACAAACTCATGTAGCAGACAAAAATCTTGTTTGATTTAAAAAAAAAGTATCCTCTCCGAATGCAAGGTACCTCTAAAGTGTCAAAAAAAGAATTCCTGACACAGAAAAAATTCTTCCATCGTAAAACGTACAAAAACCAGCAGTTCAGTGCCTGATTTGATTTGAGTAGATTTCAGTTTTACATTACCAAAACATCTGAATCGACCCTCAAAAAAAATTTTACTCTTTTACTACTAATGAGTATTTAGAAATGTCTAATGTATTCACCGAATTCTACGTAAAATTTTGATGAGGAAACATATACTGTAGTGATTCATTTTGTATGTACCTTGTCCAGTGATCCATTGAAATAAAAGATCAAAAAGTATTTTTCTTTCGGGAAACTGTTTCCATGAAAAAATGTTCAATTTTTGGTTAATTGTTTAACAGGAGAAGCTGAATATACAAATGACGTTCTCGCACCACCAGGTGAACTATTTGGTGCATTTGTACTAGCACCAGTTGGACCAGGGACTCTCGAATCCATTGACACAAGCATTGCCATGGTTTGTTCTCTCCCTCTGTATTATCTCAATGAAACATGAAGTAATTTTAACAGGTCCACAATGGGAGTACTTTTTGGTAAAGTAATCAGAGCAGTTGCCAGGCCAAGAGCCTCTCCATTTTCCAGAATTAGTATGCGGTTTAAAAATCATAATGTCCAGAGCTGATTGTAAAATTGGAACTGTAACTACAGCGCCAAATTAGGTACGTAAAGACGATTAACTGAAATAGCAGATGATACATACATATGTTAGTTCTCTCTGATATATATGAAGGTGCAATAAACAAATTGGTTTCAAATTGTGGACAGAAATTTTTTGCGGCTTAAAAGGGTGTAATTCTCCAATAGACTTCTTTGTACGCCAATTTTTTGTTCTTTTTAACTGCGAATAATCTGTTCTTGCAGTCTTGGACACAGCCTTTTTTTTTATGCAAACAAACACTGTTCTCTTTAGAATCATACAACTGGTATGGGGTAATCATTTTTCAAGATCAATATTATGTGATTGCATTATTTTTAACAATGTAACAACTAAAAACCAAGTTTTTAATTATGTATTACAGAAACTCAATGGTGTAAAAGCTTTCTATTCTGCTAAGAACATTCCGGGTATTAACACATTCATACCCCCAGGAGAAATATTTTCCATTGAGGATGAACCGGTAAGCTATTTAAACTCATTTCTCAACACTTCCCCTCAAGTTAGCTATGATTGGCCTGAATGAGGAAATACTTGCTTAGCTAATTAAAAATGTGATGAGAATTTGAATTGCATTAGGGGAGAATTGGAACGTTTTTTTCTAATTTTTAATTATTTTTGAACTGAAGTCTGAAGTGAAAAATAATTTTTTGTAAAATAAAAGGAGCATAATCTAAAAATCACTTGCGGCAAAAGAGGGAAAAAAGAATTCCGTCATTTACCAGCTTGTTATTTATTATTAATTATTTTGAAGAGCGGAAGATTTTATTTTCTTACTAGAGCTACCGTCTCACAGAAGAAAAAAATCCTATCGTATATGGAGGTATAGTCATAGAATTTTGCGCAGTAATACTTACGCAAATTCAAGACATGAGAACAACACATAGAATCACAGAATAACAACTTCAGTGATAGTAAACTTCCCTGATCCTTTTTCTTTCAGCTGTTTGCTGACAAGGATATATTGTTTGCAGGCCAACCAGTGGGCATTATAGTCGCTACAAGCCAACACCTAGCAAATAAAGCAGCCAAAAAGGTGAAAGTGAATGTTTCCAATGTAAAAAAACCATTGCTGACAACGCAGGAAGTATTGGACTCAGGAGACCAGTTGCGAGTTAAATTTGTTGACACCATAGAAAGAAAGGTGAAAAAAGGTATGTATTTGAAAATTTAAAATAGAACTGGGTATTCAAAAGAGTACTTATTTACTTCTTGTTCAACTGACTTATAAAAATGTATCGCCTCCAGACGTACAGATTTAGTTTTGGAACCGAGAACACTAGCAGTTTCGGACAAAGAACAAGTCTTACCTCTCTCTATAAAGGATGAATATTATTTGAAGAAGTGTTTTTGATTCAGTATTTATAGACCTAACTCTGTCGTAATTGTACACCATACAGCAATTTTCAACACCCAGGTTTGTTTGCAGGTAGCGGAAAGTATGTGATCAAAGGATCATTCGAATGCAAGGAACAGTATCACTTCACAATGGAGACACAAGTCTGTCTTGCAATCCCCACAGACGAGGGCATCGATGTTCACCCATCCTCACAGTTCATTTCATTGGTTCAGAGAGCAATATCCAGGGCTCTGAAACTCCCAGAAAATTGGTGAGTACCTGGAGGTTTTAACTTAATAAACCATATGTTTGTAAGCTCAATGAAATTGGTGACTTTACTGTTGAATGTGGTGACTTATTTTCCCTCTTTTTCCTGGCTTTTCATTTTAAGAAATTTAAAATTGATTTTGTATTTCTATTTGCAACAAATGTGGATTAATTGAAGTGCATTTTGCAAAAAGGAACCATTAGCATTGCAATGATGCTAAGATTGTGCAACTTCATCCTTTGCAATAAAATTGTGGAAATTGTGAAAAACTATGAAATTTAGATGGTAATTTTTGTCTTAAATTTACAGTTTTTAGCGAGTGAAATAGAAACTATTAAGGGATAATCGGGTTTTTCCTCCAAGACAAAAGAAGCTGCACAATCTTAGCAACATTGCAATGCTAGTGGTTCCTTTTTGCAAAATGCAATCCAATTGTCTTATCAGTAATAAAATACTAATGCTGCATTCTTTAGCACATACAAATTTTTTAGTCTGTCTCACTTTTAACTATTAGTGGTAATTAAAGTTGATTTTTTAACTCAAGTGACCAATATTCTTTAATTATTAAAGAGGCTTCCCCTCGTTGCAACTATACATTTTTCGAGTTTTAAAGATTTTCATTTACATATTTGGAAGTGACGGATGATCTCTATGAACCTCTGAGAAATTTTATCTTTCTTTAAAATCTGTTAGAGTCCACACCAAATATAAGTTTATGCGTTTTTAGACTATGACGGGAGATCCGCCATCTTGATTTTTGCATTTATTCCCCATGCAAAAGTGGTGTCAGAAATCTTCTGTCATGGTCTCAAAAAACGTAGACCAAGTTGGCAAGGACTCTACATAAATTTTTCGTAATATTTATTTTAATGGACCCCATTCATTTAAAACCACCAAATTCAATGGGAAAAATGTTTAATTGTAGATGACAGTGGGTATTTTGGCTCTTTTTTTACAATCATTATATCACTTCTCCTGCTTTCCTTCGTTCTTTTGACGAATCCACACTTTTCTTTTCTTTTCAGTATCAATGTGCAGAATAGGCGGGTAGGAGGAGCTTATGGCTCCAAGCTGTCTAGGTGTGCCCAAATTGCGGTGGCCTGTGCATTGGCAGCTTTTATCTTGAGGAAACCTGTTAGAATGATGCTTCCTATTGAGACTAATATGCAAGCAATTGGCAAACGTGCTCCTTGTTTGTCCACATATGAGGTAAAATTAAATTAAATACCTACCTTTGATACAAGCTAACTACCTACGTCATAATGTGAGGGAGAGATTAAAATTTGATAATCTTATAAAACCTCATTTTGAGAGATTTCAGACGGGTCTAGCAAAATGAAACATAATTTTTTCTAGAAGCTGCTTAAATTTTCCACATCTTTTTTTTTTGGTTTGGCATAAAATTTTACACATTGTAAAAATATAATTTTTTTTAAAAAAAAATCATTTCAGGTGTCAGTAGATGATGAGGGTAGAGTTCAGTACTTAGATTTGAACATTTATCAAGATATGGGTGTGTCCTTCAATGATAACATAGTTGCCAGTACATTGGACTTTCTAGGGAGCGCCTATGATTCTAGGACATGGAAAGTCAACGCTTTTGCTGTCCAGACCGACAAGAGCAGCAATACCCCATGTAGAGCTCCAGGTAAATTTATTTTCGATTCAATGCTTTGTAACCTCTAAAAAATTTAACTAAGCCATAGAAGCACGACTCCTTAAAACTTTAAGGGGGAAAAAAACTGTAGAAAGTGAAGAAAAAAATATATGACTCGAGCTGATTTATTTTTGGTATAAGCAATTGGTAAAATTTCCGAAGCACTGTAGGAAATATTCTTGATAGTAAAATCATGAAAAGCTATTAAAAGTTACTTGTACAAAAAAAATTTACAACCTAGACCCATTTCGAATGGTTGGTCCATCTTTAGTAGTGCGACTCCAGAAAATTGTTTGGCTGGCAAATTGAGATGCACCACTGAAAATAAACTGACGATCCCCAGTGGGTCTGGATCATTGGAAATTTTACGTTTAAGTGAGCTCCTACAGTTAGTGTACATTTTCAAAAGTTTTGTGGGCCGTTTAGCTTCTGTCCTATCGATTTTTAATATTACTTTCTTTGATGAAGAAAAGTAAAAAAAAAAAAAATTATATTTGACATGAGGCTCAAGAAATTTTCCAATATAAATTTTCACTTGATTTTTCTTACAGAATCCATGTTCAGAAATGTTTTACACCTTAAACTGTAAGCAAGGTTCCCTTTGAAATAGGTGTGCAGGCTTGCCAAAAATCAAGAATCTTGTGTGCTTGTTCAATTACTAATAAGAATAATCTATTAACAGCTTCGACTTTTGACTCAAGTTGCTTTGACACATAGTTGGATTGAATCGTTTCACAGGAGCTGCCGAAGCAATTGCAACTGTTGAACATATTTTTGAACACATCGCAACGGAGCTTAACAAAGATCCTGAAGAGGTCCGCGTGAAAAATTTTGCCGATGACTGTAAGGAACAGTTAGAAGCAATGATCGGTCAACTCAAGCAGAGCTCTGACTATGACATCAGGAAGCCGAAAATCCAACAATTCAATGAGGTAATTGTAAATTACTGATGAAATGAGTCCATAAGAATCTACGTCTATTTGAAGCTCACAAATTCAATGTATAAACTAGTATAAAGTTCCTTTTGATTTGGCTTATTTGCCCATAGTTCTTTTTTGCATAAATGCATCCAATGGGGAGAACTACTCAATTGATCAGTTTTGTACTTTTTTTCAATCAATATTTTGATTAGTAGGAGTTCTCATTTTCAATTATTTTTTTTTTTTTTTTCAATATCAGAGGTGAAAGTTTTGGAACTTTCCACCCTCCTCGTTCGGGCCAGGAAAAAGTACAAGAAAAAGTTTTCCTTTGTCATTTTATCAATTGAACCGATTTGTTCCAACCAAGTTCTCTAACAAGAGCTTCCCCAAAAGATTTTGACACCAGTAACTGGGTGACATTACCGACTAAAATGAACAACTTTACTTTAATGATTTCTCCATGCTTGCAGAAGAACAGATGGAGAAAACGGGGAATTAGCCTGACGCCAATGCGATATAGAATGCGTCTATTTGGCAATTATCATGCATTGATATCCATCTACCAGTCCGATGGAACAGTCTCAATTACGCACGGGGGCATAGAAATGGGCCAAGGACTCAATACGAAAGCTGCTCAAGTGTGTGCTTATAAACTGGGAATAGACATCAAAATGGTGAAAATCAAGCCCACGAGTGTTCTCACTGCTCCAAACAATTTGGCCTCAGGAGGAAGTTTGTCAAGTGAGTCTATCTGCCAGGTGAGTGGTGCATCTAGTCTAATTTAATGAACCTTCAACCAACGTTAAAGCACTATAAGATTTATTTTCTCATCTAGTTTTCACAAAAAATGTTCTAAACAGGATTTAAAGGTCTAAAATCATCTTATTATGAGAAATTAGTGTCAATATTCCACATTAAAATCAGTAAATTCAAACTATCTACTTGCAAAAAAAAAAAAAAAATCGACGGTGATCAAATCAGCCATTGAAAGCAAAACTTACAAGTTTGAGAAATAACTAGAAAATCTTTCCGTTAAGTTCCCCTTCCTTCTTGGAAACTTTATTCATTTAAAATTTTGAAGGAAAGCTCTGCACTTCAAAAAGGTGTTGTAATTGCAAAAAAACATTGGAATTAATTTTTCGATCAAGTTGATTTTGGTTTTTCAGCTGGCAGAAAGTTTAAAGTGACCACTTAAGAAAACAAATACATCTCACTGACGAGATAAATTTTCTAACTGTTGATATGTAAAATTGTCCACCATACACTATATAGAAATTTTGACGAGAGATCATGGGATGTGCTGCATACTTTCTCAAGTTGTCTAGAGGTCCATTGATTCCATCCTTCTCTTGATGTGACAATACATAACTAAAATTTTGTTGCCATGTGCTCGTATGGTTTAATCTTTTCTTGGTTTAATTTCAGGGTGTGATAGTATGCTGCGATATACTTTTGGAGCGGCNCCCCTTCCTTCTTGGAAACTTTATTCATTTAAAATTTTGAAGGAAAGCTCTGCACTTCAAAAAGGTGTTGTAATTGCAAAAAAACATTGGAATTAATTTTTCGATCAAGTTAATTTTGGTTTTTCAGCTGGCAGAAAGTTTAAAGTGACCACTTAAGAAAACAAATACATCTCACTGATGAGATAAATTTTCTAATTGTTGATATGTAAAATTGTCCACCATACACTATATAGAAATTTTGACGAGAGATCATGGGATGTGCTGCATACTTTCTCAAGTTGTCTAGAGGTCCATTGATTCCATCCTTCTCTTGATGTGACAATACATAACTAAAATTTTGTTGCCATGTGCTCGTATGGTTTAATCTTTTCTTGGTTTAATTTCAGGGTGTGATAGTATGCTGCGATATACTTTTGGAGCGGCTCTCTCCCATCAAAGCAAAACTTAGCCCAGGTGCTAAGTGGCAAGAAGTTATTGCAACAGCAGCAGCTGAAAATGTTGATCTCTGTGCGCTCCACATGTACGTTGTTTAAAATTTCATTAAATTAGGCCAGAAATATTTCATGCAGCTCTCTCTCTCATCGATGCTGGGGATTTTCTACCGACCATCAAACTACCATTCAAAGTTTTTCTATTTTACCTATCCACATCATATATATTTATCTTAATTCAAAGGTATTCGTTTTTTAGATCGAAGAAAAAGTTGAAGACACAATGAAAAAATTTTTCTAAATTTTTTTCCCTTAAAATTGATTTAAAAAATGTAGCAATTCTGAATTTTTCAAAAACTGGAACGAAAGACAAAAAAAAGAGAGGAAATTTGGATTAGAATCATTCATTTTTTTAGAGGATTCAAGCACAATATGATGGAGCATTACAGAAATGGGAGGGAGTCATAAAAAAACTACATAGGTAATGTAATTTAGGGAGAACACCCTACCCTTGATGTCCACAGTGGAGCAAACACTCTCTCTCGCGCAAATCACTTAACTTGAATTTTAATGTGCTCAACCATTAAATTAAGAGTAGGTAACTCTTTTTCATACAATCCCTCTGCAAGCCATACTAACTTTTTCCAAAAAAAGAACGAACCCAATTATTTCACAAGAAGATCTGTTCCTATTGCAAAGATGACAGTATATTAATCTCTTTATCAAAATTTACCTTTTAGGTACACGAATAAAGATCTCGGGGAGAAGGATATGTTTAGAAGGTATGATATCTTTGGAGTCTGTGTCACAGAAGTTGAAGTAGATTTGCTGACAGGAAATCATCTCGTAAGTACCTACTTTACTTTAATTCCTATTATTTTAATCACCTAAATATTCTTAAATATATTATAATTCACAAACTAACTCGTATATATTAGAGGAGCAATTGAACCATGTTTTGCAATGGGACTTACTATTCCTATCTTGTTTCAGAAACAACTTATGTTATGTGCTACTAGTTTCCCTATGCGGATGAATACTATTGTGAATAAGCCAAATAAAAAGGTTCACTATTGCAAAATGTAATCCAATCACAAAAACAGTAAAATTGATGAGCTCTGACCTCATTATTAGTGCCAAAAATTATTTGATCGGTGCAATTAGCAGCTTCACCATTCCATTGGCGAGGTCTCAGTTCATTATTTCAGGTTTTACCTGCAGTGTCAGGGGACGAATTTTTAAATTCGTACCACCAGCCTTTAGACTTGAATATTTAAAGTAATGAATATCCTTTGACAGATCCTGCGTACGGACGTAATCGAGGATGCCGGTGTTAGCCTAAGTCCAGAGGTGGATATTGGACAAGTTGAAGGTGCTTTCGTGATGGGCCTTGGCTACTGGCTTACAGAGGAAATAATTTTTGATTCTAATACAGGGAGGGTCCTTACAGATAGAACCTGGGTAAGAGTTCTTTCATTTGCTTTAACCATTATTCACTATCTGATAAAATAACTTCAGGTTAACTTTGGAAGATTATTGATTTACAGTTGTAGCCCTACTCTCATTTCCCAATATTGGTGGTGACATCTTTACTGAGATGCACCCATTTACCGTTTAAATCAAAATTTTTACTTTGTGAGTGAAAAAACTGTCAGATGTCGGAGAATCGACTGAAATTGAGATTTCCACAAAACAAGTTATGCTTTCTTTTTGAACGATCCTTTCAGGTGTTCCTGCAGGAAAAACTGATGCTTCCATTCTAATCAAACAAACTTTCAGGTATACACCTCTGAAAATTGTTGCAAAATTTTACATTATAGACATTTTGCTATTCTAAAAAAAAAAAAAAAAAAAAAAAAAAAAAAAAAAAAAAAAAAATGCGCGACTAACTATGGCTTTTCTAACTGTTTCTTTCAATTTTCAGAACTACAAACCACTCGGAGCCAAGGATATACCATGTGATTTTCGGGTGACTTTGCTAAAAAATTCAAGTAATCCACTTGGTGTTCTGCGTTCTAAAGGTAGGCAAACTTTTGTTGAAATAATCAGAATTAATATGACAAGAACAGATAACAGCAGGGATAAGAACTAATAGGTTATTCTTTTCCCTTCAATAAGAAATTCTCAATGCAGTTTATTAAAACGAATCAATTTGAATAGCTATCAGATCTCCTTGGTTGTAATGAACTATTTTCGAAATTGAATCCGGAAATCCTTATTATTTCAATACTCTGCTAAACAATTTGACAGCATTCGGCAGAAAGGAACACTGTCCATGACTGTGTTAGCAAAATCATGCATCTATTTTTCTCTCTGGAAAACACCCCAAGGTTTGAACAGTTTTCATTTTTCCACCAAGAGATTGTTAGTTTTAAGGAAATAAATCCCTCTAGTTTCATTACTGTACATGTATTTAGTTTTCTTTACGGTAAAGAAATAGTTGTACAATTTTGAAAACACCACATTTATGTCTGGTTCATCTTGCAGATTAACAAAGTTCCTGAGACTTAATATTTTTTCCGATATCTTTAGAATATGTGTTCATGTGTAAGGACTGCACTTTTTTGTGATCAAAAAACTTACTTTTTCAAGGCTAAAATGATTTTATGTCATTTTCAGCTACTGGTGAGCCACCTTTGTGCATGAGTTGTGGAGTCATGTTTGCTCTACGTGATGCAATTAATGCATCCCGCTGTGATGCTGGCGAACCAAAACATTGGTTAGATATAAGTAAGTGTATTCCTATTATACTTCCCATTATTCTTTCTATGTATTACTTATCATCATGTCTTGTGGTTATCACAAATGCGGGTCAAAGGATTTTGATTTTACGTTAATTTTATATTTTCAGGGTTGCCAGCAGTCTGGCAAACAGGGAAATTCAGGGAAAGTTAGGGAATTTGTGATGATTAGGAAAAGTTAGGGAATTCGTGGGAAAAGTCACAGGATTTCTGACACATCTACTAATCACTAATTTTACTATATTGCAATAAATAACAATCAGGATAATCAGAATACAAACGAGGCATTGCTCTGAGACAAAGAAAATGTTGTGGGAAAAACGTTAAATTTACTCCCATAAATATAATATAAAATTGAGAAATCAAATTATAATTATTCAAGGTTAATCCTTAAATTAAAGGAAATTATTAAATAAATCCACCCATGATAGCAAAAATAATTCCTTTATCAATGCGATGTGATGTCATCTGAGGATAAGGTCACAAGTGGGAGTTTTGTGTGTTTGTTTTTGTGTTATTAACTTGTAAAGAGTTGTACGACCACCGCCGTAGAGGAATGTTTAGTAATTACACTAAGTTTAGCAATGTACTTACTTAATTCTAGTCTTAACCTAAGGGTTTAAAATATAAAACTATGCTTTTAACTTCCAGGAAGTTCCTGAAAGGGGTACTTTGTTGGATTTTGACTTTCTGTGAACATTAATTCTAGGGTGAGGTCACTCATTTGAAGCTGTAAATGAACTCTGTCTAACTCCTAACCGAATTTTTTTGCTTCCAGATGTTCCATTCTCCCCTGAGAAAATTTTCTTGGCAGCTTTTACAGGGACTCAAGAATACAAACTTTGATAGTTTCTTTCTCAACAGATGTAATCATTCCTTGGAGCTGAGGAGAGTTAATTAATTGAAAGCTTGGTTAAGTGAAAAAAGTTAAAGAGAATTAGTACATAAATAATTTGTGAATAAATTTACATAGTGCCTTTAAGATCTTAGCCAGGTACTTGGGACATTTTGTCTTCATCTTACATTAACAGACGATCTTGTTAAAGCAACCATGTTTTATCATAAAGGAGAATAAGTGAAGAATTACATACCGATATTAAACAAATTAAGCGAGGCTGCTGATATTTAGTTTAAATATCGGTAGTGACGTTCCAGCATTTCTGCTTTGTTGATGGGCTGTTTTTTTCGAATGAGAGCTGCAATTTTTCTTGAGTAGCCAATGAGTATGCTGTTATATCTATGGTATAGCTTTTCAATTAACAGTACCACGGCTGTCAAAAAAAAAAAAATAGGTTCAGTTGAAGAGAGGAAGTAGAGGTGATGGAAAATTAAGGATAAAAATAAGATGGCTCTTCATCTCACAATGAAGGAAGACTCCTACTGCAACATTCAACTTTTTTAGAAGACAGAGATTCTATGACCGCTGGTCCAAATCTAACCCAGTTTTGTCAGTAACTGTTAGTTAAATGGATGTATTTATGCGAAAAATAAGTATGTGCATAGGTTTTGTGTGCGAAATAGTTTCATTGAGTTCAAATATGTCTGAATGCCCGTCCCCCCCCCAAAAAAAAAAAAAAAAAAAAAAAAAAAAATACGCATCCTACAACCATCCATGATTTTTTTTAAGGAAAAAAAATCAAGAGTAAAATACGAAGAAAAGAAAAAAACGAATTGATGCTAGTTAGGGCCGTTTTTTTTTTTGCAGTTGTTAAGCAGAATATGACATCAGATTGCGAGGTTCACAAGCAATAAAATGGTATTTTATACATTTTTCAGACGGAATAAAAACTTTACCTAATTAAAGTAGTTCAAGTTTCTTTTACCTAACAAAACATCACCTAAGAACCTGAGTGGAGCGCATTTAGCAATAAAGAACTATGCACTATTTCTGGATTATCCCTTACAAAACTAATGTCCATAGGGAAACTAGTGGCGCTTAAGTTTTTCATTACAAAAGGAGCCAAATTTATTGCAAAACATAATGAAATTTTAAGATTTTAAAAGAAAAAGTCGAAAGTTTTTATGTCATAAAAAAAAGGGTCAGCTTAAAGAGGGTTAGATAAAAGAAGCAACTTACTGCTTATCAAATGTCCAACAATAAGAACATAGAATGATCCTTGGAGTGAAGTCATGGTCATTGCAGTACTTTCCTCGTCATCTTTTTGCTTGGCCGTTCCAGTGTTTGCCGAACCACCTTCTGAAACCTCTTCGTCTACTTTCAACTCTCCCAATTTCTGGTACTCTTCTTCTGTGATTTTGTTCAAAATCCCTGCTTCATACAGGAACATCAGCCTTAAGAGCAAAAATAGGAAAAAATTGAAGAGATTTTCATGATAATGTTGAAGAGTATTATTTTGAACAAGGAATTTTTTAAGACAAAAAAGTTGCACAAGCGAAGCTTACTGATGATGTTGAAAAGGTGTCCATTGAGACAAATGCACAAAAAATTATGAAAAACGTAAAGGAATTAGAGAAGACAGATATTGTCAATGAAAGAATCTTTCAAATTGTTTTACTAAAGGACCCCGCACACCTCTTGTGGGAAGCTGCACCATGAAGGATTGCCTTCTGACTTATGTCATTCGATTCTCCTCAAGATGCTGATCAAAAGTTATAATTACTCCAACTTTCTACGATGCACCGTTTTCTCAAAAAACCTATGAGAAGATTCAATTATTCGGAGATAAAAAGCCAGAAAGATTCCTCATTTCAGTGCCCGATTGACAAGCGGTTGTGTGTCGACAAGGAAATCATGGGGACTCCCGCACCGAGCGGCAGTCTTATCTTGGATTCACAAGCCGTTTTGCTCGACCATCCAAATCAGATTCTTGAGAAGCATAAGAACAGGAAAGTCTGAACGTCTACCGGGCGAGTGCGGGAGGGAGATAGCCCCTGAGTCGGCAGGTACAGATAAGAAGACGGACATGCGCTACGTTTTTTCCTTATTCACATCGGGCCTGTTCTCAAATGCTTTGTTCTTTTTCATTCATAGTCGCTGAATAATTGAATCTTCTCATAGGTTTTTTGCGAAAACGGTGCATCGTAGAAAGTTGGTGCAATGATAACTTTTGATCAGCATCTTGAGGAGAATCGAATGACATAAGTCAGAGGGCAATCCTTCATGGTGCAGCTTCCCTTAAGAGGTGTGCGTGGTCCTTTGAATTTCTTCTAAGAACACACACAAAAAAAAAAATTGTACTTGAAAATTTGAAATAGTAATCTTGATGGAGTAAAAAACTCTTACTGCTCATTGAAAAGTTCCAAAAAAGGACACCCTAGTTGGACAGCAATTGCAGAATATTTTGTGTTCAGCTTTTCGCTAATGTGAAAATGTTGAGTTCCTGTACAAAAAAATAAAATATAATATGATATGATGAAAATGTGTAGTTGACTATGTTGTGAGCTTGTGCCGACTCTTTAAAAAAAAAAAAAAAAAATTCACCTTGATTAAAAACCTAAATTTTCGTTCCTTCAAAAGTTTTTTTGTACATCTCAAAGAATGATAAATAGTATTATAAGGATAGATTTGGCCGGTATAAGTATAGTGTAAGTCGTGCATCAAAGGTGATAATAATGATAAGAACACATTAGGACTACACACATTAGGACAATGGCTTGAATAATGGAAATATTTTCAGACTTACGAAAAGTAGAAAACTAATTACTCACCAAATCTTCTTGTGTCAAAAGTAAAAGTTTCTCTTCCACCAAGGAGAGCATAGTTCCTTCTCTCTTTAACATATTTCATACCTTCTTCAATATTGTCGATCAGATTCAAAGGCTGTTTCTTCATTTTCTTCCACATCCACGAATAGACACCAGTTCCATTCTGTGACAAAAGTTTTATTGTATCAATTTTACTTCACTATTAAAATAGAGAATCATAGGAGTAACACATAACGCTTAGGCAGTCAGCTATCCCTTCCACTCCATCACTCCTGTGACATACTCCTGTGCCCCCCCCCTCTCCCACCCTCTAGTTCTTATGTGCTCACCCGTGCTACGTCTCCACCTCATACAGCGCTCCTCCATCTCTATTCGGACACTGCCTCATCGTTGATACTAAAAATGGTTCCTTTTTTTTAAAATGATCGATTTGATCATTCTTAAAGTATATAAAACATGTGTACAATGTCAGATGATGGAAACTTCAATTTGAATTTTTCCTTGAAACAATGAGTCAATACGAACTCAACTTTTTTTAATGCAATAAGTGATAAAATTCTACTCTCTAATGCTAGTTGGAGACTTCGTTATAGCCTCGACCCTTATCTAAAGAGTTTGATAGTAAACTCCAGAAATGTTCGATCTTGACAGCAAATACAGAAAGTTACATGTATGTTCTTCAAATACCTCCAGTAGAGCGTGCGATGAGCTTTGTTTCTCAACAAGTAGCTGATAATCTTTAAATAGCATGGCGTCAGCCAATTGATCAAGGGTGCTGATCGGTTGCTCTGTATGGAAGAATATCATGGGAGACATCATATACACATAAACCAGCCTTAGTACTATATCGACGGTGAAACCACGTACGGTGACTACCAAACCACGTATCTCGTTTGCGGTGTTTAAAAATCTACGCTCACATTTTATTTTTTTGAAGTAGACCAAATCAATATCATTCCTTGAAATTTTCACGGAATTTTTTCCGCACAAAGAGGAAAAATCACAGAAATTTTCAAGACTGGATGTTAAGTAGTTTTTCATTTAAAAAATAAAGAATGACAGGAAGTCTGCGACGTTGCAAACCGAGATACGTGGTTTGGTAGTTTCACCGTCGATATAGGAAACATTAATGATGAAATAACATAATGCTATAGTAATGTAAATTACTTTTTCTTGGGGCAGTATATCAAAGGCTGCATCTGCCCCATCAAAGTCAGAATTGGATGGACTCCAGAGTCAACGAGAATCAGCCTGACCACATCAGCTGCTGCTTAATATCTTCATATTTTATTTTTTTAACAAGAAATTTAATCAGATTCTGACTTGAAATTTTGTCAGTATATTCATTGAAATTTAAAGAAAATTCACTGGAAATTTCAAGCTTTATGCTATTTGGTTCTCTGTTATGAAAATAAAATTTGAGAGGAAATTAGGCAGCTGAAAATGCAGTTCATAGAAATGGGCACAAAGCTGACTCTGTTCTCCTGAGGATGAGTGAATATTTCGTTGCTGTTATTGTTTTTATTGATTTGATAAATCCTTTATACATTCAGATAATTTGCTTTTATGATATATATGATTTAATGTGCTTGGTAATAGATGGCTTGACAAACAGGGCTTTGCCTGCCCTTGTCGTTCTAAGAGGAAGAAGAGAAGAATAAGAAGAAGATGTTCATAGAGGAGTGAAAACTTAATATTTTTTTTGCCACTACATTCTTCGAGAAACCGAGGATTTTGTAACTTTAAATATTAAAGTTCATTAAATTAATTCTGATTCTGCTTCTTGTAAGAAGCCACGTTCCTAGATCGTTGGCAAAAAAATCTTTCAACATTAAATTGGAGACAAATTGACCAGTACTTATTGAGCTATATTACATAATACCTTTTCAAATAAAAGAAAATCGTATTACCTTTACTTGGATGAGCAAGTATTGACGTTAAATTTGCTGAATACATGTCTCCAATAACATACACGACACTCAAAATGAAAATACTCATTACAAGTCTGTAACGGCAACTCGAAGAGGGCAGCCTAATACCTTTTGCAAGAAAGAAAATTGAAATAAAATAAGACAAAACAAATTTAAATTAGTAAAAAAAAATAGTGGGTTTGAATGATTGGGCCACAATCTGTTTGGTAATCCATACTTTCAACTCAGACAATCGAAATGCAGCCTTATTTTTTCGTGGTCTTGAACTGAATATTTGCAGTGGGTACACATTTTTACTGGTTTTCATACATTATTCCTCATATCAAAACGAATGTCAACGATAAAACTATCACACAAAATTTGATTTTGTGAGAGTAAAACAGTTGCAAGAAAATTAGAGAGCGCTTCATTACTTTAGACATGATTCTAAATTGGAAATTAGAGGCCTAAAACTTTAGAGCTAACAATTTCTTCTTTGCTTTCCTTAAAAATTCATTCTTTAAAATTCAATGTGGTAGAAACCACTGTCCCCATTATGCTGAACAACTAAAGACAGTCTTACTTCAAAAATTTAATTTAATCTAATCTCAAAATCTATTGTCAAAAATCTTACTTTGCTGAAGGAGGATGGTAAACGAAACCCAAACGCAGTTTAAAAATACTTTCCAATGATTTCTAGGCTTCATGGACCTTGATTTTTTTTGCCAACATGTAGGGGTCTCAATAATGATGAACAGCAGAGGGCCTGATGCTACCACTGTCAAAACGACTAAAAGCCATACCTAGAACAAATATACGTGAAAATCACTGAAACTTTCATGATAACTCTTAAGATGAATTAAGGGCGAAATTCCCTAATTTGATGGCCCCATTTGACAAATTCGTTTTAAGACACAACTTAACTATTAATATAGTCATTAAATTTTAAGACAGGAACGTTACGGAAGTACAGGTTTCTTGCATGCTTTGGATGTAACGAAATAAACTCAATACAATCTATTGTGAATTGCAGATGAGCAAGGGTCTGAGTGTTCCCAACTTGCGACACGGCCAAAAATACAATTTTCATACTTTTATAAACAATGTTTTCTTATTACGTGCTTATTTGTTTATGAGAAGAGAGAAGGTAAATCTCTATCTATTTTCAGTCATGTAGGCAACCAGATAACGAAAAAAAATCAAGGCTGATAACTTACTTGCCATTGGAAAGGTCGCACTAATGCCAATGCCTCATTGAGTCTACCAGGGGAATGCGTCAGAAAGACCTCACTGTCTGCTAAAGTTGGAAAAGTGAATTCAACAGCTTGGTTCCTTTCGTAAGTCAGTCCTAAATCTCCTGCAAATAACTGAACTTCCTGAGAAAAATAGAAGAAAGAAATAGGAAAGTAGTAATGTGTGTTAGTTGGTTGACTTAATACTCTTAAAAGGTAAATTAATAGAGTGATGGAATAAGTTTACATAAATATATATATATATAATGTAAAATAAATATATATATATTTATATATGTAATGTATACATCATTCCTATTTTGCTTTCTGACGCTCTTTGACACTCAAATGCCACAGGTGCCTATCTTTCTGAAGTTTATGGGGCAACTGACGTAAAATCTCTTCGTCAATGACCTGCTATCAACACTGTCTGGGATTTCCCGATCACATTCTTCCAGCGAGTATCCAATCCAAAACTTATTTGGGCAACCTCCCTCCAACAGTTTTTGCACATGTCGGATTAGTTTGACTTTATAAAAATTTTAGCTTGCTATTAGACGATTTAATAGAATTTAATTATGATACAAAAATAATAATTCTCAACAACACATTTTCATTTACCTTTTCATTCTCCATCTCTCTTTTCGAAATGTTTTTTAAAAACCTTACCAACTAGATTAAAAGTAAAGTTCAAAGCTTAGCTTTTCCCACTAAAAAAAAAACGTAGAATACACTCACCCTTCGCAAGATCATTCCAAGGACCCCTGTCATTGTACCATTCACACCAGCACCTTGAATACGCTCGGGGGGGTCTATGTAGGTGTATCTATGGTAGGAATAATAAAGTTTTCGATTAGAGTGACAAACATAAATTATATTTGAAATAGTTCTATGGAATATAAAGTATCTTCAGCTTGTCACCTAGTGAACTTTTGGCTGTTGGAAGGCATTATGCCCTTCTGATAATCATGTGTTATTTGGTTTTTCAATCATTTTATTTTTCTGAAAGTGTCAAAAAAGTTATGATTTGAAGGGCCCTTTAGAATTACTTAGGCCTCGATTTTAAATAGCAAACACCTCATGCTACAGAAACAACAAAAAGCTACCGTAAAATGTGCAACTTGAAGCAGAGGTTTAACATACCTGAACTTAAATTTGCTAGCTAATAAAGATATTAGTTTGTCGTCTCGCCCACCTATTACTCGAATGCTGTCGTTTGTGTAGCTAACGAAATTCCATGGAGGTTTCTGGTGAATCAAAATTAACAATAAGCATATGGTAGAAAATAATCAAGACTTATTAGAATAGAAACAAAAAACATTATATTCTTACATTTTAAAGGGTGTTTCGGGCTAAATCACCAGACTGCAGGAATGTGTTATTTGGATCAAAACAAGATACCCCTAGGACTCCCCGATGATGTTTTTTTCCAAACCCCTGAGATTTTTTTAAAAACTCATAGATCTCTTGTAAAGAATGCTATTGAAGGGAAAACTGCAAGTATACATGCAAGGGGGGATCCAGAGTAGATTAGTGGTTAATACTAGGTCAGCACATATCATGAAGTGATCTAAGTTAAGATTTTTAGCCGGTGGAAAGGGATGAATTGAACATATTTTTGCTGAAAAAGAAATATGTGCATAGGGGTTGCGTGTAACATAGTTCCCTTTAGCATGAATATGTCCAATTCAATCAATTCGGTGTCACTTTTAATTTGAGTGAAAATACTAACATGTAAAACTGGGACTTCGAATTCCCTCCTGTGAAAATTTTTGTAGATCTGTTTTGGGTCAGGAAGAAGTGGCTGTCGGAAGAGGCCTTTTTCAAGAGACCACCAGTTGACCAGT
The DNA here is from genome assembly GCF_001854935.1 of Bemisia tabaci. NCBI lineage: Eukaryota > Metazoa > Arthropoda > Insecta > Hemiptera > Aleyrodidae > Bemisia > Bemisia tabaci. Next base: position 1,493,680 of record NW_017551372.1, read on the forward strand.
TTCAAATTGGAAAGTCCATCAGATGAAGCTTGATTGTAAAATACTTTGTACCTGCAAATTCATTGAACGGAGTAAATTGCAGAAAATATTTTAAATTATTTATGAACTTCAAGAGCAAATGTCTAAGGAACAAATTACATCTATGATTATTGTCAGGGTGCAATAAAACTCATTCAATTTTGAATACGATTTAGAAAAAAATCTGATAATATTGAAGCACTACTCGGAATTTGAGTTCATCTGCTTCGGTATGTATCTGCAAAAATATTGAGAACATCAAATAATAGTAAAATGAAGCTACTACAATTTACATTACTGTTTTTGAGGTATTATTTACGTGATATGTTAAGCCTGCACAGCCAGAAAGAAATTGTAATAGTAATTTAGTGAGTGAGGGTCGAAAAAACGAAGTGAAATAAGTGACAAGATCAATATTCATTTAGAGAAGACTGTTCAAAAAACAAAGTCTCTAAATGACATTCCTTAAATCTATGAAATAAAATACAGCGACATATTAAAGGTCAATGATTACTTACAAATCAGGCTTTGAATTTGTGATGACACAAACACGAGCCGCTTCAATGATCTGCTCCCTCAAAAAGAAAGTCGTCATCGGTTTTTTAACCCATAAAAAAAAATAGATGAGATTTCTTCTAATTAAATCTTCTTTGTTAATCTGTTTGTAACAATAAAATTATCTTGAGTTAGAATATAAATACTTTGGAGCAAATTTAAAAATGATTTAGGAAATGGGTAAGCCCAGTCATCAAAATTTTAAAAAATTAGAAGTTTACTGAAATAAGAGGGAAGGAGACTAACAGAGAAATCCAAAAAGACAAATTAGAGAAAACCTGATGCTAAAAGTGATAATTTTCAAGAGAGACTTAAAATCTATAAATAATGGTAAGGTTGAAATCCACTCGCTCTTCTATTGGACAATATGTATAGACATCTGTAGAGGTAGCAAAAATTAATTTATCTCACCAAACCAAGGATTTCTTCCATGATATGCCGCCTGGTCAATATAAAATACACTGATGGATGATACACCGCAATGTAGGATTTGATATCCTTTTCAATCTAAAGAAAAGTCAGAGAGGTAATCAATGAAAAGATTTGATAGAGATGATTCATACTTTCGAAGTCATTTTTGCTGGTTTTTGCTGAGTCTTGGATTAAAGTTCAAGACTGGAAGTCTTTAAACTGCCTTTCATAGGACTTCTTGGGCATTACACCACTTCTAGTCGTAGTAGTTGCTTTCAACTTTGCATAGGTCTTACTATAAGTTTTATCAAGTTTTAACGACAACTAAACTGCATAATACTGCTCTTAAAATTCAGTCATGAGAGAAAGAGCTCCAAAAGAAATCAGACGCGAAATTTGTCATGCCTGCTTTGACTGACAAAGAGCAAGACGCAATGTAGGAGCTTCATGTAGCATCATAATTGTGCACACTACTTAAAAATGATGACTTTCTTCACATCCTATTCACGAGCTCGGATCAATGCAATCCTATTAGAGACCAATAACAGTCTTACTTGAAATAAGTACCCTGGTACTTGCCATTTTGAGGCTTTTCACGGACTTGATTACATACAGGCTGTGGAGAAATCCTTGTTCTCTGAACAGTTCCGTGATTATTTCGTAGAATTCATCATCTGTAAAAAAAAAAGAGCAAAACTACTGACTAAGAGGGGTGCTATAGGCTTCAGGAATCAAGGGTGAGGTTGCTGTAATGCAGGTTATAAATTCAGGTCGTATCGAATGAGATTTTAAGATTTTTTTGGTTTGAATTGAGATCACTTAGACAGGTGGGGAGAGCTCTCAACTACAAAGCCTTGTGTTTTTAATTCCTTTCTTATCCAACCATTAAAGTGCAAGGTAGGTATTCACACAAAATAAGTATGGCATTTATTGGGTACCTCTGCCTAGGCTATTGAATAGATGATACCACCTACCTGATTCGACAGAATGGTAGGTAAGTAATACGAGTAACAGAATCAAGCTACAAGGTAGATGGAATAATACATTTTATAGAATCCCAAATTGGATACATATCTTACAGTTGATCAGCACTCACCGACGTTTACATCCAAAATTAGTGTGAAGTGCTGAGTAGGGAGAGCCAGAGCAAAATCTTTAATGGCATAAGCAATTTGCCTGTAGTCTAATTCTTGCCAAGTTTTGAATTGTTTGCGGCCAACAGCCCCATCTAAGGAGATAATAAATAGGATTAGTTCTTTACATAATATGCAAAAAAAAAATGTACGTACAAATTGACATAGAAGAAAGCTCTCCGTTATGTATTATAAGATTCATTGACGGATGTACTTGAAGCTTGGTCACCGCATTTTGAAAGTTTCAATCCCATTTTGGACATTTTCACCGGAAGCAGAGGGACGATTGCTTCTCATCAGAAAGTTTATGGAAGGTGTTTTGCTGGGTACTCGATGGTGACATCTTAAGCAGTTGTTGTCGAATTGAACATGCATAGAGTGATTTTTAAGATAAAACTATCATGAGGGGAGTACTAATTTAAATTAAACAAAAAGCTTTAGCAGACAACTTATAATCCCCGTGAATATATTATAAAGCATTTTCGTTTATTTAGTGCCTATTCAGCTACAAAAGAATTGAGTAAATGTAAGGAACATGACTTTTTTTTTCAGTTTTGAATAGCTAGAATATTTAATGAAGAGTTTCAGACCTTAATGAAAATCAAATGTACTCTGAGATGGAATGTTTACTGAAATAACAACTATAGACAAACTTAACAATAGAAACACAGCATCATCATAATTATTTCTGGTTTGATTCTAAAAAATCAATCACAACTTACCTGATTCAGAGACCATACAAGTAAAAAATAATAACAAAACACAATGTAAACACTTAACAAACTTTGATCGCATGAGTTGTTTTATTTTTGAGGGCTCAGTATATATAAGAATGGGACTGCCTCTATTTCTGTCACACTTCATGAAGCACACTGAGAAAAGTGGATTTTCCCCCCAACTATTCGTGATCATTTTTCGTAAGAAAAAGTACCATTTTTTTACTAAGAAGCTACATTGCTTTCTACAAAGACTCCTTAATGAGAGGTCTTTTATCATGTATTTTATTTTTACTCCATGCAAAAATGATGTGACTGAGCAGCTTTTCTTTTCTTTTCTGGACGAGGGTGCCTCTCAGCCTGGGAGTTCTGGAACCTTAATTGTGGGATTGTTAAATGATTCACAAGTATCTTGATTGACATTTGACCTTTTTTCTAGACTTCAAATTATTAATAACAACGAGATGAGAGATGTCAAAAAGGTTTAGCTCATGAAATATGCATCTCCCTTCCAGAGAAAAAATGAAAGGCATGCAACTACTTATTAATTTACTTACATATCGGGTGCTTATTGCCAGATGGGCTAAAAATTAAGGTAAAACATTGCCTTTCTGCTTGCAAACAGTTTCACTAATTAGGTTAAAAAGCCCATCGGAAAAAAACTTAAAATTGAAGTGTGATTCAAGTTATAAAGTTGGACTTGGGAGCTGAATTTTTACTGAATCACTTTATAATTGTTGTATAATGTCAAAAATGTTAAATTGAAGATTGGTTTTTTCCCGTCATAAGTCCAAGAAGTCTCATTGACTTTTCGGTCAAACTTCATGTTCTGGGGGAATAATTCATTTACAAAATAAGTTTTATTTCAGTGAATAATGACTCATGATATTGTTTGAAATAGATTAAAATTGTAGACTTTGTTTGAAAGAAAAGAAAATAAGAAATAAAGAAACCTAGATAAAGAAGAATAAAAGAAAAAGAGAAGAGAAAAAAGAACTAACTACAAAAAGAAAAAAAGAACGTTCATCTTATAAAATCAAAAGTCTACAAATTTTGACATTTTTCTTAACAAGAATGCAGAAATAAAAGAAGAAAAATAACGATAATAAAACTTGAAATTTGCGACATAAACCTGAAAGAAGTTCAGATTTTCATTATTGATAGACTTTTTTTGCGTAAGCAAATCCGATAACTTGTTCAAGCAATGTTTTGAACTCAACCAAATTTTCACTGGAAGTCCGGAGGAACATTGCTTAGTTTGGAAAGGAATTATGTCATACAAATGAAGTGCATCTCTTTTTTTATCACATTCTTTATTACAACATTATTTTTCAAAATAAAACAAGAATAATATTCGTTTACAGAAACAACACACTTTAACAAAGTTCAAACGAATTCTTCCAAAACTGAACAGAGTTTGAGAATCAGCTAGACTATATCGTATATCACAGTTAGAAAATTATTGGATGCCAGATATCAGAGCAAGGCATTTAATGCCAATCGACAGTGAAATTAGGAAACTCCGTATAATGTTATGTAATTGTGGAAATTTCTTATGAGAAACTACTTCATTTAATAAATGAAACCTTATTCAAGACCATTTCTTGAATAAGTTTGTGATTTTTCTTTGCTGTATTAAATATTTTCAAAAGTCTAGACAGTAAATTCAGGTTAGATTGCTCTGAAAATTGTTACAGGAGCAAAAATTTGATAAACCAAATCAAGATACAATTTAATGTGGTTTAACTACTGATGAGCTGGTGATTTTCAAAATACATGTACATGATGTGTATCAACTTTGGTGCTTAATTCTAGTATTACGATCACTGATGTAAAAATATTAATATTTTACTACAAACTGATTCCGCTTTGATGCACGTTTCATTTAGACAGAGTGTTGGTGATTTTGCCGACTCATGTTGAATTTCAGTGTAAAACTGACATTCTAATTGTAGAGAGAGAAAGCTCATCAAAGCACAAATTTTCTCTCATAAGAGTTCTGCTGTTTGGTGCAACACTGGTTACAACCAGTCAGAGAGGCAACTGTAAAAGCATTTTGGGTCTCATTGAGCACATCATCAGTGCAGTACAGCCTCATGATTTTGACTGCATGCCTGAACCTCGGACTGGCTTACACGACCTTTCCGAGCTTGGAAGCAGAAAATCGAAAGGCTGCACTGCACTAATGATGGGTCTAAATAGACCTGAAACAAGTTTTTAGTTGCCTCCCTGACTGGTTGTAACTAGTGTAGAACCAAACAGTACAACTTGCTTGAGAGTAAATTTGTACTCAGATGAGTGTTTTCTCTCTATATTAAGAATATCAATTTAGTAAGACAATTTGACAAGCATTTGCTAAATCACCAACACTCTGAATAATATTTTGATTAATGATTGATTCTAGGAAGAAATCAAGTGACACATCAAGTAGGGAAAGAGGATGACTTAAATTAAAGAAATTGTAAAGTTATGAAAACACCTAGTAAATCTACAATACAAAATATGTAGATCTTAACAACCAATGATGCGGCAACCTCTTATGTAATAATTTTAATCAAATTATTTCTTGAAATCTTTTTCACTAAAGAAGATTTGTTGCAATTTCATTCTTTTATGCTGGCTAACGAATTTCTATATATATTCTCTTTCAATTATCTCTCTCTTTCTCTTCTAGATTCTGGCTGGGCTAAAAACGATTTCCTTTAGTAATTTGGTGGCTAAGAAATTTTGGTCACTGTAAATAATCATTTATTTACATAAATTAGAATTTTTGATACCGAATAACTCAATTACAATTATCGCCATGATAGGAGAGGAGAAAATGTAAGTAAAGTCTCATTGAACATCTAAGGTTGTAACATCTAATGAAAATTATTACACAAAAGAATATGTTCCCAGCCTTTTCAAACTTAACACTTACAATTAGACCATTACAACTCGAAAATCGTTGTAACTGGCAGAACCCATCTTGTTAATTGGAACAATTTTGCATCTATACTTCCAAATTTTTCTACCTAATTTGTACCTCAGTGATTCAGTTACTCTAAGGCTTGAACTGCGTGTGTTGAAGGAAATTTTGAGAGCTTAAAAAAATTCAGTAGAGGACGAGAAGAACATTCAAAACTATCCATCCTTGCAGAATAAAAATTGACTGTTGTAAATTTAAAATAATTTTTCACGAGTTGAATTTTGCCTGGTTTAATGGTAATAGGTTGAATACTTATTTTCAAAAAATTGTATTATTGAAGTCAAAATATTTTAACTTTATCTTGGTAACCTGGCGTTTGATGTTATTACAGACATCATTGTTCAATTAAAAATATTTACACAATCGACTTTTAAGAAATTTCAAGTTTCTAAATGGACTTCCTTTTGCAATAAGGAAGAACTGTTTCTGACTCATTTTAGAAACAATGCGAGTGCCATCAGTTTCCAATGGTTGATGAAAGCTCTTACAGATGAGCCAAAAATGGTAGTTCCTTATCGCACAATAGGGTCCAACTCATCGTATTAACTTCTAAATATCTAGATCTGAATATGTTCAGAGATAGAGAGCCCAGGGTTTTCATGAGCAACAACTTAAATGCACTAGATCTCGATGTGATAATACATAATTTTTGGAACTATCATCAACACAAAGGCATTGCGGATATGTTAATACTAATAAGACACAAAAACTAGATTGATGCACAGTCATAGGTACGTATCATAAAACTGAATGAATACGTTACAAAGTACGCAAGTTGAACATAGAATGATTTGCACAATAAGGGTTGAAACCTATGAGTGTAAAACCTAAACCTAAGAGGGTCATTATTTTAACAGGAGATGAACGAAAATATTGAATACCCCATATTTTAAAATTTATTCTCACTCTTAAGATTTCTTTGGAATAATCCAATGGCATTGTTTTTAATCGGTTTTAAGAAAACGCAAAGCATGAAGTGAAAAATATTAGTAGGTTTCCAAAAAATAATTCTACCACTGCCGCATACCTAAGCTGTCAGAAGATGTTTGGCACTATCTGAATTTAAATTCAACTGAAACTCAATTGTTATTTGACACTTGATTGAATGATATCAGCATTACTATCCTACATTTTTGAAGAGTTACAATTTTATTGTATTAGATCAATGGGGTCAAATGCGTGCTTCAGATTGTTTTATGTTGTTTTTGTGATAACAAAAAGTTTCTATTGGAATTTTTTGAAAGTTTTCTTCCATTAATCTAAAAGAAAACCCCATAAAATTGCAAGGAAACATTTTCATTAATTTTTCTTAGACAAAATAAAACATAATTAGGGATTTTGACACGTTTCAATTGAGATAAATGCATGTTTTACACTTAGTCATCAATATACTAGAATAAGTGAAAAACATGAACATTATATTCAGAGGAATCAATACAGTAAATGCAGCACTGCCATGGACAAGACCTTTGACTACAAATCTTAAATGGAAAAACAAAACGTATACAAATACCGTGCATCCAGTATGTTTGAAGACAAGTTAAAGAGCTATCTTCACATTATTCAACGCTTTTGTTATCTATCACTGCTTTTGTCGTATTTAAAAGGATGATGAAGTTTCAACTGTACATATTTTTGAACTTGAGAGGAAATGTTAGAATAAAAAATTTCAAGACTAAATTGTAAATGAAGGTCACAATTCCAGAAATCTCTTACTCACTAGTAAAATATAACATTAAATTCTTTTTGGTACAAGAGCTATACAATACACGCTCTTGATACTATCAGAGTTACATTGAATTCCAATGATTCGTAACCGAGAAAGCCTCTCACAAAACTGATGCCTCTTTACCCTGCTGTGAGATAATTCCAAGAAAACAAATTTCAAGGAACAAGAGAGGCACAAAACTAAAAACTACATAATAAGAGATCACCATTTAAGGACAAGTATCTTTCATTGTTTGTACAAAATTATAGTGACAAATGCGGACTCAAATCGGGAAAAATGGAACGTCAGACATGGTTTAAATAAGAACTTATGACATTTCCTGCTCTTCAAAATTTTGCAAACCAAACGGCAACTACTAAAAGACAGTATTACGAAGACAGCCTTATTATTTCGGAATTGGTGCTTACTTAGCCTTTAAGATACCAAATTAAGATTTGATGCGCACACCCCACAAATCAGCTTATGAAAGAGAGGGATGCCTCAAGAGCACTTCAAGTCTCCATCCAATTCAGCCATATGCCTGTCCACTTTTGAAAATATGCTGAAGTTATAGTTCATACTTTCCTTGATAGGCAATGTACATCAGAAGTCTAATTTCATCATTTGATAAAAAAAGTGCACAGCCACATGATGAGTATACTTGTCCGTGGTTTAGGAGTTACGCAAATTGGTGGACGGCTTTATTCATCCGGGGTATTTAAAGGGTACATTTACAAAGTATATTTACTATGCATCAGTATACATATTTCCCTAATTGAAGTACAAGATGATTTAAAAATAAATCAATTGATAGCTATGCTTAAAGAGAGACAATATAACATGGGAAATAGCTAAATCTTAGGCGTAGTAAAAAGTAAAAAGTTATTTTACTTTTGAATGCTGAAAATATTTATGATAATCAATAATTTATTACTTTGGTACTTCATTTACACTAAAAAAAAGTTTCGGTAACAGTGCAATAACAGAAACTTAAAAACAGAAGCTGATGAGACCTTTGCTCACACAAATGCTCAAGGTCTAGGTAATTAGATTATCACATGCTATGACACCAAAAATGTTTAGCATCTGAAAACAGTCCTTTGAAAATGCCTAATTAATCAATAACTGTTCATTATCTTTCGGAAAATCATTCGAGATTTTTCTCTAAGAGAAATGAAATGAGAAATTTTGGCATTAAGCCCATGATGAGAAAAGTGTTAGTTGAAATCCTTTCTGCAAATTAAAAGTTTCGTATAATGGTTTCCAACTTGGATTGAAAACTAATCCTAAGAATACATTACTTTTTGACGCACAAAAATCATATTGTTGAATAGAAAAAAAAGAAACAATTTCAAAACATACAGTGGATGAAGTTCATTTTTTAGGAGAGAAATGTTACACAGCTCTTTGAGCATATCATTTTTGGAAGTTTTTGAAGACCAACAGAAACATCCGAAAATTTGAAAAACTAAAGGAAAATTTTACTTTTGTTGCAAAATGCAAATTAAAATTCAGCAACGTGTAATGTAAGATGAAAGTGAGGGTATTCGGTGGTTTAGACTACTGATGTACCTTCGAGTTTTTCAGTTACTTTCATTATGTTTCTTTGTTTATTAATCAGCTATGTATTCTGACTAAGTGACTTTCTTTTGAATTTCTTTCTTTAGATTTTGGATCAAACCTAAAATTAACATAAGTTTTGTCAGAGAAAAAAGAGGGTAATTCAAGTTGTGGTACAGGTTAGGTGCTGGAAGAAGAAGAAAAAAAACCAGACTGGAAAGTGAACAATTTCCTGAGAATTTTCATCCATTTTCTAGGCAAAAAAGTTTGTACCAGAGCATAAAAGCACATAAACTAGATCTGTTTGAGGCAACTTAAATTAGCTAATAAACCTTCAATGCAGAGGAGTTTTTCTGTTCTGGAGCAAACCTGAGTGCAACTAATGGAAGTTTTGTAGAATGGAAAAAAGTCAGGAAAAAAAACTCATTACCTTGATTATGCTAAGCATAAAAGGCTAGCACTTAAATTGTTAAAAGACATTTTTGGGAAAACTGAAGTATGTTCGGTCTTCATAGTACTGTTGGTAAATTGGTACAACTTACTGGTATAATAAGGAAAAAGTGACAGAAGTTGAATTAAAAGCCAAAATCTGGTATAAAAAAAAAAAAAGATAAAAAAAGTTAACTGCACAACTATAATCCACTAAGACTTACTGACCAGGGGTGCAGAAATTTCTTTGCCTTCACATTTTTTGAGGCAGCCTCCACATATTTTGAAGCTGCCTTCACAGTGTTGTCCACTCAAGACTGCCCATTTCATAATTTTTTTTGCATAAAAGTGCGTGTTTTCCACAGTTTTCTTGGTAGATAATAAAAGGCTTAGCAATTTTCTCTTCAAAAAAATAGTAGTTTTCTTCACAAAAAGTAGCGCTACCTTCATACTTCTCCTGCAAAGAGCCTGCGACCTGCAGGATTAGCACTTTCTGCACCCCTGCTTCTGACCTAAGCAAAAAGTTGTATTAAGATTCCAGCATCTCTTAGTAAGGTTTGAAATCCTAAAAAAATTTAATTAACTTGCAGTTCAATTTCAAAAATGGAACAGTTGAAATGAATTAACTGTTGGAAAAAGTTGAAAAGAAAAGGAAATAACTTACAAGGAGATGATTCTCAGTACACGTTGAAGATGCAACAGTTTACTCCATACGAAATGCAAATCAAATCTGGAAAATGAGGATGTTTTGACATTACCTCTGATCGGGAGGGAATCTTCGTAGGTAATACATCAGCATAGCAGTTGCAGCCATCATGAAAAAAAGTGATGAATCAGAGAAACTGTCATTTAGTCCAAGGGATAGCCACTCATACCAGTTGATTTGGAAAACCCCTAACGTGAGCCAACTTAACCAATTGATCTGAAAATTTTAAGAAATATATTTCAAACCAGGGTTTAAAAATTAAAAGGGATGACATTATGGGTTTATGAAGGGCTCCTGACATCAAGTGCCTTTTGCTGTCAATTTCTGACTGTTGTAAATCCTGAGAGAGACATTTGTTTTTGCAGTGTCTGGGAAGGAGAAAAATACCACAGATAATATTAATGACCAAAATGCAAAACCATGTACCTCCTTTGCGGTGTTTCAAAATCTCTGCTCCTGTTTAATTTTTTCAGAAAGGAAAGCTAACATAATAGCCTGAAATTTACAAAGAATATTTCTCTAACAGAGAAACGATAACTAGTTGTCCGACAAAAAAATAAAATATGACGGGATGCCTGCGGCGTCGCAAACGGAAAAAAGTTGTTTAGCACTTTGGCCATCGAGATTAATTGCAAGTGACAGTACAGCAGAAAACCTATGTTAAAGATAGCGATATGTCATTTTTCATTTGAGACAACCTGAATGAGACACTGCATGTAAAGTTTCCCGATACTGTTTGTTCAATTTCTAATCCTCCACACACTTAGCACCACAGGGAGAGAAATAGAGACAGCAGTGTTTTGAAGAGGCTTGAAAGAAATGAATGAGTAAAAAGTGAAACAAGATGAAGGATGCATCAAAACACTGACCTCTTGTAAGTATTTCCAACTGAAAAATAGAGACAGTTTCATCAGTGCAAGCGTGGCTGGAATTTTGGCATCAGGACTGGTTTCAGCTGCCATGTCATAGCATCTTTTGGCAAGATGAAGATCCTGGAATTGGATGAATATCATTCAGGATGCAGATATATTTAGTAAAAGTAAAAAAAAAGAATGCAAAATTTATTGACCGATTCAATCAGGTGTCAAAGGGTTATTATTAAAGTAAAAAATACATCTGTAATATATGGAGGTCCATAAAATTTTACATAATATACAGATTATAATATTATTGTATATTATTATACTAAATATACATATACAAACATTCTTTCATCATTGAGATTGGTCCCTGAAATTTCCATGAAAATAGGTGCAAAAGTTTTAAAGAGAAAATTGAAATAGTGATTATTGTGATGTTCAGGAGCATAGTGTCTACGCATAAGTGGTGCCTGTGATACTTTGGCCGGAAGGTGACAACATAAGATATATTACAAACAGAAATTTTTGTTATAAAGGTATTTGTAGTCAATCCTGTTAGTTAGAAATGATAGGTTATTAAAGAGACTATAAACATCATGCAGCAACTTCTTTAAGCTACTTCTCTACAGTGCTTTGGTAAGATAAAATGTAGCATTGACGCACCTTATTCATTCCTAGACCTTGTTCATGCATGTATCCCAAGTTGAACATGGCCTGTGCATTATGTTGTGAGTCGGAGGCCAGCTTGTAATGGAGAGCTGCTGTTTCATAATCAACTCCAGTTCCTAGGCCATAGTAGTAGTAGTCTCCGAGTTTTACCTGAGCTGTTGAATACCCTTGAGCAGCTGCTCTGCTCCAGTACATCAAGGCCCGAGCGTAGGTTTCCCGTTCTTCCTGCCATAGAGATACTTCCCCTGAAGAAATAAAACAAGATGATTACAAATAAGACACAAACCAAACAAGTTTTATTCTCAAATTCATATTTTTGTATATCCATGTGACCAATTCATTTAAAATATGCGCAACATTAGGCTTAAATCCTATCATTGAAAAAGATATTAATTATAGATTAGTCAGACTGATCAATACAATTTCAATAATTTTTTATTTTAAGGAGAGCGTTTCTTTGCTTTTTGATGTTTTAAAGTGGACAGTTAGGAAAAAAGAGGAAATTAAGCACTGCAATAATAATTTTTTCTCATCAAAATTTCAGACACAGTACAGGGGAGACATTGGAAGTTTCCGGACTCAATTCACAAGCAAGGAATTGGCATTTCTAAGTTCCAAATTTCTTTCAGAGCTTGTCAAAAAAATTAACGTTAACTGAGATCAAATATGGCAATAAAATAATCTCTATTATAGAAAGAGGAGTATCATTTTATACCTAAAGTTTAGTTTCTGTAGTCAGTTTGACTTACATTGATTTTGGTGTTTATAAACTCTGGAGCTTTTAGTAGGTTTTTTCAATAGTACTTAAATATAATTGAGGCAAGTCACGACTACACTTAAGTCCTGACTGGCCGATGGTGTGGTTTGGACTCTCGGCAGGTGTTGCATTTTCATGTAAGTCAGATATAATTTGGCCCCTGAACACAAAAGATGCACACCTTTTTTTTTTTTTTTTTTTTTTTTTTTTTTTTTTTTTTTTTTTTTTTGATTTCTTTCTCACACAAAATTTGATTTAAAACATGTTGAACAACATTCTTTGCAATACTTAGTAGAGTATTTCGAATAAATGGACTGTTTCAAAACGTTATTACAATTTAATACGGAGATAGAGAGACAGTTAAAGCGGACTGTTGAGTGGAGAGACAGTTAGTATAACACAGTCCGCTTTAAAAAACAAACAAACTTACTTCTATCCAGCAGAAACGCAGCATTGCTTTGAGCAACTTCATAACCTAACTCAGATAGGAAAGCATATCCAACAAATGCTTCATTGATATGACCCTCTCGGTATTTAGTATGAGAAATCATTAACTTCTTGGCCCATCTTCCACGTTCAGCAACATTTTTGAAAAGCTATAAGAAAAAGTAATAATTTAGTAAGAAAATTCAACCAGAAAACATGGTGACAAATAATTTTCTGAGCTAAAAATTTTTTTTTTCTTTGTATCTAGCAGACTCTTGTGCGTGTTTTTCTAGATTGCTAAGAATCTGTTATGCCTAATGCAAATCCCTGATCTAAGTGAGCTTCTTAAAGGACTAGTTCTTGCACTCTCCAGTCTTTTCTTGTGAGATTTAACTCTCTCTCTTTCTCTCTAACAATTTTAATGGACCACTAGACTATGAACATGCTTAGCATAATTTGAAAAGCTTTGAACATTATGGCTTTTTCTTTGTATGGAGTATAGAAAACAAATTTACAGCAAAATAGACTGTCTTAACTGTTACAGACTTGATGTCATACTTCTCTTTTTAATTAGTAAACTAATCATCGTAATTTCTTTTGACTTTTTGTGATTGTTTTTATCTACTTGAATATTGGTCTTTGAGTATCTCAAGAGATAAAGTTGGCTTGTTCCTCTTTGAAAAAATAAACTAAAGCAAGATTTCAGATCAGAATATTTGGTTCCAAACTTCCACCATTGACATACAATGGACTCCTTACCTCTGAGGCAGTGGAACATGATCTGAGCATCCCTGTTCCTGTTGCGTGCATCTGAGCAAGATTATAAAATGCCAAAACATGGCCAGACTGAGAGGCTTGAGTAAAGTATTTATTTGCCAGTTCATAATCACGTGGAGTACCAAGGCCATCTAGAAAAGGCAAATTCAACATAGCTAACATAGAAATGGGAAGTAACAAGAGATATGAGGACTGAGGGGATAAGGGAAAAGGGGTGAAAAAAAAGACAAATGAATGGGCAAACAATGGAGTGTATCTATCTTAATAAGGAAGATAGATGAGGAGACAAGAAATAAGGCTTAACCTAGGAAACATGCAATACATACAAGTGAAATTGTACGAGGACTATTGCATAAGCTGCTTTGGGCTGATTACCGAAATTTGCGAAATTCTCAATTACATATTCGAAATCAGCTGAACTACATGATGCCTCTGAGCTACATTCCGATGATTTAAACGGTCTTTTTAAAAATTTGTACCAACAGCACGTAAGAATTTCGGGGGTCTCTACGGATTACAGGGGAGAGTGCCTTCTTCAGTAGATACTGGTTATTTTCTTTTTAATGAAATCGATGGAACTCAGGGTTACCAGTTTGCAAGAGCCACACTGTTCATGATATACTATTGCTCCAAACAACATCGCTCATATATTTTCATTTTAAAGTTGACTGCTAGAAAATTTTTTTGATATATTGTATTCCTGTAAAAATTTGCTTAATGCTAAATTTTAAATATCCACTTTCAATAGCACTGAGTATAGGCTGATACATGAAACGTGTCTGTGTGCCTACAATTTAATATACTTTCACATTTTAACAAGTTACCATTTTTTTTTTTCACTTAACTGCGACATTAAAAGCTAAAAAAGCTTCAAGATCTGTCAATTAACAGAAATAACTCCTGATCTAATTAGAGATTCGTCATAAAGATCTTTCAATTGGTTGTCATTGATTGGGACGAGGATCAGGTCACCCGATCAAAGAAGATGAGAGAAATTAATCAAATTAATCAATTAATCAATCATTTCGTAAAAAAAAAAAAAAAACACATTCTAAAAACTTACTGAAATACATGACTCCTAATTGGAGCTGCCCATCAACCCAGCCTTGCTCGGCAGCCTGAGTGAAGAAATGAAGCGCCTTACTGTAGTCTTTTTCGACCCCTTGTCCTTGGAGATACATTAACCCTAAGCCAGCTTGACCAACTGGATTATTCATCTCAGCAGCTTGTTTGAAATACATGAAAGCTGTCAAGTTGTCTTGCTTGATGTTATCGCCATTCCCTTCCATGTAAATCTTGGAGGTAAAATTAGATAAGGAATATTAAATAAAATTGAGCTATTATTTAAAAAGTAAGAAGAATAAAAGAAGGAATAAGACACAAGAAAAAAAAATACTAATGTTAATTTGGGTTTATACGGGAATGTTGAAGGTTGAGAGTATCTTTTCATGATTAACGGAATAGTGGTGCACATAGCTGTACAGCATATACATACATGTTGGTTGTCTTACACATAATACTAGATAATTTTATACAAAACCTTAAATGCTCACTGTTTAGTGCTAGAAGTCAAGGCAAAACTCTTTGTAGCCTTGGAATTTCTACAACTTTTGAGATTGTTTCAGAAATGAAGGGTAGCGCGCTCTAATCAGATAGATTTCTAAGTAAAATTGTTGGACATAATACATGGTAAAATGTAGGAATCGTTTTGAGACCAGTTGATACCTTTGGGCTACGAAAAGCTAAATGGTAAAGTGAAAATTTTAAACTTACTTTGCCTAGAAATGCAAGGGCGATAGCATTGCCTGATTCAGCTGCCATAGAGAAAAAGTGAACAGCTTTCTGTAAGTCTAGTGGGACTCCACGGCCACCCTGATAGTGTAACTGGCCGAGAACAACCTTGAAAAAAAAAATTAAATAATTTCAGAGGAGACAAGGCAAAGGTAGAAAGATGTGGGTACGCAAGAGCTTCCATTATTAATTTGTCCCCTGTCTGTCTTCATTTGAGTACATCAAACCGTATGTGAGTACCACACTTCGTGATATTGTCAAACAAGTTTTGAGGCTATGTGGGTATTTGTGGAAGCCTCCCAGAATTTGCAAATCCCAAGACGCAAAAAAATTTTTCAATTCACAGTTTTGACAGACAAATCAACAGATTTTCTTTTCAAGAAACTAATAACTATCAACAAAAACATTTTTAAATGCAAATCAGGGGTGCAGTATAAGAAAAAGTAACAATTATGAAATGGAGCCAGACTTACTTGTGCTTTGACATCTCCTTTTTCAGCAAGCAACTGGTAATACTCAACAAGATCATTTTCTATCATGCCTGTATTATAGCCAACATTCTCTGCTTCTTCAATCAATCTAACTCGCTGAATTGTGGGGCCACCCGAAAGAGAGACATCGCTAGCCACTGTAAGCAAAATATGGGTGGAAATAGAATTCATTTAAACTGCAGAGAAACAATTTAACAAACTGTAAATAGGAGATGATGTATTTATGTGTGAAAGATTATTCAAAGCAATGTAACTAAGAGAATATTTTATTGTATTGTTCTAAACACTTTTGAGGATGGAATTTGCATAGCTTTAGGAAATAAAAAACATTAGTAATTATAATGATAATCTTAAACTGATTATTACGTGCCTTGGAAATATACTGATTTAGTGGCTACATTATTCTTGCGATATTCACTGCATTGATTAGCCATATTTAAGATATATTGAATAATTGATTTGCGACCAATGGTTGGTTTGATGATTCAAACCAAAACACACAAACATAACATCTTATCGAAATTATGTCAGAGTTACTTTTTTAATGCATTCGAAACTTTTCGTTAACAGGTAATAAATCAATTAATGGCTCATCAAACACGAGAAATATTACTTGCAAAGAACATCTGGACACATTTTACCACCTTGGCAAGAATACAAAAAGGTTAAGTCTAGAGTTGTGCGATTAATTTTTTTAATTGTAATTGTAAGCAAATTGAAAAATTAATCATAATTGAGTCGAATAATTTTACTTCATGAGATTTTGAATTTCCCGAAGCCTTTGTTCAGATTTGAGTCACTAGCAGGCTGCTGCTAGCTTCTAGCGGTAAAAAATCGCAATAAAGATAGTGCCAATCCTGTGGACAAATCCACAAGGGGGTGTTCCATTTTACTTTGGATGGAAAAAGCTAGCAGTACATCAAATTTAAAAAAAAAAAATAATAATAAGATGTTTGCGGGTGGACCGACATACCCTGTTGCGAATTTTACGAGATTAATTTTAACTTTCTACCTTGTGCTATGTGTTTATTTTCTTTTCTCTCAGAACCAAAAAGTAGGAAATGTCAAGATTATTGTGGGCTGAACAGATCTCTTGGAAGGAAAGACAATGAGTCAAACTTAGGAAAAAGAAGAAAAAAAATATTTAAGGAAAAGAATGAGCTTTCGCAGTCTTATGAAAAATCCTTCAAGAATGCAGTTACTTTAACTTTATATTTGGTCACATTACTTAAGAAAAATAAAGATGACAAAAATTCGATCATTTACCCAATTTTAATCGTAATCAAGATCGTAGTCGCAGTTAATTTCATTGATCGTAATCGAATTAAAAAATCCTTAATCGCACAGCTCTAGTTAAGTCTGTTCACATTTGAACCATTAAAACTGTAATATAAAACTAAGATGCAGCCACAAAATCAGTTAGTTATCTATTAATGTTATGAATCAAAAGAAAATAAGAAAACAGGTATGTTTCTTCTGCTCTGAATGCCTGAGAATTATTCACTAAAAATTTCAGGCACATCTCAAAAAATATTCAGTGGAGACAGTTTTTTTTTGCATGAACTTCGAGTTGATTTGCCACTTGTAGTAGAAATAGACCATAGACTTGACTCTCTCCCTAGTGATAAAACATCTAAAATATATCTTCACAAACCTTTATTAGACACCAGACGATAAAAATCTAAGGCCCTCTCACAACTGCTATGTACTGTAGCACCAGACCAGTAGCGATACCCCAAGGCCATACGAGCCCATGTGTTCCCTCCAAGAGCAGCGAATGTATAGTGGACTAAAGCCTTTGCTTGATCAGCTTGAATACCAATACCAGAAGCATAAAGAAAACCGAGCGTCTGAAAAATTTAAAACAAATAAAAATAATTAAATAGAATTGGAATTATTTTTAAAATAATTTTAAAATTTTACTTGAAAAATTGCTCCATAATACTTTGTTGTCCATAGACTCCATAGTTATAAACTTGAGTACCACAGGAGTCTTTCTTCTAGAGAGAAGAAAATAGGTATTAAAACATATAATTAAAAATAGGCAAGTTTAAAAAAGGAGGGAGTAAAAATCAAAGACTTTTTCCTGATTCTTCTGTACATCATCTGATTGGCTTACGCCCAAATTGATTACATGATTGAAATAAAAAATGTTTCAATGTAGAGGAATAAATAAGTGCCAGTCATGACACCTTGTCTGTTGGATTTGAGAACCTTGTTAGTCCTCTTGCTTGTCTTAGGAGTGAAAAGATCAAATACTTTTTGATAATCAGTTTGCCATCTCTTTTGCGGAGCAAGATCAAAAGTAACTAGTTATAGTGAGCATCTTTATGGCAGAGACGAGAGACATAATGATTTCACCTTCCAGATTACTCATGCTGCAAAATTGACCGGCTGCTTAAAGACTAAAACATGTTTGATACAGCGAGAGAAGAAGACATGAAAAAAGCGTACCATTTGTGCGAAAGGAACATTTTGAGCTGCAACCTCCTCAAAGATTTTTCTGGCTTCGGTCACATTTTGCTTCATGTGGGCACCGAATAATTTTGACCACCCAATCTGTAACTTTGCATTAATGTTGCCTAAATTTGCAGCATCCTCCAATATCTTGAACACGTCTTGCATGGGTGGTTTGCGATTTTTTAATAGGACATGAGCTTCATTGAATAGGTCGTAGCCTGAAGGGAAAAAGGTTGTGGAACAAAAAAGCAATTTAATAAGAACCAAACATTATTGTAAAATTATAGCCATTAGTCAAATTAATAGCTGAGAGAAGTAAAACAGATTATATTATGCACTTTTAATTATTGAAATTTACACATTTAATTTTTAAATTTTAACAATTGATACTCATACTTTAAAATCTTAATTTTTTAAAGTGTTATGAATAATAGTGTGTTCATTCAATGACTCATTTTGTAAAAACAGTTCTTATTTGTCCTGCAAAAATGTTCGGAGAAACTAAAATGTTACAATTTTTTCTCCAACCATGCAATCTTTTTTCTTAATTCATTTTTGGAAAGCACAAAAAAAATAAAAATGATTGCATCTTTAAATTGTTCAAATGATCAAATTTTGGCTGAAACTACTGAACTATTCTTTGTGACAAACCTTTTTTCTCTTCCTCCGAGGCATTTTCTAAATCTGGCTTATAATCCCGAAACACCAAAATGTCTGAATCGATATCCACTCCATCGTCGAAATCAACACTTCCGCTTTGTGATGATTCTTGGAGTTCTTTGTGTTCTTTAACAGCACTAATTGCGACATTAATAGCGTTTTGTGCTCTGTTAATCCATCTATCGAATGCACTGACATTTTCTTCTTCCTCCTCCGCGTTAGTTGAACTCTCACCATTGGAGTCAGGGAACCTGAGGAGGAAAACTTGTAGGTGAGAGCAATTCTTTCATACTTTGATAAATTTTGTGAAATATCAAAATTAAACTTAAGAGAGGTTAATCTTTATTTTTATCTTAGAGCACTACTAAATGCTCATGAAATTAGAGGAGCTTAAAGTCAATATGTTGCAAGTCTCACTTGTGCATTCTGCATTACAACCTTTCTCAGGAAATGGAAGATTAATGAAAAACAATTCAGAATTGATTCAAAGAAATATTTTACGAACATTACAGCTTTCAATATGCCTATCTATATCAAAACAAACCAAACCAATCTCATTATCAGCGCAGTTCGAAATTACCGATTGGAATCTTGAGCAAGAAAACATAGTTTCAGTAAAGTTACCCAAAGTTTTGTTCTGTCAGGATGAAAACTCAACTTTACATCCTCTGTTAGTCCAAAAATTAATTAAACCTATTAACTAACTAAAATAAATTAATTAACTACTGAGGAAAATGCTACTTGCGATAAGAGGAAGAGCCAATACTTAAACTCTGATCTTTTGACCCAACTTTCCTCTAAAAAATTTGACTTTGTATACTAAGTTCTCTCTACGTACTTAAAATATTTGAAACCAGACATGTTAGGGATACAGAGCATTTTTAATCCCTCAATTTAAAATTCTCTCGTCACTCCAAAGCAGTGCCTTTTTTGTTTTTGCTCTTTATTAACACATTAGTTCATTAATATTGGGAATTTCTGTTTAAGCAATAACTCACCTACTATTAGACAGTCGGGCAGGGCTAGTTCCCTCGTCTGGATGAATATCAAACAACCTCATAAGCTTCCTAAGTGTATCAGCTTTAAACATTTCATCCAAGCTCTTTACATTCTGCCTAAGTAGGAGTGCTCGTATTCTGACGATCGAATTCAGCAAGTCCTCTTGCTCTGCCTCAGCGTCATCTAGCTCATCGTCTAGATCCTCGGGAGGCTCTGACTGAATTTCGTAGCGAATTTTCACCTGAGAACTTGCCTCTCCTTCGTCCTCGTCTTCGTTCCCGTCCACCTTCAGGTGTTTCGATATATGCTCATGGTCATCTACGGCTATGCAAGAGGCGAATAGGCATGATAAGAGCAGGATGAAAGGGAGGTTTCGCCAATTCATTACCACAACGTTTATGTGCAGGTCAGAGTTGCGGCTCCTAAAAAGTATACAAGTAATCAATAAATCATAGAAGTTTGGTATAAAGATTTGAAAAATAGTAGCATACTATCTACTTATACTTTTTTTTTTACTATTATTTTTAATTCATCAATAAAACATTCACATAGTTACACCAGGAAACAGGAGAGAATCCTCCAAAAACACCTGCTTATTGGGAGGCCCCCTTTTTTAGTATAAAAAATACATCTTAATAAGAAAGCATAAAATAAAATAGAACAGGCCATCGGCATAACAGAGTCTTAAGCAGAAAACAACAATGTAAAATATTCTGCAGCCAGGCTGGCAACCTTCAACATTATATTTTCTTTTTATTTCTTCTGGCGATCCTCAATTACCAAGGTACACCTTCTTTTCTCTCTCTTTCTAATTTCAGTCTTTTTATTTCTACTTCCTTGCAATAGTTCAGATCCTTAGGTACTTAACATATTTTTGCTCTACTTTTAAAGTAATCGGAAAATTCTTATTAATGATATTACTAACATTGCCTAACAAAGTAAAAAAAAATTAATATTGAGCAGATGATAATCGAAAACTGGATTCAATATGCATATATTTACCAGCAAGCTTCGCACAAATGATGAAAATATGATTTCCTCCTGAGGAGATACCTACCACTGTTGGAAAGAAATTGAGCCGTCGACTAAAAGACAGATTGCAGCTTGTTGTGAAAGAAGGCAGACCTAAATCAAAATAGATATTTAATAGAAACTTACTGAAATGTGGAAATAATGACACTACTGCAAAGCATCAAGAACCTAGGTACTAGCAACTGATGAGTAACGTATTTACCCTGATTTCGCATCATATGTGTCAGCATTACTTCACCTTATATCATAATGTATGATTGTTGATATTCTTGTGCGCGCAATGATGTTGCAGCTCTCAGTCACTATAGGACAGCAGTAGCTGGCAAACAGAAAGCAAACGACTTTTAGAGGTGTCTTCAGCTTAGTTGACACTTTTTTACATTCCATTTGCAAGCGACCACAATGCAGTTGTCCAATGGCAATCGTGGATTGACTTCACTCGTGGTTGGGCTACAGTTAATCTTGGACAATTGGACGAAAATTGGACAATCTTGGTCACTATTGGACAATTGCATGGCAATTGCTTATACAAGCGGATAGTAAACAAATGCCGACTTACCTGATGACACGTCTGGGTTGTCTGACACAGGTGGCATACTAATGAGCGGGCTGAGTGCTGAAGAAATGATGGTAGAATAAGCAGAGTACCTCCATGAAAACATCACTAAATGGATTACAACAAAAGGGCAAGTAAACGCAATCAATGGATTTGATTTCCTTACTCACAGAGCTCTTGATGGGTCTCATTAACATTTCGAGTTTAACTATCCAATATGACGAGAGGGTGCCTGGGTTTTTTATACTAACTACACTGGTGTCAAACTATTTCATGAATTAAAGTCAGTCAAACTGACTTGCTCGAAAAGAGTGATGGTACCATGAGTGATCCTTTATCCGTTAATGATGTGTCCCATAATTTAGAGACTAAAATGGAAAATGAATAAAAGATGCGTATCGTCTGTGTAAAAATGGAAGTGACTAATTCTAGAATCTTACCATCCACTTCAAGAATTTGACCAGGGATGTCAAAAACTAGTTGCGATGCAGGTGATGTTGTCATTCATAGCTCTGAAAACACGATTTATGATGGGAGATCAAAAGCAAGGGTGAAAAATATAAAGGGTCGAAATGAAATTGTAGAGTGTCGGTAGTAGTCTTCGAACAATAATGTGCATTACAGATGCATGATAAAACCAAATTGTCTCATCAATATTGCTGAAACTGTCACCTGATATGATAGCACTCGGTTACGATTTGCGAATCACAATCAACCACAGCATTGTTATTCTTTTGCATGGAAAAAGAATAGCAGTGCTTGATGATGTAGTTTTGATTTTTCGTTGATAGAGGTCGCTATTTTCGGTAGCTACTTTAGTTAACAACTTCACCACCACTACGCTGTGGTCGCTGGTCGCTTACCCACCATGAACGCCTGGGCTGTTCTTCCTCCTTCTTCAAAATGTTTCTCCATGTGTGTTGAAAAATTGTAGGCCTTCGTGAACTGTAAACAAATTTAGCGTTTGCGAACCAAACTTTAGTAAAAAAATTATCATTTTCACCAAGTTTTAGTCTTCCTTTGTATCTTCCCCTCAAATAAAATGATTCAGCTCCTTTATCATGTGATTATTTCGTGATAATAACTTTTTTCTTACAGTGATCAATGCAGTGTAATACGTGTGCTCACTCCATGGTACCATGATGAAACTCCCCAACTTTTGTAAATTCTGCCCTAGAAGAGAGTTTCAAAACTCCTGATCAATTTACTGGTAATTCTCGTTCCATCATAATTCTTAATCTATTCCTCAATCATCCTGAGTAATTGAACCTTCTAGGAAATTCAATTTCTTTGAGAGAACACCTAACCTCACTTCTTCTCTGTTCCTCGGAACTTGATTGAGGATGTTGAATTCTGTTACTTCAGTTTATGTAATGGAAACGAATATCTCAAGATCCTCAAGCTTTATTCACCAACCCTTTCAACTAATTTGACATGTATTGCTGTCCTGTTCGTTCAAGATTGTTTAAATATCTCATAGGGCGTCAGCCTGAAGCGCTGTGTATCAGTCTTGCCTTATTGTGGGCAGTATTCTTCCAGGACTTGTTAAATATTCTAAAATAGCTGCAAAATCCCTTTTACTCAAAAAGCGTCTTGGTACATCATTTAGATCAAGATTTACCCATCAGTCCATCATGAAGATTTTGATTTTTCCCTGAAGTGAACTGTAGTTATTTGGTCGGAACTCCTGAGTACTAGAGGCTCATATCTCAACTTATTTTATCCTTTTACCCCCTCTTTATAATTTTTGCATTAAGTTCGATACTATCTTCAGGCTCTCTTTAATTTAGTCAGCATTACTTTTGGTACGAATCCACAAGGTTAAGTACATCTGTCGAAGGACTCAGTTATTCCAGACATGTACCAACAAGGTTAGATAAGTCTGTCTGTCAAAGCACTCTCACTCATCACATACCAGTTTTAAAACCTCATCCAGCTTTTGAAGTTTTGAACAAGTATTCCAATGAATCAACACCTGAAGAACCCTTCATGATTTTTCAAGGAAACGATTGGACCTCGGAGTGGTTTTGGCTAAACCAACTATGCAGGGCAGCTGTTCTCAAACTTTTTAGTCCATGTCTGATAGCTCACTGCCAGTGTTCCAACCCCACGAGCGCCATGTCGCCAAATGCTCCTAAAAAATCGGCCATGGCCCCTAAAAAATGAAGACCCTGCGCCAAACGTGGCCCCTAAAAAATTGTCGCAATCTTAAATTACGGTTTGATGATTTCAAGATTTTTTTCAGTCAGCCTGGACTGAACGCGCATAGCAAGCAGTTGCGCGCGGAACTTCGTCGCGGCAGCGGCTCGGCAGATCGAGAATCGCACTACTTATCGTACATACTATAGAATCGTTCTACTACTTTTCATAATAGGAAGTCAGAAAAAGTATTATTTAATTGAACAAACTTTAAGTAAACTAAAAGCTCCTTGTTTTAAATCGGAATATCATTCCTTTGGCCTTTCCCTTTCCCAAGTAATGGCTGCGAGCTGCAACTTGCAAGTCCTGTAACTGTATATCTTGCGTATAACTTTTCACCAAATGCGCCGTGATATATAGGCAAAAATTCAATTCGGCCCCTAAAAAATCTTCAATGGCCCCTAAAAATTGAACTTGATGGGCCAAACGGCTCCTAAAACTTGGAGGTGAAGTTGGAACACTGCTCACTGCCTACCTTTGCAAACGATTCTGAAAATAATTTTAAGCATGAACGATTTGAAACAAACCTAGAGAACTAGTAGGTAACTTCAATTCAGGGTTTACATTACCCAGGCAGCATTTTTTCTTTCGGAATTGCAATATTTCCATGCTCACAATTCGTTAAATATTATTATTTTTCCCTTTATTGAAATTCATTTTTGTCGCCTCCTCTTGGACCACGGTCTTAGAATCGCTGATCCTAAGGCTCTCTGTAGAGACTTCGAACCCAATCCACGTTCATAATATCAGGTTGCGTGTTGATGTTATTGAAGGAATACTATTAGTCATTACATCAGTGCTACAAGATAGACTAAAAACCACTGCTGATGTTGTGTAATTCCGCGGCAGCTTACTTGCTACATAAAGAATGACGATGCTTCATATATTGCCCATGTGGGACTCTTTACTTAGCGTAAATCTTGGATATATTCAGGTTTCCCTAGGATTGTTGGTATTTTTGTTCTTTCTTTAACTTTACTTACTGATAATCATAGTTTTTCGTGTTTTAATGTCTCTCTTCCTTGGTACCAACTACATGAGATTAAATCTCTAGTATGAAAATCGATGTATGCATACTGGAGAATAGGACTGTTTCACAAGTCAAAAGTTATCTTGTATTTCCTATGTCAAGAGTTTTATGTGCATGAAAATACACAATTTTAAAGAAATCAATTTCTGGGGAAACTGGAGAGAACAACAGCAAATACAATTTTACTCTGATCGCAAAGTGCTAGTTTCACATATCTGCGGAACAGGAGATCTGGCATTTTATGCACCTCTGACTCTACCCTAGGTTTTCAAAGCTTTTAGGGGGCTGTTAATGAATTACGTGACACTCTTGTGGGGGGGGGGGGGGGTGTTAATGCCCTAAAAGTACGTTACGTAATTTGTGAATGCTGGTTTAGGCATTCAGACTTTCTCCTAACCTTTCAGTGAGCACCCTAAACTGGTGTGCTATCTATTTTTCATGAATACAAACCAGCAAGGAGACAGAGCAACAGATTTTTGAATGTAATATTTGAAGTATTCTTAAGATCCCCAAATGTTGCCAACGATGCCAAAGAGTCCAACAGTTTCAATTCTATGGGTCTCATCTAGTGGATAAAGACCCTGAAGTAGGAAAAATCATTCAACTGATTATGTTTCGTAGCTCCAAACCAAAGATACTCATGATCAACTACAATTTATGTTCTATTCTTTATAAATTAACTATGCAGTCAATCGTCAGACAACATACGTTCTGTCCCTAGGTTAATATTATTTTGAGGAAACAGTTTGCTGTGAGAAGGAGAGTTGTCCAAGAAGTTCAAAAGGGCACTTGATCTGCTGGAGAATAAAATAATGAAATTATCCTTAATTTAAGCCTTCTGGCTCCTCCATGTTTTTTTTCCATCATTGTTATGTTATGAAATCTACTAGGAAGATTTCCATTGTTATTTGGCTACTTGAATGTCTGTAAATTTTCTGATCATGACCCAAGGCTTCTATTACTGTCACATATTTGATTATTAACAAGGCCCACAAAGACCATCCAGAGGAGAGGCATAGCAGCTTGGAGCCCCCACCTCCGGTTCCCCAGTATGTAATGAGAAGGCAGCCACAACTGGACTACATTTTGCATTTAGGAACTAAAGTATTTGGCTTATTGTCAGTTTAAAAAGAGCATATCGACGGTGAAATTACCAAACCACGTATCTCGGTTTGCAACGTCGCAAACTTCCTGCCATACTTTATTTTTTAAATAGAAAACTACTCAACCTCAATTCGTGAAAACTTCCGTGATTTTTCCTCTTTGTGCGGAGAAAAATCTTTGAAAATTGTAAGGAATGATATTGATTTGATCTCCTTCAAAAAAATAAAATGTGAGTGGAGATTTTTAAACACCGCAAACGAGATACGTGGTCTGGTAGTTTCACCGTCGATATGTGCGATTAGTTTCCTTATGCACATAAGTGTTTTTATGGATGATCCAAAAATCGTAGTACCGTCTTGCTAATAGTCCAATCATTTTTCCAAGAATAGTTTTCAGTAGTGATAAATTGTCTCCTTTAATTATTTTGGGCTTTTTACCTTTTTTTATAATAGCAATAATTACCTACTGCATTAATTAAGGAGGCAACTTCGTTGGGTTTAACTTGAATCAGTCAGTCCAACTGCATCCGTAGTCACCCATTTTACGCTCTTGTCTGATTTTTTTCTCAGGAAACTTAATAAAATTCTGCCTCAAAATTTTCTGAATGTAAGTATTCTTTCTAACAGAGGGGGAATCACAGCAAGTTTATATTGCCTAGTATTCAGTTCAAAGAGTAAAATACAATAAAGAATTAAGCAGCATGAAAAGCATTTAGACTGATTTTGGCCAACAAGGTATGCATAGAAGCATCACATTTTGCGAATTCAGAAACGTTGAGTCGGGAAATTGGAAATTACAGAAATTGTCATAATCTCTGGCATACTGCGAAAATCATATAAAATGATGTTTAGTGATAGAATCCCTCCATACTACTCAGAATTTGCATCACTAATGTCATCTGAACTTATCTAAGTCTTTTTCCTGTAGTTTTCCCCTGTCATCAGATTTGAGCAGCAGTGAGGGGTTATGCTAGTACCCCTATGAGCTTAGACTTCTTAGTAGTGTGCCAATCCTACAATTTTAGTGGAAGATATTATTTGCAGTTTTTTCTCTTTTAAAATTTAATATTACCGATATTTTTCCTAAGATCAATTTTATTCATAGATGATTCGTCTGTTTCAGATCCACCCGTTGTTAGTGAAGCCTAGTCATGATTACGATAACACCGCAGCAGTTTTCGCAGCCACCACCGTTCGTTCCTAATGTAAGCGTTCCGCCTCCAAACTTCCATGCCAACCAGCCACCACCACAGCGGTTTCATTCAGGACATGCAGGTCAGATCCGGCACAACAATTACTTCCCACAGTTCCGTCCTCAGTTCCGGCCAAACAATGCCCTGTTCGATCCTGACTTTGATGGCAAGCGTCTCCGAAAGTCGACCATGCGAAAAACAGTCGATTACAATGCGGCCATAATAAAAATGCTTGAGGTATTGTGCATGTTTGTATAGTTTTTCTTTTCTGTAAATTTTGTTAAATTGATGGTTGTATAATGTGCCTTATACAGTAATATGATATAAATAAAGCTTTCCTTGTCACGAAATCCTGGAAACCGCTCACTTGTATTCATTAAGTGGGCGATTTTGTGTACATGACTTGAAATAAATGAATGAAAGAACATGAAGTTCTCCCTGTCACAAAATCATGGAGTATACATCCTTGTACCCTCTCTTAGTAGGTGATTCTGTGTAACTTAGGGTTTTAAATAAATTCAATAAAGTATTCCCTGATACAACAACCTGGCAAATTTTTGCTTGTACTATGCAGTAAGCAATTTTGTGTAATTAAAAGTTTTGAAATAAATGAATAAACAAAGTTGAGTGCCCTTTCACGAAATCCTACAGCTGTTTGCTTGTATCCATACAGTAAGTGATTTTGTGTCATTGATGGTGTTGCTCAATGAAACAGAACATCATTCTGAAAACAGCTCATTTGTACTTATTCAGTGCCCAAATTAGTGCACACGCTGCATTCTGTATTTGAATGGTGTTGAAATAAAAGAAGAATCACCAAACCAAGAACCTCTCCATTTTTAACGGTAGAATTGCAAATAAAAGTTTTTTATTTTTAACTTTGCAATTTTTATTTCACCTTAGTAACTAAAGTGAAAGTTTGATATTTATCAAGGATAAATGAAGGTTGTCTCCTTTTTTTGCTTGCATATGAAATGGGACAGATTTTTTTTTCTTTAACTGATCGAAAGATCACCTCTTTTTGTTGTAATGAAATTACCTTCAAAATTCTCAGTAATGAAGTGCATGTATCTACCCGATGAATTTTCATCAGACTTGAAGTCTCTTATCTCTGCCACTATTTTTTCTCATCGCTCCACAGTGAGAATCTTTGATCACTTCTCGTCCTCATTTGTCACAAACAGCTCTCCTTTTTTTTTATCAGTCAGGCCAACTTTCAGTATCAATATCAGTTTCTGCTGTTCTAATCTTTTTTGATTCACAAAAATTCCATAGGCTTTTCTTTTCTTTTAACATTATGCTTCATATTACAATACCCATTTCTTTTACCATCTTAAATATTTCAAGATGATAGGCTGTAGGTGAAAAAGATTGGTCATCATCTCTTACTCCGTGTACCAAGACGTCATTAACATTTCAAAATTAGCACCATTAAGTTTTACAGAGGCCCCACCAAAATTTTACCTGTTGTTTAAATTAAATAGAAAGAAATTAATCAGTTGTGGTAACTGAAATATGCTTTGATTCATCCCAATTTAGTGGTTTTGTGCAGTTAAGGTGCTACATTATTTTAACAAATCCTTAAAATACTGTCAATATATCAGCATTAATTCACCAATGAACTAATTGAGCTTTTAAATATGAAGTAATATCCTCCTGGAAAGAGAAGCAACCTCAGAAAGGAATAATCAAAAGTCTATTGATGTCACCATGTTGAAGAAGAAGGAACTTGGGAAGTTTTAATACCTGAAATTTAATTTTCATTCATCCACTTTTTTTCTTCTCCCTTTTTTCTCTGAAGGATATCCAGAATTGATTCAAAGTAAGCCCTTTTTTTCTTTTTCTCTCTTTTTTTCTATTTTCTGTCCCCTGTTGTAATTAAATTATATTTTTTAATTTGGTTTTGATAACAATACCAGCTGAATTTTGCCGGATATTTTTTTACGTGGCTTCAGATGCACGGCAAAATGCTCAGCATTGTTGCGAGGGTGCGAAATTGACAACTTAGTGGTGAAAATAAAGCGGAACCTCAAAACAACTACTTATTTAAAATTAACACTTTCCATTCTATCATGTCAAGCCTCATACCAATTGACTGAACTTCTGGAAGTATCAATGAAAATTTGCTCGCAATTTTTTATTCATAAATAAATTCTACATCCATGCTGAAAAGATAGTTCAAAAGCTGTCCTAAAGGTGACATGACTGAATTGGATCCTCAATTTCGGAAATTGCAACATTTTAGCTCTGAAATATCTTTCACTCCTTTCTCCTTTTCTTGCCCAGAATTCACCAATTAGGAAGTTCAAACATAATGCAATTTGGCAATCTACAGTAGACGGATAAATTAAAACTCAGTGCACACGGTCAAATGGTTTGTCATGGCTTGTCAAAAGCTCATGGAACCACGCATTGTGACTGAACTCATTTGAATTAACAATAATTTAAATCTTGTTTAGCATAAAATTTTCGTAATCAACCAATTTTTGATCGTCTGAACCAGGCCTAAAGTTCTGACATAAAACCAAAATTTAATTTCAGCAACACAAATTTCCCAGCATGTTTTATCACACATATCAAATTTCTGTACACTGTCATTTAGAACTAGGAAATGGGGAATCGATTAAATGAAGATCTTGGGTGTACGAATGAAAATCTCAGCAAGAAACCAGTTCATCAACTTAAAGGGAAACAAAGGGATGGTAAAACTCTAGTTGGCTGTTCTCAACTAATCCAAAAATATAAATCATGAAGGAGATTTGAATTTACAAGGTGATTGGCTACCTCTCCGAAGAACCATACTGTGATATTAACCCAGAAAACTCGAACTGGAAAGCTTTGACACCTCTTGTATTTAGGTGAAGTTATTTGGCAGAATGTGTTAGTTTAATTTAAAGGATACGATCGATTACAAAAATATTGAACTTGATTTAATAAACTTGGTCTCCAGATAACTGACGCGTGTAACAAAATTTGCTTTACCAAAGGAATGTACAAGGAACAAACAGGTGCTTATTCTCAAACCAGGGAGCTGTTCTCTGACTTATGTATTATGTGGAAAGATTTTCAAGGACAGCATAGCCTTTATTACCGGAAAATGACTATTTCGGATTGAATAAAAGCTACTCTAAGAGCCGACCTATGGAGAAATCATAGTTTCAATGCTCATTATGAAGTTTAATATTGATTTTTCTGATGATTCTTGAAAATCCCTTGAGTTTTTGACGAAATGTTCTCTGTTGTCTTTTTCCCTTAGCTTTCTCCTGAAAAGCGCACATACGTTGGCTCTCTGTATTAGTGCAGTTTGTCAGATCGGTGCATCATAACGGAATATTTCCTTGAGATTTTTCGAGAGCGCTACTATTACCCAGACCATTTTTTGGCCATGCCAAACTAGCTAGTGTCCTCTCAATGCAAATTGACCTTAAAAAAAGTTTTTGAATCGTAATGATGGAGAGTGAAATGGAGAATATGAAAAAATTGATCAAATTGGTGTAGTATTATTATTCTACGAGAAAGCAAAATCTAATCAAGACAAAACTGCAAACAGTTGATGTCGAAGCCAATTTTGAAAATAAAGGGGGCTCTTTCTGTGAAAATACGAGAAATTTAAGGCAGGAATCCGTTGTAAAGTGATCAAGGGTATGAACAGCAAAAGGCGAATCCCAAAATCTGACTTTGCCATGTTTCTTTTATAATAATATCGATAGAGATGTAAATTTACGAGGTCTGAAATCTCAGTTAAAATACGATGTTTTAATGCAGATATTTAGATGAATGAAATTGTCCCTTTTCACAAAGAGAATACAATTATACGTCTGCAGTATCAAACGAAATCTAAATCCAACTGTGAGATTCTACATAAAAGTAAACAGTAGGTATATGACATTGACATGAATTGACAGGTATGATGAAAGACATTATGAAGTCGCACTGACCCACAAGAACTTCCGCAAGTTGTTTTCTAATAATTTTTCAGTATGCACGAAATTTAATAGAATTAATATTAACTTAAAACATCTTGTATGAACTGTTAAGTTTGACACTGGAATAGGCCCAATTATAAAACGAAAGAATAAAACATGACAAATCAAGTATCCTGTCCTTAATCTTTATTTTTGCTGTTTCAGATAAGACTTTTTACATTATAGCTAATAATGTCAATTTTGGTCTACTGATGAACTCCTCCCTTGAAGATTTATCATCAATAATGGGCTAAGTACGGAATAGTTGTTTTCAAGTTATTCGCACCTTTATTTCTGAAAACTGCTGCGGAACATACCACTGATGCTGTCTTTAGGACATTACATGCTCAACTCAATCGTTGGTAGAACTTAATCTGCAATGCAGCAAATTGTCCTTGATGTATAGAGCGAAATGCCACATCTATCGAATTTTTCGATTCTTTAACACTTAGCCTGTTAATGATGATAAGTCCTCATTTTGTTTTCCCTACAGTAATTTATCATTGTTTCAAGAAGAAAATTTCGAAATTTTTTTCTGCATGTGTAGGTAACTGTTCATGAGAAAAGGTGACTCAGTGAGCAGAGGTGAATTGTTTAAGAAAGTGACTTTTTTAAAGTTGGATAGAGCTTTCGATGAAAAACACGCTGTAGCACTCTGAAGAATAATATGGACGTGGTTTTTCTTCTTTTTTTATGTTGATAGAGAGAAGATAAGGAATTGGCCACTAGACAAGGTTTGAAATACAGCACATGATCAATTTCTTTTAAAATTTTCTGTAGAAAACGATTCATGCAACAGGAAGTTTCGAAATTTAATTTGTAAAATTAAGATTGATCACAAAGAACCTGAAACATACTCATGCTGTCATTTGTATTCATGCCATTTGACGAACCTTCGTCTCCTGCACAAAGGAATGCATCTTGTCTGCACTGTTTCAGCATTTATAGAACATTTTACTTTTTCATTGAAGCATAATCACGCAAATTTATTTGAAAATAATGTCTTTTTTCGGAAGTGTAAAGAAAAATCACTAAAAATTTCAGGTAAATTCATGCGACAATTCTTCTTTAAAGAAAAAGTCAGGAATACTAAAACAATTAAGACTTGTACCTCCGTGCAGGAGGCGACGAAACGTTAGCTACTAAGTCATATCCTCTTCGATAGATGATTTCTAAACTTCCTGTTGCATGAATCATTAATGTCCTGCGTAAAATTTTAAAAGTGAAAACATGCAATTTATTCCTTCAGCTCATACCTTGTCTGGTGCCTCATAGCGTTCTAATGTGACAATTTCAAGAAGTGAGCTTGGCATATTCAATTTTAAATAGCTTTTTCTTAAAATGATGTTTTTTGAATTTCAAACTTCAAAACATCATAATTAAAATTTGGCTATTTTGTCTTACTTCTAGGTACTATTATTTGATTGTGTGTACCAATATATCTGCAAAAAATTTCCTTTAGCATATCTTAATTTTGAGTTTCGGAACTTTGCTGCGTTATTGTGTTCACCTGATTTCTATCTCACATAACTACATGATTCTTTCAGCTTGTAAAGCTCTGCACTTTTGCTAAACTAGACAATCCTGACCAACCTGTATCTGTGCTTCTGTTTTTAAATCAGGGACGAATATGGCAACGTGATTATCGGGATAGAACATTCCTCCAACCGGATGCAATCTATAATCCTGAGCTTTTACCCCCACCAAGTTACCCTGATAACGCTGTGAATGCAGTAACAACCCGGTTTGTTAAAACAGCCACCAACAAAATGCGCTGTCCAGTGTTCTGTATGGCATGGACCCCAGAGGGTCGGAGATTGGTGACTGGAACTTCCAGTGGTGAATTTACCCTTTGGAATGGCTTAACGTTTAATTTTGAAACTATATTGCAGGTAAGTTAACGCTAGAATTTTTTTCAGAACTTGACTCGATATGTATTTGATGAGAGCGGTAGGTATGACAGTAAAATACAGTAGGCTCTACCGGGAAGTTAAAAGCCCATCCAGGCAGTTACTTGCTAGACTGCACAGGAATGTATTGCATCGTCTTGCACAGACAATTCAACAGTTCTTCTTGTCTTATCTTTTAGCATAATCAATTTTAGCCTTCATCTGCAGTAAGCAAAAATGACTAATGTCTTCAAAAGTATTTCAAAATTAATTGAGTGCCCTGGGCTGACTGGTAAGGCCCATGAGAGCATGGGGCCTGGGTAACTGAAGAGAACCCTCCTGTTGTGCACCTCAAAGTTAGACCGTGTCCCCTAACTGGTAACTGTGACCAAAACTCTATTTGGTTCATGCGCATAGGCTGTATATTAAGCCAACGTCAGGTTGTATTGACAGGTTGTATTGGCAGATGTTACAGAGCAGGGCATTTTTCAGAGCACGACCTTGCTCCCATGGAGTTGGGCTTTGTTGTTTCAATCTCAATTTGATGAGTAGCGCTGGCAGTAGCAAGCACCATGAGTAAACTACATTTTAATCACGATTCAGCTGATAATAGGAATTGGCTAAGAGCCTACTACCAGATGGGCATGCTCCTCCTGAACTGTGTTGCCTCAAAGGGCCTGACAGGATTTTGGAGTGGCATCTGCAAAGTATGATCGGGGAAGATAGATGAACCAGTCGATTTTGCTCAAATTGAAATTATTTTTAGCAAAACATACCGATACATTTATGTTTGGTATAGCATATTGACAGTGAACTTGGAAAACATAAGCCTTTATTGTGATATTTCCAAAAGGCATTAGGAGAGAAGTGAAGGTACGTACAGTTAGAAAGGTGATTACTGTAGACAAAAGGTGAGCCGTATTCAGACGACTTTCAGCTGTTAAAACCATCAAAAATTCACCATCATCAATCATATCACTACATACTTTTATATCTGATCATAAACTAATTGATGTGTTTCCAACTCCAGGCACATGATAGTCCAGTTCGAACAATGGTTTGGTCAAATAATGACTCTTGGATGGTCACTGCCGATCATGCTGGATATATCAAATATTGGCAGTCAAATATGAATAACATCAAAATGTTTCCTGCACACAAAGAGGCCATTCGTGGTATCAGGTAATAGACATTTTTTTTATTTATACTTATTCATTGAACATCATTCTCAAAATGGAACACTGTATCATTGCACTTTCCGGTTTTTTTTGTCAATACGCATTGTGTTCTGCTAATATTGGAAAAATAAAATTTGAGTTGGCTCTATCTTCGACAACTCTGCAGTAGTGTCGTTTTGTATACCATAATGGATTAACTGTCCTTTAGACCTTTCCTCAAACGTGGCATCAGGGGAACCAGGCGTTACAAGGCGTCATTATGTGACACCCCCCCCCCCCTAAAAAATAAACTAACATGAAGCCTCTTTTCTAAAATTTCGTACCGTCTGTGCTGAATTTCTACATCAATATTCGGAAATTCTAATGATCCAAAGTCACAATTTGAACTTCAGAATTCATTGACGATGGAAATGTAAAAATACTATGATTATGTAAAAGCTCATTCGAATTATAGATAACAGTATTTAAATAGTAAGTGCTTTGGTTGAAGCGCATAAAAAAAGCACCATTTTGTTGATCTTTCTTGATGCCTAAGTCGGCAACTTGAAAAATATTACCCATTAGTTACCATCACCCGTACTCTTACAATTTTTGTGCGCCATTACAATTTTGACCGAAATTTTTCTTCATGGTTGTATAATTTTTAACTTCTCTTTTGTTTGAACAGTTTTAGTCCAACGGATGACAAATTTGCATCTTGTTCTGATGATGGTACAATACGAATATGGGATTTCTATCAGTGTCATGAGGAAAGAATACTCAGAGGTGTGTATCCCAGTTTTTATTTAGCCTTGACAGGTTCTTGCACCCAATCAGAATTGTGTTGTAATTTGAAAGAAAATTAAATTGAGCCAAGTGCTTCGAATACTAGTCAACATTAAGCGTCTTTTGGAATATTTTCATGTTTATTTTATGACGGAATCTTACATTTACATGTAAATCTATGTAAAAATTGCAATGGAATACTTGAGTCTGCCAAAAATTGTGTTTTATCAGGAATTAAAGTAATTTTACCAATCTCGACTCCCCCCTCTTCCCCCAAGAGAGAATATAAAAGAAATGAAGGAAATTTGTGTAAGTTTAAACTGAAAGATTTTATGTGAATCAATACTTAATGGACCACTAGACAAGGTGCGAATTTAAGCAATCTGATACATGTTTCTTAACCAGAATTTCACGTAGAACACGATTAACGCAACGAATATTACTGAAACGAACTTCTGACGAAGATATTAACGTTTTTACTTCACATTGGTTACGAGGAATTTGAACTGCCTGCTCACAAGAAACTCAAAGCTCTACGTGAGTCAGATCGTGCACTACGACGGTTTCAGCGATCTTCTCAATCGAGCAATGTTCATTTCCCACCATTTGATGTTCAAACTATAAGCAATTTGCTATAGCTGAGCCAAAGCGTCAACATTGAGGTTGCCAGATTTTAATATAGCAGAGACTGTCATGATAACGTTTAGCGCGTGATGTGAATCACGTAGAGCATTGTGTTTTCATGAGCGGGTGGTTTGAATTCACGCATTAAGAATCATTAAATATCTTCATAAGGAGTTGATTTCGGTAATTTTCGTTGTGCGCGTCGTATTCTAAGTGAAATTTTGGTTAAGAATCATGTATCAGAATGCTGAAATTCGTAACTTGTCTAGTGGTCCATTGCTATTGTGAAGTACGTACATCCTTAAATTATCCAAGAAATGTTGCTTCACAGGTCATGGTGCAGATGTGAAATGTATAGATTGGCATCCTCAAAAAGGTTTAATCATCTCAGGTAGTAAAGATAATCAACAGCCAATCAAACTGTGGGACCCCAAAACTGGGCAAGCATTAGCGACTTTGTAAGTTATTTTATTTATTTTTAATTCATCATCTTAAAAGGTTTCATTAGAGAATGGATCGGTATTTAATTCATTTTCTCAAAGTATACAGTCAATTAAGCCTCTAAGAATTTTTACAGATTTTTTCAAACCCTAAATGGCAAAGATATCCCATTTTGGAAATTGCCGAAAATGGAAATTTTTGTCATGCTCTAGAGAAAACGGTGTTAATTGATCGGCTGAACTCACAATCAGTCTGTAGTCTTCCTCCGTCAACTCGACTTTTGGCTGTTAGTTTTTTCGCCCCTTAGAAATGATTTTTTCAACTTTTCAATGAACCTTTTTAGTTTTTTACAAAGTTTTATACGTGCAAAACTATTCCACAATCCTAAAAGCGACTTGCCACATCTTCAGTGCTTCTGCGGTCCAGTGTAGAGGTGCAAATTGGGAAAAGAAAATGAAGTCCCTATATCATCAGTAGCTTCTTTTCTCTTGTTTTCACTATCCAAGAAAACCCATCATGGCAATTATTCAGGCGTAATGCACAAAAGTGAATGTTTTCTGTAACCTGAACAAATGTGAATGGCTGGTTGTAATGGAAACAAAGGTTTTCTTGCCGCAAATTTGATGTTGTCACAACGTTTTTTTGCAGTGAAAGCTGATTACGTGGGTCAATAACTGTAGATCAAAAGAGAAACACTTAAGGAAATTTTCAGGGTTCACTTCATCATGTTTTTGAAAAACGACATATTATGGCAGATTTTTTTCAAATGAGCTCTCTAAGGTCTTCTTTGAAGGTTGATGGTGTATTCTAAAGCCTTTTGCAAAGCACATTCCAATCAACAAAAATTTTTGTGAAGCAAACATGAGTCTCAGTTTTTTTGGGACGCCCTATGTAAATTGAAATTTTAGACGGCTGTCTTTATTTTTGTTGATTTCAGACATGCACATAAAAATACTGTCATGGACATCAAATGGAATAAAAATGGCAATTGGCTAATCACTGCCTCTCGCGATCATCTGCTGAAACTATTTGATCTCAGAAACCTATCTACGGAGGTACAAACATTCCGTGGTCACAAGAAGGAATCTAGCTGCGTTTCATGGCATCCCTACCATGAAGGGTTATTTTGTAGTGGTGGTTCTGATGGGGCCATTTTATTTTGGCATGTTGGGTAAGTTCTAATATTTCCCTTGTGATTTGTATTTTTACTCCTCAAATAGACAACACATTAATGGCTACCCTAGAGAGCCATGTATTTTGATCACAGTTTTTCAAAATTTTAATGCCCTTTTTATTGTTTTTAAGGGAAAATTCAAGGATTTCATAGGCAAAGTCAGGGAATTTTGCGAGTAGCGCATTAGCCGAGCGTTTTGAGAAAAGGCTAGCAATATCCGATTGCCTTTTTCCATAATTTAAATCTCTGAAAAGAAAAGTTTGACAAAAGTTTAGTAAAAATCAGAGAATGAAAAGGTAAAAATCTATGCGGAAGTTTTGTTTGAAGGTTTCGTAAAGTCGGAGGAAGTCAGAGAATCCAGAAATTTTCTAGTCGGAGAAAAGGGAGAGCCGGGGACTGTCAGGAATTTAGAAAATGAAGACAATTTGGAAACTCTGACCATGCAACTGTTAAATAACTGAGTTTCGCTACTAAATAAGAGGTTGCAAAGACCTTGAGCTGTGCTCACCAATTTTTGCGAGGTACATTGTGTCTTGAACAATGATTGAATTTTCATGATTTTATGCACTCTGAAAGTATTAGCAGTCAACCCTAATGATGGTGCGAAGTTGCCAAATAACTTTGGTATTTTCGCAGAAAAATATAAGTTCTTCCACCCAAAAACACCTAATTTTTTTTTCTAGCACTTAGTTACCATTCCATCAGTCCTTATCAATCAGGTTCTACTACCTCTAGCATTCTTAGAATGTTTTATAATTACAATTTTGAGTCAATGAAGAAAGCTTCCTTTAATTCTAGGATGGAAGAATGTTTATTGGAATGTACGTTGCTCTTCCAACTCTTGCAACTCTTCATGGTATCTGAACCTATCTTTATTTATTCATGATAAATTTGTCTCTGCATGTGTTTGCAGAGCTGACAAAGAAGTAGGTGCTATAGAACAAGCACATGACAGTATAGTTTGGACCTTAGCCTGGCATCCTCTAGGTCACATTCTCTGCTCCGGTTCCAACGATCA
Organism: Bemisia tabaci; assembly: GCF_001854935.1. Lineage (NCBI taxonomy): Eukaryota > Metazoa > Arthropoda > Insecta > Hemiptera > Aleyrodidae > Bemisia > Bemisia tabaci. The sequence continues at coordinate 1,531,941 of NW_017551372.1, forward strand.
CACAAGTAAATTTTGGACAAGGAATCGACCAGGGGACCAAATGAAGGATAAATATAACCTCAACACTCTACCTCAAGCTCTAGCTGGATTAGAAGATAATGAAATAGGTAAATAAAAGGAAAATTTGCAAAAAAATGTCCAAGTTGGATAGGTTTTGTTAATAATTTTATTTTTTAGATCTTAGGAGCCTTTATCAAACTGTTGGGTTTATATATGTCACTGTAGAAAATATAAATACCTGAATTTATTGAGGAATACTAGTCCCTATAGAGGCCTTTTGCAAAAACTTGAAATTAGGGCAACTTTAGTTTGACGGTTCCGAACAACCGTTACTTGGGCTGGTTGTGGAGGGGCTAAAGAGGGTATTGTATTCTCAGTGCATGATTTCTGGAGTATTTGAAGGAGGAGAGAGAGAAAGATAGAGAGAGGGGTAAGGAGAGAGATAGAGAATAAAAAACTATTGGTGTTGAATGTTAATGCATCGATAAGAAGGGCATAAATTACTTATTACTGTCAGGGGGCGTGTTTTAGATGCATTTAACTATTTTTCAGTTCATGTAAAATGTATTTCCAATTTACTTTTAATATCAAGCAAAAAATTTGATTGACACTCCTATCCAGATGGTTCTATCTTTGATTCATGGTAATGAGACAATTCAAGCATGCAACAAGTTCAAGAGATAGGTTTATACATACATGAAAGCTGCTTTCACAGTGTTCATGAAAGCTGCTTTCACAGTGTTCATGAAAGCTGCTTTCACAGTGTTCACTGGGGCCGTATGGTAGCTAATCCTTCAGGGAGTTGGCACTCCGTTATTTCTTTTAAAACCCTCTATCGCCAGCTTTTCAGTGGGCGCCCCCTTCAATAGGTTTATCAGCATAGAAAAAAACATTAAAAATGTGGCCTAAATACAGCAAGCGACAGGATGGTAGAATATGGCTTTACATGATTACTGTGTGGGGACGTCTAAGCCAATATTAAAATTAAAAAAAAAAGAATTGAAATTAGGATGTACCAATTTATACTTTGGCAACTCATCAAGAAAAAACGACTTTCTAATCTTTTCCAGATGATGTGTCAGCTATTCCGGGTATGGGACCTGAAGATAAAGTGGCTGCATCTCCACCGCCAGCTCCGCTTAACCCTGATACAATTCCTGGATTGGATGTGGATCCAGCAGAGGAATTGAAGCTCAAGGCTCCAATTAAAAAAGTATGTCTGGCTTGTTTCCAACAGCATTTCATTTTTTGCGTTTTTATATTCAAATTGTCCTCAACAGCGAGTGATGAGAGATGAAATTGAACCCCCGTAGGTATGGAAGTATTAGACGCTTGACTGTGAGTTTGCGCTTTTTTCAAAAAGTGTTTGCAACAGCACCAGACTCAAGTTTACCTCTTGCCAGCTATCTGGTCTTGGTCTGGTCTCTTAACTTTACCATTATATTTTCACTATTGACTGCTGTCTTATCTGGCTCAAAATTTCAAAGCTCTTGCAGTCTTGAAAATAACTTTTTTCTGGAAAAAATTCTGTTCTGTCGATGATGAATAACCAAATAATGCGTTTAATGGATCTTGTAAACATGTTTGCATGTATTTTAACCCCTTAAAAAAAGTACACCTTTAAGCACTAAATGTGACATTTTAGCATCTCATTTTTAAACATCTGTTGCAGAATTTAATTAGTACATCTTTTGTTAGTTTTCTTTCAGTAACCCTTGAGAGAATTTTACATTACTCAAATTTTAAATTTCATGTAACTGAAATGATTTTAACTTGATTAAAATCATAAACTGTCAATCATTAAATTGTCTATTAATGAATCGTGTAAAAATGTTTGCATGTATTTTAACCCCTTAAAAAAAATACATCATGAAAGTATTTTGACCCCACAATCAATTATTTTGTTTACCCCCTCCATCTCCCCTCCTTTCACAGTGCTATGGTATCTGACAGACCTAGCTTTGTTCCGTCCGTCGAGTACTTCAAACTAAAATCAAATTTTGAGAATTATGCATGATGGTAATGTATGCACTGGCATACCGAGTGTCAGTAATATTGAATGGTAAAGCTGTAAAGTTAGCAAAAAAATATACAAAATACCACAATGGTCAAAATTTTGACTTCTATCTCACATAATTTTTATAAATGCCGTTTGGTTTTTTCTATCAGGTTCCTTATTCTAAGCCAATTCCAAAACAATTCCAAGCACAGTGGAACGTTGTGCGCGGTATTGAAGATAATGCAGAGGAAGGGCAAGATGAAAATGCTGAAATTAACCCGGAGGAAACACCTGGATGTCTACCCATTTCTGAAATCAAGCCAGATGCTATTGTGATTTATGGAAGACTGCTCCCTGTTAAACGTAAGTCCTTTATTTTGAGCTCTTTTTCTGTTCATCAATTACAAGACTGGAAATGGAACACTGCTTGATTGAGAAGTCTGCCAAAACCGTTGTTGTGCGCAATGTGATTCACGTAGACTATGGTTTTTCTTGTGAGCGGGAAATTCAAATTTTTTGTATGCAATGCTAAATTAAGAATGTCAACATCTGGGTTAGGAGTTAATTGCAGTAATTTTTGTTCTCTATGAAATTTTGAAGAGGAAATGTAGATCATAATGCTTAAATTTGTACCTTGTCCGGTCCATTTGGTTACAGATGCTCTTTGATCATTTCTCTTTCAGTTTCACTCTTTTTTTATTTTTACCAATTTATCCAAAACTGCTGCATTGTCTATATTATCCATTTACCAAATTACTAGTACAATCATATATGAATGCCCAAACTTTTTACCCTATGCTCAACAAATTTCAGAAGTCATTGAAACCGTTCAGTTACAATCAAGAGATAAGCGTTGTCAGGTAAAAGCCTTTCAACAAAATGTTGTTGTTTCAGCTCTCTGTCTAAACGAGACGTGCACTGAACAGCAATCAGCTTGGGGGTAAAAGTGTTTTATTTATGTAGCTGAAAGTGCAAAGTGTGTTCTTTTTGTTTTAAATTTTAATTTTGTGCTATGTTTCAATAGCTGGATCGGCGTTACAACAAGCCATTCGAGAAGGAAAGGATGCAATTATGCAACTTGCTCATTCTGGTGCTATCCCTCAATTAATAGATGTTCTCCCAATAGATGAGGAAACAAACTTTGATCTTTTTGCTGTTGATGATGAAGATGAGGTAATTGAATGATCTAAATTCGCCAAAAACCTTTGTAACCTGCAGTGTTTCCTACAAAAAAACACATTTAGCCTCACTCGTATAATTTTTGATACTATTTACGCAAGTGACCAAAGAAAAAATTATTGATTTTCAGATTTTTATTAATTAGTCTGCATGCCGGAAAAAAAAGGACCAAAGGTTTTGCTCTGAAAGCAAACCATTGTTAAGGTAGCAACTCTTCACAACTGAACGAACGAGAAGATACATGTTCCAATTACTCAGATCTACTTTTTTGAAGACATCAAAAATCAAGTTTTACATTAAGCATGCCTTTATCTCTCACTCTTTTAGACCATATAAGAAATGCAAGTGATGAGGACGGAGGTCTTCATAAAAGGGTGTCATCCCAGCTTTTAGCTGTATTTACTAACTTCAAATTTACCGTTCATATTTACAAGTGTTTACCAAGTATTAGCTAAGAATAACATAGCCATAGGCCCCACAATATGCAAATAGGTACTTTTCACAATTGTTCACTACCTATTCCTTGTACTTTATTTTAAGTGAAAATAAGGTTTATCCAGCTTTCCTCTAAAAGTAGGGTGTACAGCTCATGTCTTGATTATTCCATAATTTAAAATTCAAGTATTTTCTTCCTCTTCCTCTTTTGACTGAAAGCATGAGCCATAATTATCCAGTCATTGCTTTATCAGGCACGGATAAAAGATTTTAAATTGATAAATCCGATGAAGGTTAATTAATTTAAAAGTTGATAAAAAGTGTATGTTCGTCATAATGGACAGATTTCAAAAATTGACAAAATAAAACCCCTTCACTTCATCCTCTGGGGATGAGAGCCTATCGTCTGTGCCTATCGCCTCAAGTAAAATCCAAGTGTGAAAAATTGTTATTTGACATATGTGCTCAAATATTTTTCAGGATTATTATGATGACAATGAAGACTGGAGGAATTGGAAGGATGATTGGAATGAAGAAGAACCAATGGATGAAGACTATAGAATGCACAATGAAGGTAAGTCTGCCCCAGCATCAAAGTTGCTACCTGAGTTTTTCTTATTCTCTGCTTCTTTCAAAATATTGGAATAAATGACAGTGGACGTAAAGCACCTCTCACATTACAGATAGAAAAGTTGATGGTAAATCATAGCTTTTGGTGCATAAGTTTATCATTATTTATTTATTTATTCATTTCAATTTCAACGGGACAAGTCCCAATTAGATAACACTTAAATAAATACAAAGGCAACAAAACATACAACAAAACGGGCAAAGAGAGTGTGACTAATAAATAACTAAAACTCGTTCTTTCACCAAAGACTTAAAATTTGAAATACTTAGGCCATAAAATTGGATCCATTCCGTACAGCTATTTGCAAAATCTAAAATTCTGGGAATAACAGATCTATGCTTCCAGATGACAATATGTGAGGGGATGTGGGGGGGTCTTATGGACAAAAGTGTTTTTTATACATGCACATCATTAGCGTTATTAGCACATGTTTCTTTTGCTGTTCTGTACTTACTCAATGATTTAAGTAGTTTAAGTAGAAGAAACTTACAAGGCTCCATTTTGCTTGCAGATTACCCAGATGAAGAAATGCATATGCAAGGTCCTTATCCTCCCATGCAAGGCCCTCCAATGCAAGGACCTTTCCCTCCAAGACCTCCTATGTTTGATGGAAATGGGCCTGGCCCTCACGGCCCAGGTGGTCCTGGTCCCCATGGTCCAGGTGGTCCCGGCCATCACGGTCCTGGTGGTCCTGGTCCTCACGGTCCAGGTGGTCCCGGTCCCCACGGTCAAGGTGGTCCTGGTCCCCACGGTCAAGGTGGTCCCGGTCCCCACGGCCCAGGTGGTCCTGGTCCCCACGGCCCAGGTGGTCCCGGTCCCCACGGTCAAGGTGGTCCCGGTCCTCATGGTCCAGGAGGTCCCGGTCCTCATGGTCCAGGAGGGCCTGGACCTCATGGTCCAGGTGGTCCTGGCCCTCATGGTCCTGGTGGTCCCGGTCTACATGGTCCAGGTGGTCCTGGCCCCCGTCCTGGTTTTGGGCCGCCTCGAATGATGGGCCCACGGCCAATGGGGCCTCCTGGCCAGCAGTTCCAGGATATGTCACATGGTCAACCAAGATTCCCCCCTCCTCACTTCAATCAAGGAGATGGGGAAGGAGAATATATGGATGGCCATGGGCCAGGTGGGCCTGGTCCTCATGGTCCAGGTGGTCCAGGGCCTCGTGGTCCAGGTGGTCCCGGTCCTCAAGGTCAAGGTGGTCCAGGTGGTCCAGGGCCTCGTGGTCCAGGTGGTCCTGGTCCTCATGGTCAAGGTGGCCCTGGTCCTCATGGTCCAGGTGGTCCTGGTCCTCGTGGTCAAGGTGGTCCTGGTCCTCGTGGTCCAGGTTTTGGGCCGCCTCGGATGATGGGCTCACGACCAATGGGACCCTCTGGTCCTCCGTTCCAGGATAGATCACATGGTCAGCCAAGATTTCCTCCACCTCACTTTAATCAAGGAGATGGGGAAGAAGAATACACGGAAAACAATGAAGAGGAATACGATGAAAATTACGACAATAATTATGATCCAAACCAATTTAATGATGGTTACCATGGCAATGATGACCGGTCCAACTTTAGACCCAATGGTGAAGGTTGGGATGAAAACTATTGGGATGAAAACCAAGAAGAAATGGAAGACGACAGCTATAACAACTATGATGAAGGCATGAATCGAGGGATGCCTCGAGGCCGAAGCAGAGGGCGGCCTCCGTTCAGGGGTCGTGGGCGTGGTCGGGGTCGAGGCAGGGGTAGAGGTAGGGGTGGCAAGCCTGATTGGTTTGATGACAGTAATAGCAATTACGATAATAATGTAAATAACAGTAGTAACTTTAGTAGGGGTGGTGGTCATTCACGAGATGATGATGAATCAAGATTCAAAGGCCACAAGAGGTTTGAAGAGTCCGAAGAGAGGCCCCGAGGTCGCGGGCGAGGTAGGGGTGGACCCAAAAGAGCCAGGACTCGAGGTAGGGGTTGGTGAACATGGATGTCAGAAATTTTAATGGTCACCTCAATAACTCCATCATTCATTGATGATTGTATTACAATAGTATTTCTCCACTTTTTGTGCCTCTGAACAATTTGTTTTATGGCTGTTAGCTGTGCCATTTGTTTGGGTTCATTGCTGCTTTACACATTCAACAATTTTGAGGTTTCTTAAAACTGGATGTTACTGAGCTTGACCTTCAAGAGCAGCATCAAGGCTACACTTCCCTTATGCAACTTTTTTCGATCCAGTAGAGCAAAACTTCGCTGCCACCATAAAAATGTATTAATTTTTATAATGAAGTAGATTTTTCTAAGCTCTACTCCCCTTTTTTACTCTTTTCGTGGATTCTTGTGTGCAAAGGATAATTTCCTAGTCCACCACCCCACATTTGTGACCACCTAATTTCTATATGCTCAAGCTTCATGAAAGCCAAATGTTTTTTACCTTTACATACATTTAGCCGTGTAGTGCTCTCAGCATTTCTTTTATTGTATCTTTTCTGTAAATTTTGCTCGAAAGTCTTTGGTTATTTATATTAGTCTCTCATCATAAGATGGAGTTGAAGAAAATAATGATGACATTGAGTAATGTATCTCCTTCCGAATAATTTCCCAATATTCAAAATTTTCTGTCAAGGCTCAGTAAATTGAGCCAAAATAAAAGCTCAGAGGAATTTTTAAAATAAAAATACCTCTGTCGTTATATATTTCTAATTTTATTTTTGTATTATCCAAAGTATTTATCTGAGTAAAAAAAAGAGGTGGCTGTGAAGGTTGAAATTGGTTCATACTGGTCTTATCCCGCCGGTCATCGACCCTGCATTATGGAACAACTTTATGACTGTGATGTCAGGTTAAATCAGTTAATCAGCTAACTAAACCGGTCATCATGCCTTATACAGTCAACAAAGACGCTGTGGTGTCCATAATAATCGGTGTTTTTGTCAACCTGAAAAAATTCAAATGTTTTTCAAGGATCCCTGTTTTTTTGCCTCTTAGTAACTGTTCCTAATTCAAGTTTGGAGTTAGAAGTAAATCTGGAACATCTCAAACTTTTAATCAAAGAATAATGATATGTTCCACCTCATCTGTAATTCCACCATCTTTATCTTCGAAACCTAGTTTTTTTCTGTATTAAGTATGCAGGTCTTTTTTCCCTCTAGTCTGCTAATTTGTATTGCATGAAAGCAAGTATGTTGTTGAGTCCAGACCATTGATTGCTTATCAAAACTATTTTTGAAATCATGATTGTCTCTTGTAATTTGCACTTCTACTTCATAGTTCATGAAGTAATTTACAGCGATTTTAGTTTTTTGAAGAAACTTCATTTAATTCTTTTGGCCTCCACTTACTTAATTTTTTTCTCCAATACCTGTCACTTTTTAAATGATTCAGAGACAGTTTCTAAGTTTTTTGGGCATTCCGTTGAATTTTGTGGTTTTTGAGCCCTTACAGCATCTCTTTTTTCTCTGCTGATGATAAAAAAAAATAGGAAGTAATTTTAAGGATAGGAATCGCTGAACGTTATTTTTTGAGTTTTCAGGTATGGAGATTCTACTCGAAGTATAAACTTCTAATTCTTCTAGGGAAGAGGGCAAAAAGGACGAAACAAATGTTTTTCTTTGTTTGAGACTGATTTAAGTTCTACCATATGAACCTAATTTTTAACCACAAAGGTGTAACAAGCACTTTCTACCTACTTTTAAAATGCTGCAATTGAGGCATACACCTAATCGTCTCTGACGTTCAGCTCTCGAAATGTTGCAATGAAGGGCTTATTGAATTTCTTAAGAATGATTCTCTGAAAGGATCTCTAAGATGTGCAAGTGTGAGGCGACATTATAATCAAATCATAGAGACAGGAGACAGCCCAGGGAAGACATCATGAGAGTAAATTCCACACAACATTACCTTTTGATTTGTAACATTGGTTGTGTCCATTTTGGCAAAAGAGTTCTATCCATAGAATAAATCCTTTGTAAATAGCCTCCATTTGCAAAGATGAACCCAACTGTCCAATAGGTACTTATATTATCCTCAAATTGTGTGATTGCTTAGTGAAATCAACTCTATGCTCTGTTTGAATCCAAAAAATAGCAGGCATTTATGAAGTGTCGGATTTTAGATTTCAGTCAATAATTTTGTGGCGGATTGATCAATTTTTTTGTTTCTGTTTGTTTGTACGCAATGATTTGTAACTTCAAGTCACAACATAAGATAGTACCTAATTATGGCCAGATACCTGTTTATTCACTCAAAATCTGTCAATGACCATGCTTATATTGCAATTTCTCAATTAAGAGTTCGGCACTTCATTGATCCATTTGTTAGAATCAGACCCTTTTTATGTAAGAATTCAATTTGCAACAAAAACTTTTCGAAAACTGATCTCTTTGGCGTAGGTGGTTCCAAATGCAGCAAGTCGATTTTAAAATGAGGTATTTGTGAAGAATTGGAGGAATTAATTCATTTTCAGTTTCTGTCATAAAACCGATTACTTTTCCCTTTTTTATTTATTTTTTTTTTTCAGAATGCATTTTATTTTAAGAAATTTGGTCAGAGTTGTGCATTTTGTAGGCCATAGCTAGCCAAGAATAGGTTTTAGACTTACCTAAAGAAGATCAAAATCTTCTACAATGGTTTCGATCCAAACTTCTATGAGGATACATAATGAGAACTCGAAGGAATAAACCAAAATCCTTTCTTGTGAATACAGATCTCTCTAAGAATTTTCTGATTGTGTGATATAAAATTTAAACCCTACCTCAATGATGAATCGATTTTTTTTTGGCACAGAAGTGTATCCACTCTTTATGACGAAAAAGAGTACCATCAATCTGTATCTATTGTGTATGTATGTAAAGTTCAATCGCAAAATTTTATAAAATAAAAAAATTTTGTTTCAATAGTCATGACTTCAATTTCGAAACCTGCAAAAACCTGCTTCCACAGCTTACTTGAGGATGAGCTTTAGCTTACTTGAAGATGGTGAAAATCGTTTGGAGGAAGTGATAAAAGGAAATTGAAATCATTTTGTTGGGCCATATCTTGCAGTTCTCCAAGGGAAATGTTTTACTTTAATTTGTTTTAAAGTGGGTGGGACTGATAGCCCAGGTGTTCAGTATTTCTCGAACTGCCACTTATTCTCAACTGATAGCATGGAGAAACAAAAATAAATTGAGAGAATCTGCATGACGATTCAGAATCTTCAGTAACATTTAACGAGCACAATTGATATACTGCTTTGCTGTCCTAGGGTATTAAGTTGCATTTTCTAGAGAAAAAGTTCTATTCAAGTTTCAAGTTAGAAATTATTTGTCGCCCTAAAATTGAGATTCATAAATTACGGATGTTTAGGCGATCAGGGGGCGTCGCTCCCTAGTTTTCTCAAGAGGCTTTCGATCAGCGATTCGATCCAATCGTACCTGGCGCCTTGGACGGCTAATGCGCTGATGTTGTTGGATGTCCACGGCTCCGTTGAAGGAAAGTTATATGAGAAGTGAATGTACATCTCCGATCTCTTCGGCATCTTCAAGTACCTAGGGTAAAAATACTATGTTTTTAGCCAAAAATCGAAATGTGTTGTTCGAGCTCCTCGAAAAATAAATCGACTTTTAGATTTTTTTCTCAAAAAAATCACGAAATCGAAGAGATTTCCATTTTTTTCAGGAACAGATCTTATCGCAAACTAAAATCCAATTATACCGTTAAAAAGCTCTTGCTTTCAGCTTTCTAACAGTCTATCGTTTTTGTAATTTGGAGCAACTGGCCGCCTATAAACTGAATTTTACTGCAATCATTTCAAGGAATTTTCCGCCAACTCGGACGGCCGGTTCCCTTGCATTTACCTCGGCTGATTTTGAAGTTAAGAAAAAAACATGTACACCGTCAGAAAGACCACACTCTCAGCTTTCCATTGGTATAATAATTTTTGATTTTTAAGCAACTCAACGCCGGCACATAGGAATTTTTCGAAACTATGTCCAAAAACGAAGAAATACGGGTGGCTCCAGTCAAAGTCAATTTCTCGCCGCCCAAATGCACCAAAATGAAAAACCGACATGTCGTTAGAAAGCTGAAATCGTCAGCTTTCAAATGGTACCTTGGTTTTTTGTAGCGTTAAAAAATCTTGATTAAAAAATACGAATCGAAGTCGGAGATGAAACCTTGTATTTTGGCTACTCTTTTTTCTAGGGAGGCATCTCTTAATTTTCCCCCGTCATTTTTGGGGAGAGTTTGGTCACTCTGAACATTACCCGAGAGTCCTATGTCTCATATGACACATTATGAATCACACCTGTCTCAGTGAAAATTCATGGTTGCCAAATTTGGCAAAAAATAAGAGATGCCTCCCTAGAAAAAAGAGTAGCCAAAATACAAGGTTTCATCTCCGACTTCGATTCGTATTTTTTAATCAAGATTTTTTAACGCTACAAAAAACCAAGGTACCATTTGAAAGCTGACGATTTCAGCTTTCTAACGACATGTCGGTTTTTCATTTTGGTGCATTTGGGCGGCGAGAAATTGACTTTGACTGGAGCCACCCGTATTTCTTCGTTTTTGGACATAGTTTCGAAAAATTCCTATGTGCCGGCGTTGAGTTGCTTAAAAATCAAAAATTATTATACCAATGGAAAGCTGAGAGTGTGGTCTTTCTGACGGTGTACATGTTTTTTTCTTAACTTCAAAATCAGCCGAGGTAAATGCAAGGGAACCGGCCGTCCGAGTTGGCGGAAAATTCCTTGAAATGATTGCAGTAAAATTCAGTTTATAGGCGGCCAGTTGCTCCAAATTACAAAAACGATAGACTGTTAGAAAGCTGAAAGCAAGAGCTTTTTAACGGTATAATTGGATTTTAGTTTGCGATAAGATCTGTTCCTGAAAAAAATGGAAATCTCTTCGATTTCGTGATTTTTTTGAGAAAAAAATCTAAAAGTCGATTTATTTTTCGAGGAGCTCGAACAACACATTTCGATTTTTGGCTAAAAACATAGTATTTTTACCCTAGGTACTTGAAGATGCCGAAGAGATCGGAGATGTACATTCACTCCTCATGTTACTTTCCTTCAACGGAGCCGTGTGTCCGGACAAGGAGAATCAAAGCGCCTTCAATTTGTTGATCATACAACAAGGTCAACCACTGAACACGAATAGTTGTATCACAGCAGGCGCTTTGTGCATATTGACGGATTTGTTCACGTGTGCTATTTTGCCTCCAACATCGAGGGAACTTTCACGATGTTGAAGCTCACTCGGTATTATATTTGCGAGCAATATGCGCTTAACACGTTTTTTAATAATAACCATAGATAAAATGTTAACTGACAACTGAATTATTTTTGAATGAATCGGATTCTGTGGCATTCATAGCGCCATGATTATTCTGGCCGGTCCAAATGATGTCGGAAATTTTGAAAAAAGCACGAGAACTTCATCAGGAACCAATACCTATAGTTTTTAGACATTTTAACCTTGAATTATTTATTCCAAATAGAAACACGACAAAAAAAAAAAAAAAAAAAAAAAAAAAAAAAAAAAAAAAATGGAAATTTAGTTAGCGAGGGCTAACGAAAAATACCGCGTAACTGACAATTTTGGCAAAAATGAGTTATTGACTTCGTCGCATTTTACAGTATAAAATGTGCAAGCTGATTGTTTCAGTTTTTTTCCAATTTTGTAGGAGAGCGCTTCAATGACGCTATAATGTATGAAAAAATTGCAAATCATCTTAAAATTTCACCAATGGCGAAATTTTCTCTTCGTTCGGCCAAATCGTCAGTTTGCACTTTTGCAGATAGGCGATAATGTTCGTTAGCCATCGATAGGCTTAACAGAACGGATGAATGGAAGCTTAAGGTCCAGTTACGCAATCAAATTGAGCCATCAAACTGAAGCTCTGAAAAATGGAAAAAGACCTGAGGTGAAGATGCGACCAATGAGAGGCCCAATTTGATGGTTCAATTTGATCGTGTAACCAGGCCTTTCACATAGTAACGCGGTTGCGAGCAAGTTAGCGACATGGAGGTTGTCATGTTGGAAATTTTTAAAAAAAATTTAAGGAAAATTTAAAAAGTACAGCCGCCATGGTTTTGAACTGATCTTCACTTTCTTAGAGAATTTGAGAGCTGAGATACGGACACACGTGGTAGATTATAACCTTTTAGTATGTTTTCTCCGTCTCTTGATAGTGCACGTAGCTCATCCATCAAAATTTATAAAATATGATAAAAGTAAAAGTTTCCATTGACCATTGAGATAATGTTTTAATGTGCGCATATTAAGAGTCATTTGTCAGTTTTGTTTTTGATTTTTCAGCGCCTTTTATAATTTTCTGTAATCGTTTCTCCCACCAAATATCCAAGCAACTACTTGAACAAACCATTAACAAGTCAACGCATTTTATGCATATGGATGGAATTTAATTAAGTAGCTTTCTGCATGAGGAATTGCCTAATAGGTAGGTACCCAAAATTATATTATTGTTAGTCCGAATTGCCGAGTTCCCTAAAAAATTTACAGTATCAGGGTATAAGAATCAATTAAATGCATGGTGAATAACCTGCAACTGTGCCACGCCGTATAGCAGGCGTCACTGCAAATATTTTTTTTATTTTTTTCCCCGTATTTTTTAAACTTTTTCTCTGATTGCCAGGGACGGACTGGTAATCGAAAAGTTAGGAGGCGACCTAAATGTGGGGGCCCCTTCTGTCGTTCGGGGGCCCCTCTAAGAAGGACCGGGGGCCCTCCCCCGGAAAATTTTGAAATTTCACACTTTTTAAACGCAATTTTAAGCATTATTGGAGTTAAATTCTACAGTACTTGAACTTCAAAATTACCCATTTTCAGGATTCTTCAGGGGCCCCTTCATCACACAAGCTTTAGGCGACCTTTCATGTTTCTTAGAGACAAATTTTCAAGGATTTTGATGCCTTTTAGTGACTGAAAAGGATAAGAAAAATACAACATTACGGGGGAAAAACGATGACTCCAAAAAAATTCGCCGCGGGGGCCTTCAAATGCGGCGTGATACCTCACGCATTCCGAAGAGTTCAAATAGTTGTATCATTGCGCCGTAAGAATGTGACGGAAGATCACAATTGAAATAGCCTTCATGCACGCTGGCCTTTTCGATTTCCGTTAACATATTTGCAGTCATGAATGCATAGCTTAAGTGCGCTCCAGCTAGAATTGTATATAGCAAATGGGTAATTTTTATAGGAGGATTATAAATAAACAAGTGGTTAGAAATGAAAACAAAATAATATGAACTATGCAAAACGATTATCTGGATATCGGAACTCGGCTGTTTTTAAAACGCCTTCAAATGCGGCGTGATACATCACGCATTCCGGAGAGTTCAAATAGTTGTATCATTGCGCCGTAAGAATGTGACGGAAGATTTAAATGGAGATAGCCTCCATGCATGCTGGGCGTGCCGATTTCTTTTGACATTTTTGCAGTGGTGAATGCATAGCTGAAGTGCGCTCCAGCTAGAATTGTATTTACAAATGGGTGGTTTTTCTATGAGGATTAAAAATAAACAAGTGGCACGGAATATAACAAGAGAATATGAACTATGCAAAACGATAATCCGGGTATTGGAACTTGGCTGTTTTGAAAACGCCTTCAAATGCGGCGTGATACCTCGCGCATTCCGGAGAGTTCAAATAGTTGTATCATTGCGCCTTATAAATGCGACGGAAGATTACAATTGAAATAGCCTTCATACACGCTGGCTTTGTCGATTTCCTTCGACATTTTAGCCAGGGACGGACTGGTAATCGTTCGGGGGCCCCTTTAAGAAGGTCCGGGGGCCCTCCCCCGGAAAATTTTGATATTTCACACTTTTTAAATGCAATTTTAAGCATTATTGGAGTTGAATTCTACAGTACTTGAACTTCAAAATTACCCATTTTCAGGATTCTTCGGGGGCCCCTTCATCACACAAGCTTTAGGCGACCTTTCATGTCTCTTAGAGACAAATTTTCAAGGATTTTGATGCCTTTTAGTGACTGAAAAGGATAAGAAAATTACAACATTACGGGGAAAAAGACGATGACTCAAAAAAAATTCGAGAAAAAGACGATGACTCGAATTATTAGAAGGCAATCGCCTTCCCGCCCCCATGGCCAGTCCGCCCCTGCGATTGCGGATGGAAGCCGGTCATAGCTTCGTTCGTATTTGCACCCTGGTTTTTGGGCTGTTAAAATTATTTGAATCAGCAAAACATTTTCAGATGTAACGTCATTTACGTCATTTACTCACAAAGAGCATGCCCCACTGTTTATTGTTTTTTTCTTTTTTTTTTCTTCTTTTTTTTATGATACAACTATTCGGTCTCAGCGGCCAAGCTAGGAAGTATCTTTTCACATTGAAGGCGTTTTTTATGCGTACACGCGCTTCATCAAAGAGTTAACTGAAGTTACTACACCACTCGCTATACGTGATGTTACACTGTTTATTGATTTTTTAAATGATGTAGGAAGTATCTCTTCACATTGAAGTCGTATTTTATGCGTTTAGACGCTTCGTGAAGGAATCACCTCAGCCACCCGCATTACACGCTAATCTATGCTGCTGCACTATTGATTGGGTATTAAAATGAAGTAAATACTCTGCGTCTGAGGCCAAGCGCCGTTTCCGAATATGCTAACAAGAGGCGCCATCTCTTATAAAGAAACGAGACATCTTTATAATTAAAAATATGACGCAACCATCAAATTGCCCAAAAAATGATAAAAAAAGTCCAATTTTTATGAGAAGCCCCCCCCCCGCCACGTGGGTGGTATTCTATGCCCCCTAAACCACTCCTTTAGGGAAGGAGATGAGTAACTTGAAAATAAGGGAGACCTCTTATAATTCTCTCTCGTCACACATTTTTCATGGCCGAATTGTTAAGTAGGAGAAATGACTTACTTTTATAGCCTGGCGTTAAAGTCTCCAAAAAGGTGTACAGTGTACACACGCTGGAGCGGGTGGCATAGGCTGTGGTTACACCTTTGTAGTGGGCACAGTGGCGTAGACAAAAGGGAGTCAAGGAGGTGTGGACCCCCCCCCCCCTTTAGCCTCGTTAATTGTGCCTTTTCTTTTACTTTTGGAGGGCAGACATAAAATATTATCGGAGACGTGCACAAAATAATGTAAATTTATCGTCACGTTTTTGAATGGGACACCCCCCCTCTCCCCTTTAAAAAAGAATTTCTAGCTACGCTACCGAGTGGAAAAAGGGGCCATAGTCCATGTGAAAAATTTATTTTTGGAATGCTTCTTTTCAAGCTCAGTGGGCAAGCTGAAATTTGAGCTACGGAAAAGAAACTTGGAATATATCTCTATGTACAAAATAGTGCGTTGCGAGCTGTCTAGTTCGCAATTTCATGACAATAGAGGGTGTAAATTTGGAATTTGGAGCACTAAAAATGAAAATTTCAGAATGTTTAAAGTTTTTCTCTTTGCTAAGTTTTCTCGAATTGTAAACTTTGAACCTTCATCGAGCAGGATTAGTTCAACCCTATTTTGGCATTCCTTGTGCGAAAATGTTTGTATAGGACACGCTTTTGCGGTCTGGAGTGAATAACTCAATTGAAAATATGACCCTTTTCTGATATTGATCACGTATTGGCTAGTTTCAGGTTTCCAATCCATAGGGGCCTGTAACACAGAAAAAGCGACAGGAGTGCCAACAATCATCGTATCTATAACCTCTGGAGGACTCTAGAAACTCTCTTACTTGAAAGTTGTTGGCGCAAAACAAGAGATGTCGCTTTGAAAACGAGACGATTGCGTGAGTTCAGGGGAAGAAATGCTGACTGGGGTTTCGCATCATGCATCAAAATCGGATTCAGAAGCTGCTGTTCAAGGAGTACTCCGAGCTCGCCGAGATGGTCCTAGTGGAGAGTCCCTTCGCAGAGACCGATGAAAATGGCAATGGAATAAGACAAGTCTATCTGGGTACGTGCCCTATAATGAAATCCATAGAGTAAAGTTGTCCAAAGGAAATTTTTTTTGATTTTCAGAACCATCTCCCTCTCTCGTAAAGCATCCGTAAGAAAACTTAACCCTGCTTCAAAAAATACGAAAGGCTCTCTCTAACGAAGGCTCTAAAAACTCTCTCTAGTGACCATGAGAATGCCTTAGAACAAATCTCTAGCGGTTCAGTGCTTTATTGTAAAACTCGAGGTAGAGGAGGGCAGGAATTTGTATGATAACGCGTCAATTTTGTACCCTGAATGAAAGGTATGAAAATTTTAAATAAATTCTCCTTGAAACTACGTTTTTTACCCTGGAAACTTCAAACAGCTGCAATTCTTGATTTGCTTAACATCGTTGGGCATTTTTTGTCTCAAAATGTTCGCAGAGCACCCATTGAGCTTTCGTAACATAGTTCAATTTTGAGTTTTTGTCGATCAAGATTCTTCTTCACATATACTCAGCCACATTTTTTCATAAATTTACTATTTTACATTTATATGCTGATTCATTCTCATTGATTATCACCAGGTGTGACCCCTACACAGCTGGTCATTGCGGGGGACCAATTAAAACCATCGACGGAGGCCGCAGTTGCGTTTCCAAGAAACATGAGCCCTGATCCAGAAATAGAAAATTTCGAGTTATTATCTGTGTGTGCTATAGAGTCTGCAAATTTAACTATTTTCAAGAGAAAACGGAGGAAAACGATAAAGGCACAACTTTGTAACGAGCAGACGCGGTATTTTGAATTAGGAGGATTCGAGAATAGAGCGGTAAGTTTAACAGAATGCTCGCAGTGGCGAGGCGTGAATGATCGATTATCGATATTTCCCCATTTGACGCAATAGTAAAGAATCTATTATTGAAGCGTTCGTTTCGAACATCCTGTTCATCAGTGGCGTGGCGTGAATGATCGATTATCGTTGTTACGATTATCGCAACTTTCGTTACCCTGAAAATAAAAACTGATCATCTATACAAGCTTCATATTCACTCTCAATATAAGCTATGAGTTCAAGACGAAAATTACCTTTGTAAATTTAATTTTTTTTCATTATTTCAGTAGTTGTTTTTCAAAGCAGTACGTTGCACAATCCTAGGAACATTGGAATGCTCTTGGTTCCTTTTTGCAGTATGCAATCCAATTAGCACTGGAAATTCTGAGACACCGCAACCGGGAGAGGCCCTTTCTGAACCCAACGCCTTAATTTAGGAAGTGGTCACTCCCTAGCCCCATTAACCCCACCACTTCCGTTTTACTCCTCCATTTGAACAATCCTAGTCCTTTTTCAGGGTGTCTAGTATTTTTTAATTTTGAAAACTCATGATTTTTCCTGATATTTTATACAAAATGCCTGATTTTTTCATTTTGAAAATTCCTGATATTTTCCTGATTTTCCTCGACTCCTGGCACTGTAGGCAAAAAGCAGTAAGACTTTATCCGCTGAGGAGATTCGCGTAAAAAAAATTCCTGATAAAACGTCCGATTTTTCAGATTTTCCTGATTTTTTCCTGATCGGCCAAAATTCCTGATATTTTCCGGTTTTTCCTGTTTTTCCTGATGCTAGACACCCTGTTCTTTTTTAATTTTTTTTTGCATTAATGGAATTTGCCGAAACCTGGGTTGCAGGTAATGTGGAATCTGTGGTGCGAAAGGCTGAAATTTCTGAATGCCGGCGATATTACAGCCAGCCCGTCTTCAGCTTCATCGTTACTCTTGCCTTTAGTCAAGAGCATTACGAGTCTCTCCAGCTGGCGGAAGAGAACCGATCACGCGCGAGGCGACAAACTCAACTACTACTCGATTGTGCCGACAGAGTTAGGAAAAATTGCCTGCAATTACAGTTTTATTTAACCCAACCTCACTTCGTTTTTTTCTCCTCTGAACCTTTAGGTAGACATTATGCGAGAGAGAAAGAGACCGCGGTAAGTGATTCACATTGAAAATGAAAGAGAAAGGACAATCACTTAGCAAAAACACACAAAAATCACATAAAAATCTAATCTTTGAAGATAAAAGATGACAAATAACTAAACAAAAGTATGTCAATTACACTGATAAATGATTAAATTAATTATCTTTGTCTTTGATATAAAAAATTTATAGAAAGATAGTTATCAATCAACCAAAAGTTCAAAATTAATTAAAATTAAATTTTAAAGTGTTTTTAAGTTTTAAGTGTAGCACGACGGGACGAGCCATTGGAGGAGATCGGACATGGAATCTTTGACTAAAAATGAAAATTTTGATTTTTATACCGTGAAATCATAAACTTGATGGGGCGCTTCTGTAAGAGAATTTTTCGAGAAGACCAACGGAAACTTTTTCACGATTCTGTATTCCCTTTTAACGTAGATATAAGCTTCCAAAAAAGGAGATTCTCGAAAGTTGGCAACACTTTTTCTCCTCAATTTAAAAGTGTGTAAAACAATCGATTCTTGGCGAGGCAGCTTGCCTCATATAAATCAATATTTTGAATGGATTTAAATAAAGGAAAAACAGTGTTGCCAACTTGCAATATTGCCACTGGTTTCCAAATTTTTACATCAAACCCGACCCCCCCCCTCTCCCCCCACAAAGGCTCGATCCACCGTGACATCGTATATCGTGGATCCTCAGATTGGGTTAAATTCACTCTGGACATGATTCAAATTGTCACCTTTGGGTGGATTATTTTGAGATTTTTTTTTTTTTTTTTTTTTTTTTTTTTTTTTTTTTTTTTTTTTGATAATCATTTCAGTTTCCATGTCAACCATTAAGGAATTTTCGTGCCGAAGATTATAATCAATACGGTAATCCAGGATTGCGCGAAACGTCTGAGAAAATGTATGTGGATTCCGCGAATTAGCAAAAGGATTGCGCAAACAGAAACATCAGCATCTGTTGCAGGAATGCGCGAATTTAAAATGAAGTTATTTTGAGGTAGAAGTTTGGCAAAACAGGGAACCGTTGGAAAATAAACGCATTTTTATGTTAAAGCAAGTTTACGTTAGTTTGTTGACAAGTCATCGATGTCTTTCCTTCTGATGATAAAATGAAGTGAAAAGATTGAATAATGATCGCGGGTATAAAAAACTTTCCTAACTTTTCTAGGAAAAAATATGTAATCGGGAGAAACGAGGCAACGTTGGAATGCTCATACGGCGTCAGAACACAGCATAGGCTTTTTAAGCTCTATTATTCGATGCCGCGATTATTCAAACGCGAGTTCGAATAATCACGCCAAACACAGTGCGGCCGGCGTTAAACGTACATTAGCGCCTGCAAGACTTTCGGAATACTTCACGCATTGCGCCAAACAGTGCGGGCCGTATTAGCGCCTTCAAGACCGCGTGAATACTTCTCGCATTGCGCCAAACGCAGTGCAGTCGTTCAGTTGTTGGCGTGAAACGCGTGTTAGCGCTTACGTGACTGTAGGGATGCTGTAGGACGTGTGAAGGAAACAGCACGTGTGCAATGTAGATAGACTTCTCTTACATGGGTGTACACATTATCCTGGTCTCTTCCTGTATAAAATAATTACATTTTTTCGTTCTGTTCTTCCCATAAGATAATCCATGAAAAAAAATTATTATTGGAACCAAACGAATCCTTTTTCCTTTCTCCTTCTTCTTCTTCTTCATTTTTTTTCAAACGACGAAATGGTGTTCCTTCTGTTGCTGAAGAAAAAAAGCTGTGCTCTGTTGTTGGAGAATAGAAGCTGAGAATAGTTGCTACTAAAAAAAAAGAAAAATTAAAGACGATGGCTGATATGATTTTACAGCCTGTATATCTGTCTCTCCATATGCACCCTCCCCATTACTCTTCATACTTGTAAGAAGATATGACTTTATGTTGATAGTGATTTTAAACTCTAACATAAGTCATTTCAGGGTGATCAAATTATGAATGTAGACAATTGGAAGTTCAATAAAAAATATGATGTATTTGCAAATAATATTACAATCTCAACAAAGTTATTTACTGCGACTGCGAGTACGGCATAAGTCCTATGATGTAAATTAATAAAAGTAAGTGAGAACCCTGTTTGTAATAACATAACAACGAACGCAATCAATTAATAAAATCATCTCAAACTAGAAAATGTACAATTAACATAGTTTTAAATTTCAAGTGCGCTTTTTATTTACAAGGAGTAACAATTAACAGCGTCGATATACATATACACAATAATTTTGGCATTTTTAGTGAAGACCATTTTAAAGTAGGTCTCATGCGTTTAATTGCAAGCGAGACTCTCTGGAAACCTCAAACAAAACATTCAAGTTTTCCAGGAAACTTGTATTTTATAGAGAAGAATTTGGCAACGCTAGAGTGTTCAAACGTGGTGTCTTTCATAACTGGTAGCATTGTACGAGTGTAAAGGTAAGTATCCTAAATTAATTACCTCCATTGTTTGCAATAATTATTGATACCTTATCTTTCCAACGGGGATTTTTCCATTTTTTTTCCTTGTTTATTTTGAGGCCACAGGCTGCTTACGAAGCATATGGGTATCAATGAGAATATTAAATGAACAATATCACCGTTGCTGTCAACCTGTAGCTCAGACTTTAAAGAAGAGTAGTATAATAAAAAAAATGCTGAGAAGAATATCTCTCCTAAATGAAAAGTTGCCTCTTTCTTAAAACTTTGATAACGTTTAAGGTAAATTTGCCTCTGACTTTGAAGCTAGCATTGTTAGATATTTGGCATTGGTTCTAAAAATGACCTCACTTTTTCGGGCGATTTTGTTAAAAATTGCCACATTATCTAAATTAAATCGAGAGAAATGGAGATATTCTTCGAAATCAGCGTCATATAATATACTGAAATAAATGTACGTATGCAGCCCCTAAGCCTGCGATGAACCGAAGGGAAAAAATTATCGACTGGAGTGGTTGCTTAAAAAAACTTAAAAATTCATTTCCAATGATGCTCATCTTTTTTGATACCTTTCTTTCTTACAATTTAAAAAACCGCACATACATCAATAATTTATAATTATTCTTGATTTATTTTGACATTTGCTCAGAGTCAACGCCATAAGTTCAAGCACTTTCGTAGTACGGCAGGAGATCAGCTATCTTCAGTTTGGAATTGGAAGTAAATACAAGAATTAAGATGGCGGATCTCCCTTCTTACTTTAAACGCGCTTAAACTTATTCGGGATGGACTCTACTTATATTAAAACTTTTAAAAAAATGTGTAAGATAAAAATGTACGTGGTGGGTATGTAAAAGAAGCCTAACAGTTTTGAGGCCAGATATTTTGCTGTAAGAATAGCTGTTCCTTTTCGAAAATAGCTGTTTAAAATAAGATCCTTCAATGGCATCTGTACAAAAGGATGCCTCACTGAACGGATGCTCAATGAATGAATGTTCGACAGTAAAATCTACAAATTGACCAAGAGATTGGTTTGAAAGCAAATTGCTCAACGTTAAAAAAATTGTCATAGGTACTTTAAGGCATAAATCTACGAATAATCATATATTCTATACACAATTTTTTTTTGCAGCTGCCGGAGTAAGCTGAGGTGTCATAATATAAAAATTCCAAAGTTCTACAAAAACTAGGGATTTGCTCAGTTTAGGTACTTAAAACCTAACCTAACCAGACTACTAACAGGTCGGAGTGAAGAAACACGATCTATCTAAATTTAAAAAAATGGAGGTAAGCAGGAAAAGGGAAAATTGTAATATGTTCTTATCTTTTAGATGGGATGGGTGGATACGTTGTTTGCCAGGCGATGTCAGTTTTATGCGAGTGAGATGGTGGTTTATAACTACAAGACCGTGCATAAAGCAGCAGTGCTACGTACAGTGCTCGATTGAAAAGCTGTCTCCTTCGCCTTTATTGTGCCCCCTTTCTATCTAATTTTGTCATATCTGCAATGTTTCATCCTAAAATAATTATCATATTCCTATTGCAATATCTTTAAATTTCCACTCATTAGAGACAATTTGTGAAGAAAATATTACAAAACGCCTTTTCAACCAGGAAACAAGCCGATAATGAAAAAACCCCGAGACGGTTACATTCTTGGAATCCTCCACGGTCGACCTTTGATTTCAAGGAAATGACGCTGATCAACACGGAATGTCGCTTGTCATGGAATCGAGTAAGTTTCCTTGTTACCATAAATATTTCTGCGTCACTACAAAGTTTTCCTAATCGTCGGAAAAAAAGAAAAAAAAAATGCGTTGAAGAAACTTTTTTGCCGCTACTTAAATTTTGCTGCAGCACAACAAAAAACTGTTGAGGAAACGGTTCTTTTTGTTTTAGTGAATTCAATTTTTCTCCGACTAGAAAACTTCATGGGGAAAGCGATCAAAATTTTGTCACGAAATTTTTAGGAATTACTCCTCATGGGCGGGTATAGAGGTCTAACAAATTCTGGAGAGGTGACTGTGATTAATTTCCTTGCACAAAAATTAAACGTCCTAATAGCATAATAGCGAGCAGTTCGCAAAAAAGAATATTGTAAAAGAATCGTAACAAAGCAATGAATTAAAATACACCAAAAGGGAAATATACCTCGTAATATTGTTTACAGTAAAAATAAGCAAATAAAAAGTCCAGTTCACCCTCTCAATTTCTTGCGTAAAGCTTTTGAACTCGTCAAAAATTCCAGTTTTTCGTTTTTTTCCGAGATATTTCACAAGGCGTACTACCATAGTATAAAAGAGTACGCACTAATGACGGGAAAAGATCGTTGGCCATCTGATCCATTGGAGCAAATTCCGCGGGCAACTTGTAGAAGCGCGCCGCTCACACTACTAAATTCAAAACAGATATCGCAGCGCCTTCAACTTTGCGTATATGCACCACAGACACCTTTGGAGCACGAAAAGTTGCATTTTAGGGCGTATCGCGGAACCATGGTAACGCTTCGTCTGTTGAACGGAAGGAAAACACGAGGACAGGGGATCGACAAGGAACAAAGCATATAGCGGCAATTTATTCCTGGCGATAGCTGGAGAATACAGCGGCTTCATCCATAAATTCTACTAAATCCGCCCATTTGTGACATAGTCGATCCTTTCGACGGTGCATTAAAATGGAGTGTTTATCCTGCGAGAATAATTTGCTCTTGGAGAGGGAGCGTCCGTATTGATGTCATGATTTTAAAAGACAAAAGAAGAAATTTGACAGGAAGCCAACCTTTGGCCGTTGGACGAGCCCTCAGAATGAATTGCGAACATTAATCCTGGGAAATACAAAGGAGAGTTAGTTGCATTGTAGTACGCAGGTTTAACTTTTTCCGATCGCAATATAATTTCTCTCTCCTCAGGGTACCACGCTGAAAAATATTTCTCTTACTATACGAGTGTTTAATAATGCACTTTGTTTTAATGGATTGCCTTACTTGTGTTTCTGTCGCTGAGCGAACGAATGTCGTATGATGGCGCAAAACGAGGGTTTTTCATCTTTATAAGTCAGCAACGAAAGAATGGAGCAGCCGCACTATTATAAACTAGTGTCGTTACTCGTATTTCTCCTTAAATTTTCCAGAAAGGCTAGACAAATTTTCCGTGTAGGGATAATAATCTATTAACCGGGTTTTATGTTTTGATACAAGCGAGCAAATACTGCATCACGGTAAATTACAATGTACTCCACCCGACGATTTTTATGCTACATCGGTGTTTCCGCTCAACCCTCGATATATGATAAATATTGTACAGAACAAAAAATAATAGTTACCCCCAAAATTTATTCAAACATGCGTAACCAACGTGCATGTACAAAACGTCACGATGCGTTCTCCGTATTTTGGTCGCCTGGAGACGAAAAACAAGCGGGAAAGTTCCAAGAAAGGACGTGTAAACTCCGTCGACTTGGCTGGCAAATGGAAATAAAACATCAGCTGATAGCAAACAAAGGTTACCAAGGAAACCGTAAACGCGTATTTTTGTTTCCCGAAAATGAGCTCACCGTTGAGCTCATCAGGCGCGTTTTTTTTAGGCTTCATTTGAGTTCAACGATCAATTTCGATAAGAATTACTCTACCGCTAAGAAATTTTCTTACAGACAAACGATCGAAACTACCTGCGCATTACGTTAAAAGCATAAAATACAGTTTTCGCAGCTTTATTTATTTTAAAAATGGAACCCCCCCCCCCCCCAAAAAAAAAGCCTACACATCGATGAGCTGGTGCGCCATTTAAACGCATTAGCACTAGTATACTAGTACTCAGAGGCAAGTCGAAATCAAAAAGCGTTGCCTATCGGCTGAGCGCTTATTAATATTTACCCCCATTTATTCAAACATGCTTAACCAACGTGCATGTACAAAACGTCACAATGCGTTCTCCGTATTTTGGTCGCCTGGAGACGAAAAATACGGACGAAGGAACAGCACCAGTCACAGGGTCGCGTTTTCATGGTTTATTAAGCGAATGCATTAGCAGAAAATAGTATGAGATCCATCCGCACGCCTAGTTTGTGCGTCCAATGTTAATGGAGATATCGCCCCTTGAGAAACACGGTGTATGATTTCATACACTCACTAGAGAAAAAAGTCGCTTGGATCTAGAGTCCAGACTATTGAAAACAATAACAAGTAAAAATACTTTTGAATCAATCGGATTTTTTCTGGAATTAAAAGGAAAGTCGCTTGAATTAAGAGGCTTGGTTCTCGATCCAAGCGAAAACCCGATTGAATCAAGAGTATTTTTTCAAGTCGATGTTTTTCAGAGTCTGGACTCTAGATCCAAGCGACTTATTTTTCCACTGCTGTACATGCCATGGTTTCTTCCACCTTTATTAAACTCACATTTGCACTGGTTGTTCCACTATAACAAAAAGGATTAGCTGAAGGTAATAAAAGAAACCGGAGAAGGAAGGAGGATCACGTCGTATGCGCAAAACTCCGGAATACTGGACGTGGAAACTTGGCACTTGGATGTCTTAATATTATTTGCTGATTTATACAAGCTGAAATCCTCAAGATTTTGTGGTTAGCGCACCAACTACTCCATTATTTAGACCAAAGTACGTTGCGGTTTTCTTCAGCGCCCTCTGTTTTCTCCCACGAGAAAGCTCTTTTGAATAGCGTTGCTATTCAAGAATGCGTAATGCAACTTAAAGAAGGGAAAAGGGCACTGACCACCGCATTAAGTTTACGATGTGGTACTCATGTGAGGACCGAGCCATCAAGAGGGCAGTTCAGAGCAAGGAAGCGTCCTTTTCGCGGATGAAAAGACTTCACTCAACTTCGAGATAAGCCTCATTGGCTAGAATACTCTACGATTTCCCGGGTTCGTGTGAAAATTCAGTTACGTCCTTACGTTGGAGTCAGCGTCTCAAATGCGCCCTTGATGCATCATTCATGAGAGCTGCGTCCGGTGGCGTGGCGTGCATTGCGATATATCGACTGTCATGCCATTTAAACCTATGGAAAATGATCGATAAACAGGGTGTGCGCAGCGAACACCATAATAATCGATTCTTTACCATAGATTTAAATGGCATAACAATCGATACATCGCAATTCACGCCACGCCACTGGCTGCGGTCCAGATTACGGTTCTGTAAACCCGTCTCGCCTGGTCGCCAAAGCACGAATTTTCAATTTGCAAGCCTCTCTGGGTTTTGCATAACCTGCTTCTCGCTCAACTGCCCGAGAGGGCTTCGTGTGTGAGCTGCGGTCACCACCGGAGACGAATTAACTATCTCGTCATGTCGAGTGGAAATTTTCCGAGGGTCACTCAAATGAATCCAATAAGGAGTAGAGAAACACTGTTAAATTGGCTGAAAAGAAAAATATATACTTCTCGAGTTAGGGACCCTGAAAATAAAAATGGAGTTTTTGCAAAAGCGAAGAGAAGAGTTCTAGCAGAAGGAAAGTGGCCCAGAAAGCACCATTCAATGGAGAAGCTATAATCAGTGGAAAACAGCCTAATTGATAGAACTTTAAACAGCCCCTCATTTCATCATAGATTAAAAACGAGGAAGTAAAAAATATACTTTTACGTACGTCTTCATTTTTACTTTTAAAAGTGGTTAAAAAGCACGTCCGACTGCTCAAAACTGGCTTGTTGCGAGGAAGAGTAAATGGAAGTACGTCTCCTTATGGTGATTTGTATCCCTTACATTTTTTTGAAGTTCGATAAAAGATATTGCTTGTTTGCGAAACATAAAAAAATGCAAAAAAACTGTATGTAAAAAGATGGCTTTCGGCGGAAAAATGCGAATGAGAAATTTGGGCGAGAGATCATCCTCACAGAAATTGAAATATTTTACGACATAATGGAGTCAACTTAGGGTTCTTAACATTTCCGCAAAACTTCCTACCGGAACGTTTCAGCAGAATCATCGCGAATATTAATTTTACAAATCATTACAAGTAAATTTTCCGGGATGGCTGTATGATAGACTATAAAAAAAACATTTAAAATATAAATAGCAATGCTTCAGCGATGCTACATGATTCACCTGAACTCCGAGGTCGCTATAGACGTTATTGGGCTCATGGGGTCACCATCGGATTCACGGTCAGATTTAATTGGATCCAAATAATAACGATCACATAACATCTCTTAATGCTTTAATGATAATTAATCGATATATATCGTTTTCTGTAACGTAACACTAACAGCGTCTATGATCAGCTCGATTGTATCCCTCCCTTGAGCACCAACAGGCGGAGCTAGGCGCCGAGAATAAGAAAACTAAAGCGCCTGCAATTTTGTGTGTATGCAAGAGGCACACCTCTCGAGGCCGAATAGTTGTATGAGAGCGCCTGAAATTTTCTCGCTTGTGCTAACACAGTCCTCACGTTACGCTATCGCCTTTGCAAGTCGTCGCTGAACCTAGATGAGGTGATTTAAGTATTTTCAGTAGTTTATCCAGATCTGATTTCATCGCCAATTATTTATAATGAAACATTTTCTCTCAAACTTCTTATTTAATTAATGTCCGCAAAGTCCTAATTAATGTCAGACATGTCCGCGTCATATGTTGTTGAATGTAAGAATTTTCAAGGACATTCTATCTCTCCTTATAATATGTAAGATACTTTTTGCGTCGACTATTTCTAGAATATTTGCTCGTCAAAAGTTGAAGATCTCAAATCCCAAACTCCTTCTCCGCGAGAGACCTACTTAAGGTTTGTGCTGTCAGTATAAACTTCGGCTAACGGTTTATGCTTCTTAAAAATCTACCTATTTAGGACCCACCTTAGAACCTCCTTGAAAGTCCCCATTCTTCAAGTCTGTGTCATGTCTTTGGCAATTTTAAGAGGATTTCAAGACGCGGAAATTTCAAGGAGCGTCTAAGAAAAAGTCCCGAAATTTCTGAAAACTTCAGAAAATAGCGAAAAATCAATTACTTCTCATGTTTCACCGTCTTTCAGTCGTTTTCAAACCGAATTCGAAGATCCTTCATAGTTTTTACGGTTAAAACCCCTGGTAATTCTTTATCACAAGCTTTATTTTCACATGAGTATTGTAGTAAAAACCGGATGAGCTTCTTACACTTAAACGGACTCATCTGATGAATCATTGGTTGAAGAATTATGACATTGACTAAAATACGTTGAAGATTTGACTAAAATTTCAAATTAATGCCTGTTTTGTCGCTTCAGGACACATATTGGTCACTCAACAGTGCAAAATATCCATGTAAAACTAGTTTCCTGTCCCCTTCTTCTCCTCCTCTATCTCCTTTAAAAAAAGTAGAGCAAAAAATAGTGTATTGAACGATTCTTAAGTTCTTCCAATTTCCGGTTAGGTAGTAAATTTCGCGGTTACGATAATTTATGCAAATGATCTTGGACAAAAAAGTTAGGAAAATATGTTTTATGCAACCAGGCTCGATCTTGTCTTGGGGTTTAATTACAGTTAAAAAATCTTCCATCGTCCCGAAGAGCGCCCAATCCTTAAAAACACAAGATGAGGTTTACGAACTTTCAGTGGTCCGCACTAACCTTTAGATTTTTAACGTATCTTACAGGGGACCGGGAAATGGGAGACTTATTAGCACCACTTGAATTTATTTCCAAGTAAATTCATTTTTTCTTTCGTTTTTCGAAGGAAACATACTTTGAAAAAATAAGCTGCTCTGTAATCGATTAATCTTATAAGAGGGATGATTCGAGTTTTATTGGGGGAAATTCCTTCGAAAGAAAAAAATAAAATAACAAGTAAATTAATGAATGAATCAGAAATTAACAAGGTAAAATAAACAGCAAAAGTTCAGCAAGTCCGAAGTGGCAGATAGGTACCGTTAAAAGAGAAGGTGCCGAACTGCTTCGGAGATGAGAAATCCGTTTGTTGACAAAGACTAGCAGAATGCCTCAGCAAGTGACGTAAAGAAAATTTTGCAGTGTTATCATTTATGATGATGATGATGATGGAGTCAAAACTTAAAGAAACCATTTCACAATGAACACCAAAATTGTATAGTGGTTCTCGACCCAATCCAATCTTGATTGGTAAAAATTCAAAAGTTTAGCACGGATACTTTTCATGTAAGAGTGAATGTAAAATTCTGACATACGTTCCCAATGAACAGATTTTTTCTCGGTCAAAAATATTATCTCCCTTTCGCCATACGCCAACTAATTAATGGATTGATTCAACCGTAATCAAGTTAACTACATCAGCCGTTGCTTAGTTTCCTCTCGTATTTTGTTATTTTCGACGAAAGAGAATACGGATTCTGTCTTGAAATTTTGTAAGTGCATTCTTCAAAATTCGAAGGAAATTTACATGAAGTTTCCAGCCGTCTTCTTGTTTGATTCTTTGTCGAAATGATAATTTTGAGAGAAAATTATGCAGCGTAAAATGCAGCTATGCTGATTCTGCCTAAAGTTGTCTAAATGTGCTGCCTGGAAATAAGAGGAGGAAGAAGAAGACAAAATTAATCCATCACACGAAAATTTGCTGATTCGAGAAGGTGAACCCACTGATCGTGGGATGCAAAAAGACGGGTAAGGCACTCTTAGGGGCGATGCAATTAAACACCACAACTGAACTGCATTTTGCAATTTGGAACTATAAATTGGACGTATTTCTATCAAACGGAACTATGTGCTTAACGACATGAGCCCTGAGACTCATAAAAATATATGCATGACAGGGCTCACGTCATAATGCACATAGTTTCGTTTGATAGAAATACGTCCAATTCTGGCTCTTCTGGAAAAACACTTATGTGCATAGGGAAACTAATGGCACATACGTTGTTTTTAAACCGGGCTAGAATTTATAGTTTCAAATTACAAAATGTAGTTCAACTCGTCTTTTCCTGGACGGAGGAACGTAACTCCATACCAAGGTTGCAAAGTCGACTCGAAAAAATTCATTTCTTACGCAAGTGTACCTGTGCAACTTTTGTCCAAATTTTTCTTCAATTTTTGTAATGATCAGAAGAAAAATGAATAACATCTCAGTTTAGAAATGCCGATTGTTCCCTCTGGTAAAAATGCGATTCGTCAGCGGACTGAATATTGAAATGGATAGACAAAACGACAGACAAAAAAGTCATAGTGAGTATGGAGCATTCCTATTGGTTGAAATGGGTGGTTCCTATAAACTAGGGGAGAAAATGATGGACTAACTATCGGGTCTCTCGTGGGTTGCAGATAGTTAGTCTATTACCTCTTTCGTCTGTCCATTGCAACCACCCACTTCCACCAACAGGATATATACCTGAATATATATTTTTTCTTCTTTGTCTATAGCTTTGTCTACCAATTTCAAACTTCTCGACCCACGCGACCGTGTGGATTGCAATCGGTCACGTGTGAAGATGGGAAGGCTCCCAAAACGGTGTTTTCAGATGGAAAGCCGGTGAAATCGCGATTTAATCTGCATAATTGCGGTGAAAATCAAGTGCTTTGGTCTTCTTTGTCTACAGCTTTGTCTATCAATTTCAATAATCGGTCCGCAGGGGAAATGTTGCAACATTGAAATGTAGTTAGGTTCTTTCGTGAGGGGAACGACGAACTCGGGAAGTGGACTGAGGGGAGGGAAACTGGAGAACGACGGTGCTACCGAAGCAATAGCGAAGCACTAACAGCCTATTGCTAAACCTAGGTTGAGGGTGGTGCTCGATGGACTGGTTTTACAAAAACTCGGCGAACATGAACCAATAAGTGCAGTTGAGGATGGTGAAGAGGAGCGGGAAGAAGACCCGGGAGAAGCGGTCGATGTTGATGGCCCTGGTCCGCTGTTTTTGAGCTAGTGCGGCTGCAGGGTTCGGCCTTTGCTGCGGCGTCGGTTGCCCCGTCAGCAATCGCGCGTTCTCCTGCCGAGAGAAAGTATACAGAATTAATCGGCTAATGGTACTAGACAACGTGGGTTGGTTGACCAAAAAAGAACACTGGAAAAAAAAAAACACATTGGATCTAGAGTCCAGACACTTGAAAACATTGATAAGAAAAAAAAAACTCTTGATTCAATCAGATTTAAGCTTAAATCAAAAGGAAATCCGTTCAAATTAAGAGGCTGGGTTCTTGTTTTAAGTTTAAATCTGATTGAATCAAGCGTTTTTTTTTTTTTTCTGTTCAATGTTTTCAAGAGTCTGGACTGTAGATCCAATGTGTTTTTTTTCCCAGGGTAGAGGCAAAAAACACGTCACCCCCTTGCGCGGAATAGAGTAGCTGTATACGAGAGAGTATTGCCATCTCTGTGCCGCTCTCCGATTGGCTCATCAGTTTTAGCCTATCATGGAGCTCCTAAGTTGACCCAATGTAAACAAACCCGACCTACAGGAGCACGTATTATCGGCTGAGAAATTAATGATAATCACACTCTAAGCTTAATTTTCAGCAAAAATATTCAAAGTTCGAGCCGAACTCAATTCAAAAGTTGGATAAACAAAAATTTCTATCATACCCAAAATCACGTCTAGAATTTTGTTGAACTTTTTCGCCATCTTGTTTGTTTACACTGTGCCAAACTAGGAGCGGAGGGGCAAAGGTTTGTTTATATTGGGCCAAATTTGGGGCTCCATGATAGCCGACCAATCAGAGAGCGGCACACTTTTTCTGTATTAAATGGATTGAGATGGCAATACTCTTCGGTTATGCAGGTACTCTAGCGCGGAAAATATCGAAAGTGCCGAACTTTCAATTTTACACGAGATACAAAAACCTGATTTGCAAATGATGGAAATGCTACTTTGGTTTGAATTTAGGCGAGGAATACGTTTAATAAGAATAATTTAATACGAGTGTATGGTAAGATGGTAGAAGGTTGAGTAAGATGTGGTGGTGGAATTCCACCTACCTGAGGGTCTTAGGGATGATGGGGGTTTTGACTGTTTTAGTCGCAGAGCGCCAGGGAGCGCACGGATGTTTGAATGCAATTGTATTTTTTTTAAAATCTACATCTGTTTTAGGGGATCACATTGCGATTGGGAATCGTTTACACCGAGACTGTATACGTACCTTTGCCGCTAATTCAAAAAGTTTGTCCGGCTTTGCTGGCTCTGGCTGAGGTTTTGGGGGTAAATCTGAATCCCCAAGAACGATATTCACCAGACAATATTCCATGAGAGCCATGAACACAAACCTGGAGAAAGAGGAATACGATCGATTATGAATAAGCTGGAAATAAGGAAAAACTGGCAGGTCGAGGGTGTTTCTGGGTCGAAGTTGATTTTCCTCTGGAAAACTTGTCAGAGCAACTTAGCGATGAGGAAGTTTACTATCTCAATATTGAAGACATCCTGACTCAGGGTAAGATTCGTTTCAATACAGTCACTCCGATACAATGTATGTTCTTAGATGAATCTTTGAGGAATCTCAGTAGGAATGTTTATTGGAAATCACTGTTTTTCCTGTAAGTAAATAGCGCAATCTTTTTTTCCTTATACGTTCAAAAAACAGTCTTTCAATAAAACTACAAAGAAAATGGAAAATATGAGTAAACCCTACGAATCAGAACATTCACGAAGAGGCGACACAAAACATGGCTTCCCTCTGGCATATCGACGGTGTAAGTCCGCAACCACGCATCTCGGTTTGCGACGCGGTTGACTTTGACTTCCTGTCATACTTCATTTTTAAATGGAAAACTACCTACTCAACGACGATTCCTAAAAACTGCCGTGATTTTTCTTCCCTGAACAAAGAAAATTCTGCGGAAACTTCAAGGAATGATGTCGCTTTGTTCTCCTCTAGGAAATAAAAAAAGAGCGGAGATTTTCATTCACCCACGGAAAAAAAAATTGCTGATTCAACAATTCAATTGCTAAAAACAGTGAAAGCAATGTTTCAACGCAGATTTTACAACAAAAAAATGCTACTTTAACCACATTGTAAACTAATTTAACCACGGAGGTGGTTACAGTAGCATTTTTTTGTTGTAAAATCTGCGTTGAAACATTGCACTCACTGTTTTTAGCAATTGAATTGTTGAATCAGCATTTTTTTTTCCGTGCCGCAAACGAGATACGTGGTTGCAGACTTACATAGTCGAAACGTATATTTTTACATGAGCTGCGAAAAGCATAGAGTTTAACGGAACACGGGGTTAACGTGGAAATCGAGATTCGCTCTTTTGTCAGAGGAGCGACGATAATAAAGACCAACTCGCGACTTTAAGTTCAATGACCTCTTTTACAAATGAATTTTTGACTGTGAGTGCACGTAAGTCAAACTAACAGAATTTGAGAAACTAGATGCCAGACTGGCATTACTGCCGCGCTACGGAAAAACGCCGTATGAACCTTCAGGCGTTGCCAAATTTCCTTTGATAAAACACGAATTTCCTGGTAAACTCAGCAATATTTTCCTTCCAATTTTTCAGCTAATTTTGTTTGCAATTTCACCCAAAATCCCTGCCAATTTCAAGGAAAAATATCCATAATTTTCCTTGAAAATACACATTATATCGGAAAAAATTTGGCAAGTTTCAAATGTTCATACGGCGTTTCTCCTTAGCGTGGCAGATTAGCTCAATAGCATAATCAGTTTGATACTTATATTATGGCAGAGTTTTTTTTTAAATTTTAATTTACGCATACTATACCCGACCATTGCTCTCAAATTGTAAAAAAACAACTTCTTCTACCCCGAGGATGCAATTTTTTATGATTCAAATGAATTTTTACCAACTTTCTGAGGACGCTCATAAACTGGTGCGTTTGACCATCGTAGATAAGAAGACACAAGTTTAAATTAAAGCGTATTTTTTTTTTTTTTTTTTTTTTTTTTTTTTTTTTTTTTTTTTTTCCCACAAGTGTTCCACGTAACACATTTCACGGAGGAACCTTTGCACATGACGAACATTTAAGAATTCAACTTTAGTTAGGGACTCATTAATGGCGATTGTTCTGAAACTTCACGGTGGAAGCATCGATGTGTACGTGAAATTTTGAAGAGGAAGCCATGTAAAATATGCGTGTTTAATTAGAGATACGTTAATCAGTTGGCATTGTCAACGTCAAAGAAAACAGAATGCTTTTCTACCTGGAAAACAAGAAAGAAGAAAGTGGTGCATAAGGAGCAAACTAATGAAGTCTCTGACTATGCACTAATGTTGTGTAAGAAGTCTAACATCTATCATAAGTGAGGAAATAGGTTGTGCAATAAATACTGAATATATGTGAGAAAGTATGTCTATGTATATCAGTAGCGATTCCCGCAAGTCGGCAACATTGGGTTCAGCAATAACTACTATTTCTAGCTCATGCATAGAAACACCTATCAGCGTAGGGTTTATGCGTATTTATACGTTGTTTCAAAAATGAGTTAGGAATAGTAGTACCTTATAGAAAAATGTAGTCCACATGTACATTACATGATATTTGGCGGCAGGCTATGCCTTATTGAAATTGATTATTCATAATAAATTTAATTTGAGGAAAAATAATGTTGTCAACTTTTGAGAATCGCCAATGGTCTAAATCTGAGAGCTACACATCTCTAAGAAAGGATTCTGACTGTCCGTAAGTCTTCGAATCAATCTTAGGTGCGGTCTGCGTGATGCATGAAATTACTGAATTGCTAGGATTTTGTTTTGGTTTCTTGTTGAGCTTACTTACAAAACTTTAGATTAAACCATAAGGCTGTTAAGTTGTTTATTAACTTAAATTTGCCTCGAAGGACTGCATTGATGGGCATGTTGCTTTAACGTCGGGAGGCCTTCATATATGGTATGACACACTACAGTTATGAATTAAACCATACATTTCAGCGTTTCGGTATTTTCTTACCCCCAATTTTTGCTAAGACATTTCAGAGACACGCAGTTTTTTCCTCTTTCAAAGAAAAACGAATACATTTTTGTTTTAAATTCCCTCCAATTTTTTTCGGTCTGACGAAAATTTCTCAATAAACCTTTCACAAAATTACATTGATTTGTTTTCATTCGAAAAAGTAAAGTAGCCTAGTCCGTTTTGAAACACCTCAATGCATTTACACTGAAAAACAAATCTCGGTGTATTTACTAAGGAAAGGGTAAAATTACCAAGAATTCAGGGTTCTATTTGATCCCAGTTTTTTCTTGGTAAAATTACCATTTATGGAATTGGTAATTTTACCGAGAAATCTCGGTAAAATTATTGAACTTTCTCGGTAATTTCACTGGACCTCGGTAAAAACGCCGATATTTTTTATCGACTATGGTAGAATTCCCGAGATAAAATGGCAAAGTTACCGGGAATTGATTACCAATAAAGGTAGTATTCTTACCTGAAAAAAACAGTAAAAATACCGGTTTTTAGGTAAGCTTACCTGTCTGTCTTGGTAAAATTACCAATAATTGGTAGAAAAGTGAGATGGTAAAGGTACCAACGGACCGTGGGAAAAACGCCGAGAATTTTTTTTCAGTGTAGATACGCTATATTACAATGAACAGACGCAACGACCAATAGACACGTTATATTGGGTTTCTAATTACGTCTCGTGACACATGTAGAACTGTGTGCGGTACAAACTAAGACTAGGCACTAGAGGTCGGTTCTTTCCGTCGAAAAATGAGAGCCTTTTGATCTACATCATCGGAAGTGCTGGAGTGTTATTAACAGGATTGTGAGGGTGTGTGATTACATCCATGCATTTGTATCTTTATTACTTCCCAAGAGCATTCCCGCGAGTAATGATTCCCGTCCGGAACTACGTCTCACTCCGAGGGAACGAGCGATAAGTGACTTGGAAATAGTCGAAATTAATGTTGGATTCGCTACGGACTTTCGAGCGGCGCGATTTATCACGAGTGATGTTTGCATGTATCTTAGACACATCGTCCGCAACAACTTGGTGCTCGGCGAAGGATGACGGGGAAGGGGTTTGCAAATAGCAGCTGACTTAGCATCCGGTGTAGTTGCTCGTTCCGCAAACACAGCCGTACGATTCGTCGTAAACACGAGTATCTAGCCGTGCACGTAATCAATTGTAGTAGTTTGCGGAATCGCTGAGCTCCGGGGGCAGCCACGCTGTTTGCCCAGATGATCCCCCTCTGCGGATCCCTATTCACCGGATATTAACAAGGCGTGATTCGTTGAGTTGGGTTGAGCCTAAATTCTCAAAAATGATCGACCCTGCCCTCGAAAGCGGCTCATCGATACTCCGAACCGGTGAGGCTCCTACAAAGTTTTCATCGCCGCACAGTGGAAGGAGCTAAAAGGACGCGTCGGACAAGACATTTTTGGTTAAAATTTCAAATTATGTTGTTTATCTCGTCACAAATTCAATTTCATGGAATGTTTCAGAAAGGAAGTTGCACGTAAAAACCAATGGAACTACTCTTAAACTTTTCTGTCTCATATTTTCGAAAATATAAGCTTTCAAAATTTCTAGATTTTGTCCGACTCCTCCTATGGATTCGGTCTAGTGTGCGCCGCTTTCCCACAGCTTGAGGTCATTATAAACATCAACTAGACTACATTTTCCAATAGAGAGCAACTATCATAAAAGCACGAATCTGATGAAGGAAACGAAAAGCAAACATGTTGTTTTTGACTTCAGCTAAAAATAGTCATTCCTCGTGGAAGACTGAAACAGTCTGCCTCGATTACTATAGATTGCTTTCGATATCGATGGCTGAAACGAAAAAATGGGTACCTCCGATCGCGACGTTCCGAATCTTTGCTTGTGCTTTACTTATTTTCTTAAAAGAAAACCTACCAATAATTTTCCTTGCAACTTCCTGTGTGTTTCTCTAAAATGTATTCACAGATCATTTCATGGTGGTGATTCGGTTGGTTCTTTTTCTTTTATTTAAAAATAAATAAAAATCAAAAGCGGAGATTTGAAAACATGGGCTGGAGTTGCGCATTTACCGACCTGAGTCATTGACGTATTGCATAGAAGAAACTCGTTGTTGTGGACGCGATTGAATACAAAACACGCGAATCCCATACGCATTAATAGTGCAGTCAAGCGTTTTTGCAATCGAGGAAACCAAAGCGCCTGCAATTTTGTGTGCAAGCAACACGGACATCCCTCAAGTGCGAATAGTTACATCAAGGTGTTGACTTTGAAAATGCCGGAGCGCCCTCAATTTATTGCGCTTGTGAACTACCAAACTTTGGGTCCAGGGTGCCTACTAAATCAGGCTGGCCAAAAATCAGTACTTTTACAGTACTTTTTCGGTACCTTATTCAGTAACTTATTCTGACCTACCTGTATTATCATGTCTTTTTTCGGGAGATTTAGTAAAAAAGAAGTTAATTTTGTAGTTTCGAATGTAGATGAAAGAAATTTCCCAACCATTTTACACAAAAAAAGAAACATTTGTAGTTACGCCAAACTATTTTCACGGATTTTCATGAGGGTTCCGTAAAATTCAGTATCAACATTTGGGTCTGGTTAATGAGGATAACGCGAGCAAGTGAGAGGAGGGAGAAAAATAGGAAGGGAGGGAGAGGGAGAGGGAGAGAGCCAAAAACCGGTAAAATACATGCTGTTTAAATAGGCCTTTCATCTCATACTCTGACACCCATAGCTTTTCAGAGAGCTGTGAATTAATACTGCATTAATTTCTCATCCGGAAAATTTTTCCCTCATTTGTAAAATATATCCTTTTCCCTTTTATCTCACATGACGTTAAAGGCCTCCTATCTCCCTTACTCTCGATGATGGTAATATTTGTCAGTCGAAAAAAGAAGAAAAAGTTTGCGTAACCTGATCCGTTTAGCAGAAAAAAGTTTAAAAAGTTGGCTTGACGTTGCAAAAAGAGAAACGAGGCTAGCGGTATGTTGCCAAATTTGTCTCTACGTTCTCTTAAAATCAAGGGAAATGATTGGGTCTACTCATTGGGTCATTTGATAGCCTGATGTGACAACAGGGATCACATGCATAATGATGTAGATAATTAAGTGGGACTCGGGCTCCATTACAGCGCGTGGACGCGAAAGAAATATAAGAAAGAAAAAAATTCTCTGTATATTTTGAAGGGCCTTTGTCGGGCTGGTTTTGATTAATTGATACCCTTTATTTCTACATGAGTCGAATCCACGGTCCAATCTGATTGAGGAGTGCATCCATAAACCTGTTGGAAAAAATACCACGCGTGATATTTCCTCACGTTTGTCCAATGAACTTCACGTAAGTCACTACAAAGTTCAACTTTTTACGAAATACTGTAAAAATTGGCAATCAAATGACTAGCTCGGAAGAATGCGAAATATTTTCAAACTGCATTTCGATTGAGCCAGTTTGCTCGACTATTGAGGAACAGCAGCAATATTAATTAGAAACATTACCTAACTTGTGCTACTGTTTGGAACACTACGTGACAACAAGTGATTGTGAGCGGGAGAAGGAGCTTTGAGGTCCACGGTGGAATGTTCTTCAGAGGAATTATTTTTGTAAGATGTATCAAAAATTCAATTCCTCGGTTATTGGTCCCAAAAAAATATGAGTACTGAAATAATTTAATTCCATTTTTATGCCAATGAAGGATGTGGAATAGCATTTTTAACTCGATCGATAGTTCTAAGACCCGAATTTGGTAAATCAAAACTTCAGAAAGGTTCTTTGACTCCCAGTATTTTATTAACTGCAAAATTCATCTGCTGTAGTTTCGACTTTCAAACATTTTTGGGAGTTTCATGTGTCATGATATTCATAAATATTCCTCTGTGCAAAAATATTAATATCTGAATGTTCAGTTTGAGTTTCCTCTCTCGTGAAGGTCACATAATTATGACAAAAAGAAACTTAATGTAAAACCGAAGAGCAGTTGGCTGTACAATGGGCTACCGCGACCGAATATACAGCTCTGAGTATTTATTTAAATTAACCGACTCGAGTTTTGAAAACTTTGTTGCACTTTGTTAAGGATTTTTTCCGGGAGCACTCACCCTGAAAAAAGGGTGACCCTGGTCGGGTAATGGAGCATCGCACATTTTAAGTTGCCCCATTAAAACTTTCATTGCGACTCGCGAATCCACTTTGAAGTGGTCCATCCTGGTGCAAAGTCGGGTGGAGAGCCTTTTAAGGCTAGGAATTTCCCATTCGAGGTGCTACTTTTATTTTACGCTTTGATGGACTGGTACCATAGGGAAATTACAATGATTAGTGGAGCAGCTGTTATCCTGGGATTTTTTCGTGATGTAGATATGTACGTTTGCACACCAGCGATGATAATAAACCTACGGCAAGATGCAGATGCAAAATCATTTTTCTTAAAGCATTCAATTCAATTCAATTTTTCCGTTCATATCGTCGTCAAAACTGTTGGAACGCGTACCTCAGTTAGCGACGTGGCAAATCCATGGATGTAGCTAGATTATATTTTCCTGGGGAAGGTCTGGCCCCCCTAAGACAAAAGTTCGGTTGAAATTTTTGAAATTTGAACTCTACTTGAACGCATTTTGAGTCTTCCGAGACATTAATGTTCCATTAATTCATAACAATTTGACCTAATCCAACAAGAACTTTGACTTATTGTTAGATCCAAATGATATTGCTTGCCGTAAAGTAGATATTAAGAAACCGAAGTTTTCTTCCACTTCCCTGGGATTTTCTTGGGAAAAAACTATACGCTTCTCCGGGGTTCCAGATATAAATGTCTTTGTCCTACTTTTTATCAAATTCTTTGACGCAAATTCAAAGTTGAATTCTAAAAGCGTTCTTGGTGATATATTATTTGATTGATAAATAGCCTCTATATTATAAGGTTGATTTACAGTTTCTGATGTGTATTCCGAAATGTGAATAATGGTGGCTCACGTTCTATAGCATAAACCTTAATAACAATTGGTACTTCAAATTTCCGCAAAATTTGACCTCGGGATGATTTCTAAGTAGTTGGAGAAGAGATTCTCGATTTATAAAACAAATTCCCTGATTTTCCCTAAAATGTTTCATTTCCTGATGAATATCGTGTTTTCCTGGTTATGGATCGTTTCCGATGGTGGTTCGACGTATCGTTTGGTTCAAAACAATCGAACATAACGTTAAACGAGAATGTTCGAATATTTGTCAGAAAAGCTAAATATGACAAATTTCGTACCAATATCACTACTTTTGGCCCATTAGCACCCAAATACGAATCTAAAATCTATCACAAAAAACCCGTTCCGTCAGATTACTCAATTGAATTTTGAGGCTGTATTTATGTTTTGAACCAATCGATATCGATACAATCTCACCCATTTGATGTATCGAAAACGATCTATTACCGATCCTAGACACGTTAGTAGATAAAGGTTCAGATAGCTAAGTTTGCAGACGAGTGGTTTTGTGGAAAGACGGTGGTAGAAGAAAAAGCAGAGGAGTGATATCTTACACTGTGCAGGTCGACATAAAGGCGTCCACAGCTTTTAGGTAGGAGACAGGAGGCAGCGAGGCCTGCGATTTGGCATGCTGAGTGGATAGAGTGAGCAGAGATGTGACACCTAAGGTGACGCGGGCCGGAGCCGCCTCTGGTTTGATCCAGAACGATACCCACTACGCAATACGCAATTATCACAAGCATTAGTGACATCTACACTAAACAACGTGGCTACATTGCAACTCACAAAGGTGCTTTTCTGAAAACCTCCCATCGTCACCTCCACGATCTCAGCAATGGCGACTCAGGTGTATGTTCATAAACCTTAATAAAAATAGGTCCTTAAAATTTCCGCAAAATTTAAAGACAAAATAGTCATCAGCGGTAAAAGAAGAGATTCCCGGTTTCTGGAACAAATTCCTCGATTTTTCCCAAAACATTTTTCATTCCCTGATATACTCCAATTTTTCCCGGTTATTCCTGGTCATGGACACCATGCTCTATATAAAATTTGCATCAGACTCATTACCATTACCTCCCTTCCCCTGTAATTTTGACCGAACAGTCCATTGACGTATAATACAATCTAGACCGCGCATTAGGAAATTTCGACGAGACTAGAGTCCCTTCAGGCGAGACGATAGGCAACCCAGCAACACCCAGCAAGTGTATCGGCGATATGTACCGAGACAATGGAAATGCCAGTCTTGCCAGTGCCGTTGCCTGATAAAAGTACACTTAGTTCGTATATCCGGATGTATCAGCTAAGCTGAAGGCGCGTCTTTACCCTGATTTACCCTCCTAGCTGTCTTACCTCCCCCGCCTAAAGTCGGACCTAGTGCGCGGTCTAGATTGTGTTTTAAGTCAATGGAACAATCTCATGCTACGACAGACAAGTTCCAAAAAGTCGGTCATTTCGCGGCGAAGTTACTGAACGTGGGTTAGGTTTTCAGGAAAGCAAGAAGCGTCTACAAGAATAAGAAAGAAAGCCTCTATACAGGGGTTACGCTGTGGTTTCCTAGTTGAGAACTCTGCTTTAGCCTTACACGGTGCAGGTTGACATGAAGGCATCGACTGCCTTCAGGTATGACACAGGTGGCAGTGACGCCTGCGACTTGGCATGTTGCGTCGAGAGGGTCAGCAAAGAAGTCACTCCGAGGGTCACCCTGGCCGGAGCCGCCTCAGGCTTGATCCAAAAGGAAATCCACTGCGCAAGCGTCAATTCATTTTACAGAGAATTCTCGAATCATTCAAATGGTGAGGGCTCTTCTCCTTTTAAACGTCCTCGTCTTTCGACGTAGAAGTCATTACTTCCTTTAGGGGCCGCATTCATGGTGCAAGACAGTTTTTTTGCGTATTGTGCAGAGACAAAGAAAGACCCTCCACTGGCCTCTTGGCGACAGGTGGAAACTTTTATACTTTCGGGGATTCAAACCTTCCTTATGGAGATGCCGCGATCACACACTGAATGTGGCTTGAATGTGGAAGTCATCGGCCCGATGCCTGAATTTTGCGCGTGACGCGAACTTCAGCAACCATCGGACTATAATGTTGGATTTGTCTGAACTATCCGAGTAGATTTGATACATCTGATATATGAGAATAGCTCGAATTTGCGAAATTTCAGCCGTTGGGCGATGACTGTTGACTTCCACATTCAGCTGCTAAATTCAGCGTGTGATTGCGGCAACAGTAAGGGAGCACCAATCAGCACCCTTTCTCGGCTGTTGACCTAGCTACTAGGTGGATGATGAGCTTCGGATGACGTTATGAACCAGACAAATTTGTAAACTTCCGTTTGTTAGCAAAACAAAATACTCAACACGTTGTCTAGCATCCACCTGGTAGGTAAGTCAGCAGTTGAATATTGGAGCGCCGAGAGTAAAAGCTTCCACAATTGCCAAGAAAGAAACGGAGGGTCTCTCTTTGTCTCTGGTATTATGATTGGAGATGCAAAGTCAATTCTTAAATCTCTGTATTGGGTTTGATATTTTTCGCGCTTTTAGCGGTGAAAAATCAGCTCAGCCAAAAGTGGATGGAAAAGGAATCACATTTTTGACGCTCTAAAGAACTAGATTGGATTATGAAAATAACATTTGTACACCGTCTTGGAGATTGCAGTTATCAGCGTGACTTAGCCGACACAGGTCAAATTTAAATGAAATTACAAATACCTTAGCCCTTAAATTTGATTAAAAGTTCTTGATGCTGCATACTATATTTCTAATTTTCAAATTTAATGGAAAAAAGGAAAGGAACGAAGATATGCTGCAAGTG
Source organism: Bemisia tabaci (assembly GCF_001854935.1). Taxonomy (NCBI): domain Eukaryota; kingdom Metazoa; phylum Arthropoda; class Insecta; order Hemiptera; family Aleyrodidae; genus Bemisia; species Bemisia tabaci. The sequence continues at coordinate 1,574,053 of NW_017551372.1, forward strand.
AAGTGATATGATTGAAAGACACATGATTTTTAATTTTAAAAAGGTCAAAGTTTTGAGTAGATTTGCTTACCGACATGATTACGATGAGACACGTTGGAATGTACGTGTGGAACAAATAATATCCTAGACGTCTTTTTAATTCAAATACAACTTCTAAACATGTAAAATTTCCTGCGAACAAAGCAAATAAAAATTAGATTAAGATTAATAAATAGACGAGCACCGAGAATCTCTTTGAATCATCTTTCAATTTTGCAGAGACTTTGATTCACAATTTGATGTAAAGTCCAGGGGTCTACTAAAACAGGCGGGCCAAAAATCAATACTTTTACAATACTTTTTCAGTACATTCATAAAAAATTCAGTACCTCCTCAATAAAAAAAATCAGTACTTTTTCAGTGACTCCATTTGACAAAATTCGAAAAATTTCAAAAATTTGAATTTTTCGCTCAAATTGAGACAAAAATAACCAAAAAATGAAAAAAAATCCGAAACTTTTGCGGAATTTCCGCACTTTGTCAGTGCTTTCAGACCCCCCTTAAGAAATCAGTACTATTTCCGGACTTGTAGACACAATGAAAGTATTTGAAAAAGATTTTCTGAGAATAAAAGATTTTCCTGGAAGAAATTTGACAACAAGCGAATGTTTCTACAGCGCTTTCCTTTCGCACAGGGGTTTGTGCTGTGTGTCCGGAGAGACGATGAGCTCGCCTGGGAAGTAAGTCGTCTGCTGGGAGCCGCAGAGAAAGGGCACGATTCATAACCTGATAAATGTTTGGGCTCGAACAAATGCCGCGGTGAAGTATTGCCGTAATAATAATGCTAACACTATGATGGAGATCGCGGGTAAGCGGAAAGAACAACTGTTGACGTTTAATTAAATTAATTACACCGGGATTAAACGCTATTAGTACCGCTATATTCTCTCACGGATGGCCCGTAAATGAATTTCGGTTGTGGTTGCAGGGTTGTCCTGAAAATCGGGGATTTTCACCATGTAGCAACGTATAAAATATATGCAAATCCTATCACGCAATCTGGCAACGTTGATTTCGGGGGCGGAGTTTTCACGTCGGGGCTCGCGGGGTACACGTACAATCACGCGAAAATTAGCTAGGTTTCATTTTGTTTCGTTTTGCTCGGTCCTTGATATTTGATGGCGTGATTAATCTCAGTCGCTCTCCTAGTGGTGGATGGAAATTGCGCGAATGAGCTTGCTGAGTTAAAATCGTTATCATGTTTTTACGTAAGCAACCAACCAGGTAATTTTGAAGGAAACTGCGGAATTAACAAATATCGAAAGCCGAAGTGCGAAACCACGTATCTCCGTTCGTATCGTTGCAGAGTTCCTGTCACACTTTACTTTTTTATTAGAAAATTAGTCAACTTAATTTCTTGAAAACTTCCTGGATTTTTCTTCTTTTTTCGCAAGCAAATCGTTTTTCCGTAGAAATTTCAAGTTATTTAGCTGACTTGTGTTAGTTGACTCTGTTCGGAAATATACAATAGGAGCAGAGATTTAGAAACACCGGAATAGAGATACGTGGTTTCGTACTTTAGCAATCGATACATATTATCATCTTAATCAGTGCAAATCAAGCTTTCTAGACGGTAACAAATGTTTGAATTCTGCTAGTGTGATTTTGACCTGTCGGTAGGATGAATGTGAATCGGTATCTTTGTCACCGAGGACTCAAGGTCGCTTCACCTGCCTAGGGGTTGTTTTTTTAAACAATAATTTCAATAAATTTTGATGACTTTCAAAAACTCATGAGTTTTGAATGGATCTGAAAACAACATGATTCTCGTTTCTTAACGGGCGAAATTCCGACCTTATAATCGCGGATCCGCACATTTTCACGAGGCGTACTTTTAAAAACATCATCCGTGATTCTCGGTTGAAGTCGAAATTAAAAACCTCATTGAAACTTGCCAAATGTCAAAGGACATCACATAACTTTACAGATTCTCGGTTGCATAAATTATTCTAGAGACAATTCTGCGCTACTCTTGGCAATTTTAGAACTGCTGATAATCTGTGGAAATATTTGGAATAGCTTACCTGTTGAATAGACTTGTGTACAATCAGCAGTCCTATTTTTGACTAATTGTAACTGTGGCAGTTCGATGTCTTCACCGACCACTAGAGGAACTTCAGGGTCCCATTGGAAGACCATGTCGTCGGTCGTATGGGACACTGCAACAGAAAATTAGTTATTCAAAACAAAACTCCTGAAAGTTCCAAAATATACTTAAACCTGTTTGAAGTAAATGACAGAGTTTTACACCGATGCTCAGTTCTGAAAATTTTAGCTTGAAAATTTTACTCGTTATGTTCCTTTTTTATAGATAAACCATCAACAACAGCTAGGCAAAAGCAATTGCTGCAATTGTAGGATATGCTAGGACACATACTGGCACCTTGCGCACGCTTACGCTGCGTGAAACTGAAGTCAAGGACCACCAACAAAAATTAGGATGTTGAATTGACATTTAGGTTGTTAAAAACGTGCGAAAATCTCAAAATTGTTGTCTCGACTACCTATATTGTTGATTTCACATCCTGAGGATGTTAAGTTCCTTTCAGAGGCAGTTGATGCAAACGTTTGCACATGGTTTTAACAAAGCAGGACGATCATTCAACATCCTAAATTTTTTTGGTGAAGGAGGGAAAGTTCAGAAGTGAGTCAAAGCCCAGGTGGGCCCAGTTCATGAGTTCAATCTTGAGAAAACCATCGACCTTTCAAGTCTCAAATTAGAGTACTTTCGAATATTTTGACCCATTTTTGTAAAGAAAAATTCGCGATGAAAAGTCTTTGTGGATAGACCTCTGGCATACCTAAATGGGTTCATTTACCGTTAATCCAATTATTTCGCTCTCAGAGCTACTGTAAGTCTTCCTTTCACTTTCAACCATTCATAATTACTCCCCAGGATACCTCTTCATTCCTACAATTATTCTTGTTATCGTGGTATTTTGGGAATTTGCGAGCAGACTTCTTCACTCGAGATAGATATCACCGTCTGAGAAGAGGGCGAGGAAAGGGAAGAATGATCCGTCGCTTGACTGACAAAAGAGCGTAACTACACATTGAGATGAGCCCGAGAAAGCATTGAGTTTTATGGACGACATGGGTCATCGCGAAATGTAGTTACGCCTTTATGTCAGGAGGCCGACTGATTGAAACGGATCAGCGCAGATTTTGGCCCCCGCTCTTGAAATACAAGTCCGAAAGTAGAGTGCCATGAAAAGATGTTTCACTTGACTTTTAATCCGTTGACTGGAATCGGGAGAAGGTATATTTTTAAAACGTGGCAAATATTTTTAAAACCTTTTCCAGGCGATGGCATCGATATTAAAGTCAATGAGCAGGAGTTATGTCGAAAGAAACTGCACAGATGAATAAAAGAGGGGAAAAACCGAGAAGCACGCAATCTTTGGTTTTAGCCCATTTGTACATAGATCTTTCAGAGTCAAATACGTCCTGTTTTGAGCGTTTGGTTGCGTTCACACCACGCTGCAGCACAGTAAAAGCACAAAATATAAAAGAAAAAATTAATGTCCTTTGAAAATCATTAAATGTACGACAAGAAAACACCTTAATATTTACAAAACACACATTAAATTTTCTTTTCATATATATTTTTTTTATCAATTTAAATTAAAGTAATCCATGCAGAGTGTGCAAACATATAAAAATCATGAGTTGAAAAACGCTGACTCCGCGAGTTTAAATAATAGGCCCTAGCATAAGGCGGGGTGATGCGACGCGATGTGCTGCCAGCACGAAACGCGCACTGGCGCCTACAAACCTAAGCAGATACTTCACGCATTGCGCAATGCTTGAGGTATCCCTTAGGTTTGTAGGCGCCATTGCGCGTTCCGTGCTGACTGGTTGGCCGCACCGCAGCGTGCCACGTGCCAGGGCGCTTCACTATTTCACAATAGCGGTGTTGTGCAGTATTATACGAAATTAGAGGCACTCCAACATACCAACAATAAGAATGACAGGCGTCCTTTAAGAGTAAGGAACTTTCCTTGCAAAATAAGTCGAGATAAGAGAGATAAAGGAACATTCTTGAGTATGCCGTCAAGAAGATTTTATTTTGAATCAAGAATAAAATACGTGGACAAAAGCGGGTTTTTGCTTGATGCAAGAGACTTTCCTTTTTATAAAAGCATATCTTCTTCTTTAAGAAAACATTGTGTTCTTTATTAACTCATAAGGAAATCTTCTCGGCGGTAAATATGAGGATATTTTTCCTTAAATTAGGTCACATGTTCCTCTAATGAAGTTAAACATCATACTAACCGATAAACCCTCTGGCCTTCTCTTCAATTTTATTTTTATCTTGGCGGAACTCTTGCAAGCCACAAGGATTGGCAAATTTAGTACTCGATTCCATGTAAAATTTCGCGTTAAGCACGATGGTGTCCATGTTTTTCTCTGAAGCAAACTCCCAAGTCCAAAAAGCTCTCAAATTTGAAACCAAAATGGAAGAAATTGTTTCGTTACGGCGAGTGCCCATCTCTACATATCCAGTCAAACTTCCGATTCATAGATAGGGAACGAATATCCCAGGAGGGCTGACATGATTTTGACCTTGAAGTTACCGCATAAAGTGGCAACCCTGCTAATGTATTCGCTCCCAATCTGTGAGCGGAGAGTTTGAATATCTATAGGGTTGACTCTCTCATAACGTTTAGGATCTCCTCCATTACAGCTCAAACACTGAAAGCTATTTTTGAGGATGAATTACGCCAAAATTTCAAATTAGAATGTTGATCAATAATTTGTTGTAGAAAATGAAACGTGAAAGGAAATTAGGCGGCGTCTCATGTAGTAAGGCTAATTGGACTGCAATTTTCAATTCGGAATTACAATTCCTGGATTATGCATAAAAACTCCTATCTACATAGGGAAACTAATGAAACATATACTGTCTCTATAAGGAGCTAGAAATCGTAGTTCCAAATTGGAAAATGTGGACCAACTCCACACAGTGATCTTGAAGCAAAAAATAATCCGGTAAAAATGTACCCGAAAAAATTTTGCAGGACGTGAGTCTAAGGTGCGTGTGGACTTAAAATCGCGAAAAATCAAAATTTGGCTAATCCTGATTTCGAGATACCGAATTTCGAAAATTTCATAGTAAATGCAAGTTTTCTACTGATATTGATCCGCTTTTTTTATCACTTTGTCCATTGAATCGGTGTTGATCGCCTCATGTTTTTATGTTTCTTTCGATTCATGTTGATCGAATATATACAGTTTCGTTACATGCAGACTACCTATCACACTCTTTTTTCTTTTTTTTTTTTAACTGAACAATTCGCCCTCTGCTACGTGTGCAGCAATTGTTGTGACGAATATGTTGTGCGCAATGATTTCAGCTTATTACATACTTGACTCTCTGAAGGCGTTTTATGTACGAAAGTAGATCATCCTGTTGCGAAACAACAGAAGTGAGATTGAGTAAATCGCTCAATACCTACGTCGTTAGTTCTTCGACAGATTGCGCTACTTGCGCATACAAATGCCTTCAGAGAGTCGAGTATGTAATAAGCTGAAATCAGTGCGCACAACATATTCGTCACAACAATCGCTGCAGACGTAGCAGAAGGCGAATAGTTCAGTTAAAAAAAGGCGAAAAAAAGAGTATAATGGGTAGTCTGCATGTGACGAGACTGTATGTATTCGATCAACATGAATCGGACGAAACATAAAAACGTGAAGCGATCAACTCCGATTCAATGGACAAATTAATAAAAAGCGGATCAATATCAGTCGAAAACTTGCATTTACTATGCAAATTTCGAAATCCGGTAACTCGAAATTAGGATCAGCCAAAAATTTTGATTTTTCGCGATTTTAAGTCCATGCGCACCATAGACTCACCCCCTTCAAACAATTTTTGGGTACATTTTTTGCGGGTTATTTTTTGCTTCAAAATCACTGTGTATGATTAGATCCGTCCAATTTGTGCAAAACATTAGATGTTTTTCGAGGGAAGGTGCCTCATCTAGAATCGACTAGTTCGTAATGCATTTAGATTGAGGGAAATAATCCATACCAAATTACATGAATTGCCACTAAAAACATCTGTGAAATTCGTTTACAAAATATTTGAATGGCTCCATACATCTAACGCCTTTCGGATGATTTTTTCTTAGATAAAGCGTTGCCTCCAACGCATTCCGGGACGTTCAGAATATTTTCAAAGAGGAGAAATTCAGGTATTTATCGTGTAGATTTGACACCATACCACATGATTTCGGGCATAAGAGAGAGCTAATACGCAAATTAAAACCCCCAACCTCCAAAAATCGACTTTATCCTCTCTTCTCCCTTCGGTTTTCCTTCTACTCGGAGCACCACTTATTTGTTCCTCAGTGGTACGAAATAATTCGTGACTTTGAGTTTTTACGGACGGTTGATTTCCCGTGGCTATGCGTCATTTTCCTTATATCCCCTCTCTCTCTTTTCTTCCAGACGATAGCAGCATATTTTAACATAATCCTGATTTTTTTAGCAAAATGTTGCGTCAAAGCATGTAATCAAAGGTACGTTCATCCAACCTGATTTTTATACGTTTCTTTAAACAGATTACCGTTGTTATTAAAATGTCTTCCTTTATCATTGATTCAGTGAGGTTGGAATTTGAATTCAGGGCGGTCCCATTATTTTGGTATTAATAAAGCGTGAAATGACTGGATTGGTTGCCAATCGCCAATCGCCAATTGCTCGAGAGAGCCAAATATTGAGGGAGAATGATAAAATTAGAAAATGAGATAAAACTCGCTAAAAAAGCCCCAAGAATCATTTAGGAATTTGATAAAACGAAATAATTTAAAAACCAGATAAGTCAAACATTTTCCAATGGGTTGCGAAATTAAGCTGGATAGTATGGATTCTAGAATGCAATCTACCTTTTTAAAATCTGAGCTTGGTTTCTTGCTGCAGTAAGAACAGATAAGAAGCAAAAAATCCGAATTTGACATTTGCTTGAACTCGAGCTTTCCATTTTTTTTTTACTCAAGTTTAATTTCAACTATAAGAGCAGGCAGCATGCTAAAGAAACACTGGAGAACGTATGAAAGACAAAACATTGCAATGCATAACTCCCATCAAAATTTTAAAGAAAAAAATCCAAAAAAAATTTTTTTTACCCAAAAGAAATTGTCTGGGAATTGAACAAATTTTCTTTAAAACAAAGGGAGTCTTTATTTATTATAAAAATGTTTTAAAATTTTTTCTCAGTAAAGAGTCCCTGTGCAGTCAGTCCTTTGCCACCTTAAACTGCATTACTTTCAGCTATTCAGTCAATTAACTTGATTTTGATTTAAAGACGCTATCACAGCTCTCGTTATGAACGGAAAGCGTTGCGTCAGTCGTTACAGGTTTTTTTATTATATCAGCGACTCCTCCTTGTTTCTTCCTTCTCTCTACTCGTTAGAACTCGCCGAAGACGTGTAAATGCGAAAGCGAGGAGATATGATTGCGAATTGCGATGCTTCCCCCGAATGATGGCTATGGCTCGTTTCCAAATTGCGTTTCCATCGTTATTCATGCGTGAAAAGAAAGGATATTATTATATCACACTTACAACTTTCCATTTGGAGTTTGCATTCCTGAGTGTCGTGCGGGTATATCATGAAATTCATGGCGCACGACAGCGTGAGGGTTAATCTGAAACAATTTACGAGGCGACATTATCATGGCGAATGCATTAAGCGACGATACAACGGAAGTTATAGCCGCATATTCGATCTTGTCGCGGGCGAAGCGAAGCTACTGCATTAAGTCAAGATTTGTCGACTGTTGCGCGCGTTAAGGTGGGTGCATTGAAGGTATCTGTCTCCGGTGCTTTCCCGCACTACGATATACAGCAGTAAGTGTAATTCGGCCTGGGCCATAGAGTGCATGAACGGATAGTGATAACTGCGTCTCAGGCTGGATTGCACTTACGGCTGTTTACCGTAGCGCGGCAATACACCGAGCCGCTGAGACCAAGATTATCATCTCGAGGCAACGGCTCACTCCGGCTCAGTGGCAAGGCGTAAACGATCGATTATCGATATTTTTCCATTTGAAGCTACGGTAAAGAATCGTTCATTAAGGTGTTCGTTGCGAACAACCTCTTCATCGATCCTTCTCTATAGGTTTATATGGCAGATCAATCGATTTATCGCAAAGTACGCAACGCCACTGCTCCGGTTGTAAGGGATTCGCGTTGCTGAATAGTTCTCCGCTCGACTCAACCCAGCGCTCTCTGTGCAAGTTCGATATGGGGTGGCGATATTTGAATTAATAGCGCACTTCACGCGTCGCGAAGGGTTCCTGAAATTATACGAGCGCTAAACTTATCTGAGAGTCGGCGGGAGTCGAACGTAATTTTCACATGAAATGACAGAAATAAATATATTTAAAGGACAGTGCGGCAAAAATATGATAATTCCAGCCATATTCCTGGCTGATTTTGGCGTCTGCCAGAGATATGGCGGTTGATTCAACCACATTTCTGGCCGACTTAACTATACCTCTGACTGATGAAACTATAGGTACCTCTGGCTGATGAAACTAAACTTCTGGCTGGCGCCAAAGCCAGGAATATAGTAGAAATCATTAAAATTATTCCAGTGGATATTTTGTACAAAAAAGTTTTTGAAATTAGGTTGCTTTCTAAAAAAGTGTTACTTCTAGTTGGTATCAAGCCGTTGTAGTTTAATGTATTTAACTTTGTACTCAATGTATTTAACTTTGTACTTAATGTATTTAACAAACACCTTAGCATGACATTTTGCCTTTTCGTCTTGTTTATTTATATATATTCGATTCGGTGTCGTACAGGAGCAGACTGGCCGGGGAAGTAGGAGGATTAAATTCCAAAAGCATAAATTTCAAAAGATCCGATGAAGATGTGCGCTTTTGGGGGTAACGAAAGCAGAGAGTCGTTTGCGCAAATTATTGGTCTTGAAACAGGCGAAAAGGAGACAAGAAAAACTGCATCTGTATTAAAAACCTGGTTACAATCTAACATTTTCTTTTTAAATCACATGAAATCAAATAGTCTCTATGCAAAAGACGAACGAGCACAGAAGTTTGGTGAACTTGCTGGTGAAAGCGCGAATACTCGTACCTAAATGAAAGAAAATTTAAGAAGAAACATTCACTTGATTACGATTTTCCTGATGATTTTTACGAGGAATGTTAGGCTGGCTTCATTTGAATACTTCGTCGTTGATTAGTTTTGTATGAACTTATGTACTGGTGCGCCAGTTTGATTATTTCAGTAAGCAATGAGTAACGTAAGAGATTTTTCAACAAGTTTTAGTCCACGGTATAAGTCAGTAATAGTTTACATCGTTGTCACGATGGACAACGCTGAAATTAAGTTAAGGCGTACGAGGAACTAACAAAGCTCCCCTAGTTAGTGTCGCATGCGACGGATACTAACTAAACGAATTTCATAGTAACGCCTGGATGCAACTATTCGGGCTCTACGGATGTCCGTGTTGCATACGCACGGAAGGGAAGGCGTTTTGATTCTCAAGGCTCGGATCGCTTCACCGGCGCAGAGCGGCGGCGAGTTGTACCACACTAGGATCGTAAATTATAGAGCGTCTTCAATTTCTCTGGAACGACAGCGTAAACTATTTCTGATTTTCATTGCGACATTGTCAATTATCCGCAAAAAGTTTCCGGTCCCTGGAATGACAAAAAATTAGGTACCTGAGCATGATTCGTAGGATTTCCTTTGACCGACTTTAACCAGACGTCCTTTATTTGGATTTTTTTTTCCTGGAAAAATAATTTAGACGTTAAAGAGCGAAAATTTCAACGAGCTCGCAGAACTCATACGGCCCTCCTCAGAACCTCCCCCCTCCCTTTTTATCACTTCAAAACTATCTTTAAGAGGACATATATAGCCAGTCCACCCTTGGAGTTATTGTAAGAAGTGATTCGCTTATTTCTAGTGAAATGACGTAGTCGACTGGACTCATTGCTGCACAATCTAGATATCTAATCTAAAAATAAAATTTACTTATGTTTTATTCTATACATCAATATTGTGTACGATAGCCAAACTGTTTCAGCGGATGCTGCTGAGCACTTGAAAATAAAAGCAACAAGCCAGTTCGCTCTCACGGATCATAGGGTTTTTCGAATTCGGAGGGGGGGGATTAAGGGGTGGGAGGGGGATTACCGGGTCCCTGTTTGGCAACAAGGATCGGTGGTGGCAAGCGACAACACACGAGACCCCTCGTGACAAGTTCCAAGCACACCGCTTAAAGTATAAGAGCTCAATAAAATTTTATGCTCCTTTTTAGAGATTTCACAACTATCAGCTTCCCGAATCTCAGCGTACATACGTGGCCGACTCTCTGTTACGTGTCCCGGAACGATAATTTCCTCTCCAACGTGTCGCACAGTAGATGGATTTCGAATGTTTGATTGCAGGTGCCATTTTATTCCAGACGGCAGTAAGGACAGCTCTTGTGAAATGCTAAAAAAAATCACGCAAAATTGAAAGGAGAAGATATTTAATGATTCTTGATGCGTGAATTCAAACCATCCGCTCATGAAAACTCAATGCGTGATTCACATCGTGCGCCAAAACGTTGTCGTGACAGTCTCTGCGATTTAAAAATCTGGCAACCTCAATACTGACGCTTTGGCTCAGCTGTAGCAAATTGCTTATAGTTTGAACAACACATGGTGGGAAATGAACATTATTCGTTTGAGAAGCTTGTTGAAACCGTTGTAGTGCGCGATTTGACTCCCGTAGAGCTTTGAGTTTCTTGTCAGTGGGCAGTTCAAATTCCTCGTAACCAATGTGAAATAAAAACGTTAATATCTTCGCCTGGAGTTTGTTTCATTAATTTTTGTTGCGCGAATTGTGCTCTGCGTGAAATTCTGGTTATGAAACATGTATCAGAATGCTTAAATTCGTACCTAGTCTAGTGGTCCATTGTTTACAAAATTTTAGTATTTAAAAGGAGAGCAAATCATAATTATGGCTCAAAAACTTCAACTTACATTTATGATTCCGCGGCATTTCAAGGTTTTCTCATAAAATGTTCCGACCGTAATTTTGATTGTTTCACGTCAAATCCCTTCGTCTTTTCCTTTGTGGAAATTTTGGAACGTCGCGCGTCGCTATGAAAACACATGGTTTTGGCGTTTGGCCATATTCATGCTTCCATCACGGCTTCCGGCCACTAAAAATCAACTATTTACCCATTTAGCGCAGCCCAACTCAAACACAGTCTCCGGGGTTTGTTTTAGCATCATGACGATCATCATCTTCTTCTCAAGCGAGACAAGCGCTCAACAGTTTTTATCGCAATCCTGTCGAGTGAAATAGGTGGCTTGTCTCCTCCCTTCACAAACACTTACCCCCGACCGATCGCAAAAATAATAGCTTCCCTACGAGGGTAGCTGCATTTTTGGATGAACTGGAAATAGCGGCTCCTCATCGCAAAATGTAGTCAACTTCATGATGGGACTACGGAACCATGCATCTCAGTTCCCAACGTTCCATATTCCCTGAAGTTTAAAAAAAGCAATAAAATAAAAATCGAACAAAAATTAGAAACATACTTCAATTGTCCTTGCCTTTGGATATTCTAAGCGTTTTTCGCAAAGAAATTAAGGTGATAGCTCCCCCAAAATCGGGCCGGGCAGGAATTTCAAATTAGCCTGCAACTGGACCACATTTTGCGAATAAAAGCTATTATTAGGAAGACGATTTTTTTCTCCAACTTTGGGGGGCCGTAGCCCCCAAGGAAGGTGTTTTCGGAGAAAAACTTATACCACAAAAAAGTCTTTTTTTGATCCAAAACATTGACTCATTCAATATTCGCACTTATTCCTGGGACACCCTGTATTATAGAGTAAGATGTGATTTAGGGTAAGCAATCGATATTGTGCGAACAAGGTAGGAGCGCTTTAAATCGTGCTACGATTACTACTTAGGGTCATGTCAGGCAGATTGAAAATCTTGCCCCTCCAACGAGCTGAAATCGCATCGACTGCAATCCATCAAAAGCAGGTATGACACGGTGCATTATGACTGATTTTGTGACGAGATGAAGTTCGTATCAACTTGGAAATAATTTGCTCATCTATGTACCTGCAACTGACGTAACTTGAACCGTCAAGGCGCTCAGTTCCTGAACATTGATCAAAGCAGGGAACTCCGCGCAATCGTCGTGCGATATAATTCGTCCTTCCTCTGACGTAAGGGCATATCTCAATTTCCACACGAACCCTGCTCTACATATAGCTCCGTGCTTTTCAAGGATCATGTGGAAATCGAGATACGCCCTCACGTCAGAGAGGCGGCGATAATTATGTGGAGCGTCAATCATTTTTGCCGGGACTAGACAATTGAGCAGGTTGCGTACGGGATATGTATGCGGATGGTGTGACTATGGAGTTAGGTATCTGGAATCAGGATGTTGCCATATTTCGATTTCTGAATCCGAAAAATGTGTATCTAAGTTGTAACGCTAAAAAATATCAGATGGTGTGTGAGTGATTTTTTTGTGTTTTTTGTCAAAGTAAACCTATAAAAATGTTCCCTTTCAATTTTGCATGAAATCCTCTCTATTCTAATAAAATCATTTTTAAGACGCTCGATAGACGGGGTGACGGAGGGGAGTAAGACAGTCGATTGGCTGGAGTTTGGAGTTCGTAAGGGGAAAAATTCTAATAAAATCATTTTTAAGACGCTCATGGACTGGGTAAGGAAAGGGAGTAAGACAGTCAGTGGCGTGGCGTGCTTTGCGATATATCGATTAATCTGTCATTTAAAACCTATGGGAAAGTATCGATAAACAGGGTGTTCGCAGCGAACACCTTAATGATCGATTATTTAACACAGCTTCAAATGGGGAAATATCGATAGATCGAAAAGCATGCCACGCCACTGGAGTAAGAAGAGTTAGAGGCGGCCAGGGCCAGTTTTTTAGAATTCCGCGAGAGCTGTACTTACTGCTGTGTTGAATAAAATGGGACCTGCTAATTACAAACTTTAAAGGTTCATTTTGTGTTCATAAACATAGCAAACGATAACGAAATGCATGGAACGTACTGCTGTTTTGCCTCAAATAAAATAAAATGTGCTTTTTCAACACAGTCATAAAATAGCTCGTCGATTAATCATCATTTGGGCACCTTTTGAAAGTTCACGGGAAAAAATTGTTACGGGTTATCCCTTAAAATTGTGGGACTACCAAAATTTGTCGGATGATAAGGACATTTCCAATTAATTTCGGTAGTATCGCAATTCAAGTCAGGGTACACTTAAAAAAAAAAAAACAATGGATCTAGATTCCAGACTCTTAAAAAACATCGACAAGAAAAAATACTCTTGATTCAATCAGATTGAAGCTTAAATCAAGAACCAAGCCTCTTAATTTGAGCGGATTTCCTTTTGATTTAAGCTTAAATCTGATTGAATCAAGAGTCCTTTTTCTTGTCAATGTTTTCAAGAGTCTGGACTCTAGATCCAATGTGTTTTTTTCTAATGTAGTACTGCAACATTTCTTCGTTCTATAAAATTTTCCGCGCGGACACCGGTAAGGTCCATTTTCTCGAAACGTCATATTTGCATTGCAAGACGAGTAAACACCGAGCATCCGAGTGCCCTTCGGAAATACGGCAGTGCTCTGCGACGACAGCATTTTCCGTACACACAGTTTGACAAGTACACACAGTTTTATATTAGAAATGGCAGTTTAATTTAGAATCAGAGCTGTGGCAGACACACAAACGGGACTTGGTCGGGAGAGTAAGTGTTAGCTCAGCCAACAGCGGTTAGCCGCGTTTTGACACCGAGGGATTTGCAGCCTCCCGCTTGGATGTATTCATGCCGGAAGGAACTATGTCCATGGTAACTGCGTGCGATATAGACCCTTTTGCAGGGTAAATACGACCGTTTCGAGGAATAAGGGGACGCACTCGGGTGTCGAAAGCTCCGAACTTGACGCAAACCAGGCAACGCGGACAGGAGAGAAAATCAAGTTTGTAAGTTTTGACTTTCGCAAGATGTCAAAACATGGTGCCGTCCATAAAAATAAATGTAAGATAATCGATGTCTATTGAAGCAGGCTGCCTGATTTAAGATCGATTGTTCATGATGAATTTCAATGGAAGATGAACCACCAATGCTCATCGTGACATTTGAGCGGTTTTATATCCACATAGTCTATACATTTATTTGCGCCAAACAAAAAAAAAAAACACTAAAAATAACGCGTTGAAAAATGCATTTTCACTGACAAGTAAGATCAACAAATGAGGTCTAAAAATACTCAAATCTATATAGATCTCTCCGCGTGACCGCATTTTAGCATACCAATGCATCTGTCTCAATTGACCTCTTTTCCTCCTGTCTTACACTGCAATTATTTAGCGTTTACATTTTTGGCTCTGGTGGGAATTTTTGGGCCTTGATTTCTTGCAGAATAGTGTGAAACCAGCACTATTCTACCATTTTGTTATTTACCTGCATCTTTTGCGTACATCAAACCCATTTTTGCTATGCAGCTTTTTTATTTAAGGAGTGTGCAATACGAATTCTTCGAAGTTCACCGTAGTTATGTGTTTTTCTAATTCCAGAGCTTCAACAGGGGGTAAGGTTTGTCTAAAGGTCTACATGAATCTGCCATCAATGGAACTTTTCCTAAAGAATGCAGGTTCACAAATTACTGTACATTAAAGTCGATCTGCTCCCTGTCAGTTGACTCCAAAAACGCACTTAAAGTTGATTTTTGACACCAGCCGAACGATCGATCGGCGCAAGTCCTACGCATTGGCGGATCCAGCAAATTGGCAACGTTGTCTTTAATCCATTGAAACCTATGGAAATGTATCGATTCTTGGAGGGGCCAGGTGCACCGACGAGAATCGATTATTTAGCATAGGTTTAAATGGAGGAAATCCGGTGTTGCCAAATTGCTGGATCCGCCTCTGCGGCACGTCATTGTACGTCACTTTTGGAACGATGCACCAGCGTTGCAAAGCCCCCCCCCCCCCCCCCNTGCAAGCTTTTGTCTCTCTTTTCCGACCGGAATAGTCTTGCCCCCTGGGGAGGGGACTCAACACAAGTCGTCGCTCCTCTGACATAAGGGCGTATCTCTAATTCCACATGAGCCCCGAAAAGCATAGGATTATACGGAGATCAAGGCTCACGCGTGAATTGAGATACGCCTTTACGTCAGAGGACCGACGAAGTGTCGGGGCGCAAATCAAACATTTATGCCCTCGGCCGCGCGGCTGGTCAGGGCAGAAGTGACAACGACAATCCGTTGTTCCGCCTTTTGTTTTAACGATACCGCCCTCTGACCTGCCCCCTCCCCCTCCGGTCCCCAGGGGAGGTTAATTGTGGTCGATGACGCGTTGTGCAAAATGCAGGTCGTCATTTTCCCACCTCCAACTTCAATCACCGCACAGGGCTCAAAAATCTTACCGGATGTGACTTCCAAATCGATCGCCGAGATCCGACACCGCGTACCTCCGGTTGCGACGTAAACGACGTTCCTACTATATCTTATTTTTTCATTGGAAAATTGGACGTATTTCTGCCAAATGGAACCATGTGCATTAAGACATGAGCCTTGGGCCTATAAGAATATATGCATAAAAAGGCTCACGTCATAACGCACATAGTTCCATTTGGCAGAAATACGTCCAATTAGTCAACTTAATTTCTCGAAAACTTCCTTTATTGTCCTTCCCCGTTGGCAAGAAAAATCTGTAAAAATTTCAAGCCATGAAATTGACTTGTTTCTCTTCGAAAAAATAAATCAGGGGCAGAAATTTTGAGACCCCGCAATGAAACTTCGTGGTTTCGCACTTTAGCCATCGAAATATGCCACCTTTTTTGGTAAGATACCATGCGAGGTATTGATTCCCGACTCGGGGGTAATTTGAACTATATCGATGGCCAAAGTGTGAGACCAAGTATCTCCGTTTGCGACTTCCAGACATACTTTATTTTTCCCTTGGAAACGGACTGTCGATAGCCAAAGAGCAAAACCACGTATCTCAATTGCAGTGTTATAAAATGACCACTCTTATCTTTTTCCCCAAGAGAAACAAGCCAACTTTAAAGCTTGAAATTAACATAAAATATTATGCTTGCAGAGGAGAAAAATCAAGGAAGTCCTCGAGGAGTTACCTTCGAATAGTTTTCAAGAGAATAGATGAAGTATGAGAGGAAGTCTTCAACGTCGAAAACGGAAATACCTGGTTTCGCTCTTCAGACTCTTTTCCTGGGCTTGACGCGACTCAGTGCGTTTCTGTTAAGCTCGAGGTCCGAATTTTTCCCTCGCGTAGAAGCCGAAACTCTCACGAGAAATCCAGTCAGAGTGGGCTTTCGCTCGTGGAAAACCTGTCGCAAAGTTCCGCGTGAATTCAAGTCAGAACTTCGGAAGTCTCAGCTGACCTTCGCTGCAGCCAACGACCAACGCCAACCGCCGCCGGCGCATCGGGTTGTCAAAACCATCCACGAGCAACGAACGGCCCAAGCGCGCCTTTGAGCCCCCAAAGACGGGGGTTTCGGCGGGGGATTTCGCCCCAACTTTGTTACTAAAAGTTTCGGGAGCTGCGGCAATCGGCGGAGTAAAAAAAGCGGTATGTCCGCTGTGGGGGGGGGGGGGCGTATCCCCCCTCCTCCTCAAACGAAGTTCATTGACTGCAGAGTTCAGAGCCACGACGTCGCGGTCTTCGAACCACATGTTGAAAAGTATAATGAATTCAATTTCAACTCCGCGACTCTATTTTAAAAGGACGTATTTCTGCCAAACGGAACTATGTACATTAAGACATGAGCCCTGAGACCCGTAAGAATAATATGCATAACAGAGCTTACATCATAATGCACGTAGTTACTTGTGGCAGAAATACGTCCAAATATAAAAAGGCTTCGCTTTTAAGATGCACGTTCGCCTGGATGGCAGGAGAAGCGTGAACTGATATGCCGCTCTCAGAAAATCAGAGTTGGAATCGAAATTGTTTGCTACAAGCTTGTACAATGCTGATACAAGCTTTACTTCCTGATGCCTAATGCAAAAATTGCGGTGTAAGGATCTAGTGTATGAAGTTATGAACATATGAAACACACACACAAGGAAATGGGAACAATGGGTTAACAAGGCTAAACAAACATAAAAATGTCTGAGACTTTTCGGGTTGGTATCTGCCCCTCGTTAATCACGATTTGAGCGGCAAAAGAACAATATAGAAGTATGCCGCCCTTTGACGAATTTTTCTGTGTTGAAAAAAAAAAAAAAAACGAAAAGGCGACAAAATCTCCACTTCCTGGAAGTATAGTAATTTATAATTTGTCTCTGTTTATAATGTTGTCGTCTTTCGGTGATATAAGAGACTTTAATTAGTCGAGTAAAGAGAGGAACCAAACACGCAATTTGGCCTGGAACGGCGTGGCGCAGACAGCAATGATGACGAGGACTTGAGATGAAAAGGAGAAGCCCTCAACACGGCGGTCGACCTCGGCATGTAACACATATTAGCGCCTACAAGACTGTACGAATACTTCAATTGCTTCACGCATTGCGTCAAATACAGTGCGCTCAGCAGCAGTCGGTGTGAAACGCATAGCGCCTACAAGACTGCATGAATACTTCACGCATTGCGCCAAACGCAGTGCGGTCGGTTTGTTCTTTCATACTTTTTTCGCTCATTTCTTATAAACGGTGGGCCTTGTCCACACAGACATAGGTTTATGGAACTTAACTTTCGCGCAAAATTCCGTGAACTTTTGCTAGTAACGTTGACGGGGCTTCGCAAAAAATGTGTCCAACACAAGTAAACGCGTCTTTTGCACCACTCCCCGCTGCACGTTCACTTGATGGTTTTTATTGATGCTTTAAAACGAATGAGAATAAGGCGACGGCAAAATACAGGCGGCCCATGGGCGGAAAGCAGGTAAATCCGGCTCTGCATGTATTTTTATTTTTATTTATAAAAGCCTTGTATCCAC
Source organism: Bemisia tabaci (assembly GCF_001854935.1). NCBI lineage: Eukaryota > Metazoa > Arthropoda > Insecta > Hemiptera > Aleyrodidae > Bemisia > Bemisia tabaci. The sequence continues at coordinate 1,592,069 of NW_017551372.1, forward strand.
TGTTTCCTGGTTTTCTCTACTATCCACGTTAATAGGTAATGTTTTGAATCAAAAACCACATCGAACCACTAACGAGTACAATCCATTTACGAGGGGAAATTTCAGGATGTTGAAGTGTAGTTCCGGATAACGACGAATTTCCCGATAAGATACTTTAACATGCGCCCGACGGAGCAACGCTGTAAATCCTTTGGAGATTTCGGACTGGTAAACAGTCCGGGAGATTCTCAAAATTCCGCCCGGACAAACTTGGCTGAAACTTAATAAAGCGCCAACTAGCCAAGTTCTGCTCTCAAAGGAGTCGATCTATGTGACGTGGAAATGCGTCGTTTAATTTCGGCGCCGCGGCTAATTGTCCCGAGAACTGGAAAACAAGCTCCTTCCTGAGCATAACTCGCTATTTCCGGCCGAGCACCAGTTTCCGGCGCGTGACGCGTGGCTCGGATCCGCGCCGGGAAGTAAGGCTCTTGTCGGGCGGCAAGAAATTCGCGTAATCAAGTCGGATCTCCTTGAATCCGAGTTGTCAGATTTTTGTGAAATTCATGCGATAGCCCTCTAGACAAGGCTTGGATTAGAGTCCCTTTATACTGAGAGTAAAGACAATGCGAATCCATCTCTGATTGGTTCCCGTATTTTACTACAATGTCACAAACGGGAGTAAAGATTACATTTTCACCGATTGCAAAAATCATGAACTGAAATGGACCGGAGAATAGGAGGTAGGTACTGGAAAGAACAAATAGAATGAGAGACGGAACCGGAGATAGGAATTTGGGAGTGGGTTGATCAAAGATTACAAAAAACGTCCGATTTGTATAATCTTTATTGCCGTTTAGGATATCCATAAGCCGCGTTGTCTCAACTCTCTCTATAAAGGGATTCTAGTTTAGATTGAAGAATTACCTTAAAAAGCCCCATTTCAAACTTCTGCGTAGAGAACGATTCAATCGACTGAAAATACATACCTACGGGAAGCAATTCCTGAGCGAGATATTAACAAGTACTCTCAATACTAGAATGAAATGAAATGACGTCATATATATTCTTGACATTCAACTAATATTAATTATAAATACTAATATCGATTATCAAAGTGCAAAACCACGTATTTCCGTTCGTTATAGACGTTATAGACTTCCTGTCATATTTTACTCTTCCTTCCGAAAAACAGTCAATGTAAATTCTTTAAAACTTCCTTGATTTTTCTTTTCTGTCGGTAGAATATTCTGTAAAAATATTAAGCTTTAAAGTTAGCTTGTTTTTCTTTCAAAAAATGAAGTGGGAGCAGAAATTGTGAAACACAGAAATAAAGATACGTCGATTTATACTTCGGCCATCGAAATCTGCATCAGGCGTTAAACATACCGAACTTCTCGCTGGTATAAATCGTACTCTACGTAGCATTTCAGGGAGGAATCATAAAAGTACGAGTAGTTGGGACCATGTCTAGGTCCATCTTTTTAAATTAATGGGATTGAAAGGATATAGTTTTACGAGGAGGAATAAGGTATCTTGGGTCTTGATCAAGGATATTAAAATTTCATAAAATTTATTCCAGTTCAATTTCTGAATTTCTTTAATTTTACTCAGGAATTTTCTAGGTATGCGAGCTGAGTTCGTAGTTTGAAACCTTTCGGAGCTCACTTACTTCGATCTAGTCAAAATTATTGTAGGTCAGAGACTTAACTAGAACAAGAGAGCTCTTGATTGAAAATTTCGAATTTAATTTCTCTGATATTTATTGGGTATAGATAGTAAAGTTTCAGAACTGTATTTTGAAACGTCAAAATCTTAGGTAGGTAAAACAATTAAAAAACAAGCAGTTTTTATGTATGTCTAAGTTAAATAGTTAAGAGGAAAAAGAAGAAAAAAAGATAAAAAAAAACTTGCTCAAGAGTGACGAATAACTGTGGTGATGAAGAGGGATGAAATTCAGTTTTTGTGAAATTCTTTGAAATTTCAAAAAATATTCGCGGTCTTGATACCACAAACCTCTGCAAAGAATGAATAGTTCGAAAGACTGTTGGGAATATTCTACCGACAGATTTCTGAATTTCAGTTTCTATTCTCTTCCTCATTTTGATGGTTCCTTGTCACAAATCCATCCATGTTTCTCTGGTCCACTCTACTTGTGCAAGTTTTGCAATATTTGTGAATTAATTTTCAGACGACTTGTGATTCAGACACATTAAGCTATGCCACATCAAAATTGGGTTTCACACACCTTAATTCTCTCTGTAAGGAGAACACCATAGACGGAGAGAGTAATTTCATATTTCGGAAATTTGCCAACTTCGGACCCAATTAGATGAGCGGACTGCTTTTCGTTTACCGCCTGCAAGAGCAGTTTGTTATAAACAGCTTTATGAGACGACACTAGGAGAGGCTTCATTTTACTGTGTTAGCTTCTTGGCTCCTTCTTACATTTTTACGTGTCTCTGCTGTCGGCCAGCTTGTCTCTAGTCTCTTTTTGGCTAAAAATCGAAAGGCCTTTTGAGCCAAAGTAATCATTGAGAGACAAATATTCTCCGCAAGTGCTGGTTTTTTAACTTTTTTTTTTTGACAACTTTATCAATTATTTATCTAGTCATAAATATCATTTTCGTAGACCGATTTTCATATACAATGAACTAAAAATAAAAGGATCAAGGCTAAAAAAAACCACATTAATTAAAATTGGGACGTTTGGGGGGCTAAATAGCTCCCATCTTCTGCCGAGAAAATGAATCCACTGCCCAGTTCCAGCTTTAGTTCAGGATTTACGGTCGTATGTTTCGGTATATATAGGAGCCGCTACTTCGGACAATCCAGAGCTAATGGTATCTAAACCTGAAACGAACGATATGTCTACACATCGTGTAATTTCGTCTTTCGGGTCCAAAGCTTTTTTCCACAAAAGGCATTTTTTACCCTTTTCCGAGGAATCTGGGGATTTCACCGGCATATTGCTGAGATGAATGCTCAAATTGAGACAAGGCTTCGATACAAATTTTATCTTGAGAACTAGGTTGATGAAAGGACTATAGGGTTATTAATTTTACGCGATTGGCATTGAGAAATGCTTACAGTTATGTAAGCATGTAAAAAAAAATTGTAAATGTTACATTACCATATCGCCCTCTAGACTCAAGCCAAAAATTCTACTTTGAAAGAGAAAATAACAAAAAGACAGCCAAACTTTCGGTTAAGTCTGATAAGCTTCCCAGTTTTTCCATTGTTTTTCTTTGCTAGATTTTACGCAATCTGTACCTACATCAACACAAAATTTAGGTTGGTCGTGTTCCATTTCCTGTATTAACCGGAAGTAACATAAGAACACGAATATTGTTCTTAGTGTCACGGAGATCCGAAATAAGAGGTTTCATTTTAACCAAACCTCGATGATATCCTACATTGAAAAACAAGTACGGCAAATATTACTAGAAGTATGGTTAATTCTATTATAAGTCTACTTGATTTTTGATGCAGAGATACAGTAGAGCAAAGATAACCCGACATCGGGTAACATTAACCATACTTTTGGTGAGTGCGGTTAGGGTGATAGTCTTTGCTAACAGAGTCTGTTGGAGATTCACTGTCATTCAAAGAATACTTTTTTCAGTGTGCTGAGCATGCTTTGTAGCGCAACTATTCGTGCCCGAGAAATATCTTCGTAGTGAGAATTGAAGACACTCTGTCATTTTGAATTCTTCCCAGCGCAGCCTGCCGTCGCGTCGCGCCGCGGGTGGATTAGTGAGCGCCCGTGGGGATTCAAAACGCCTTCAAAACCGTGCGCATGCAACACAGACATCCGTAGAGCTGGAATAGTTGCATCCAGGCGTTGGGGTGAAATTCGTTTCGTGGTCGTCGCATGCGTTCCCCCAAAAAAGACAACCACTTGGGAGGCCATATACCTTTTCTAACTTCAAAGGACACCATCTTTTTGAATGAATATTATAATCTGGAGTATACTCTTTCAAAGAGAATGTAAATGAAATGAAGGAAAATCACGGGGATACTTACTTGACCATGTAGAGGATAGTCTTATCTTTGTAGAGCCAGACATAGTGGTTGGGTATGGTCATGGTCTGGAAAGTGACGGCCTTGGCATTCTTGAAGAACGAGTCCGGTCGCCACATATTTTTGAGCCAGTCGACCTCGAGGAGTCTGCAACAAACGAAGGCAGTGGATCAGAAGAAGAGGCGGAATTACGTCGCTCCTCTGACGTAAGGGCGTCTCTCGATTCTCGCATGAGCCCCAGAGAGCATGGATTCATATGTAAAACAGGGATCAAGTGGAAATTGAGTTACGCGCTTCCGTCTGAGGGGCACCGATTAGTGAAGGAATGGAGAAACGGAGGACTCGGCATGTGCACATGTGTTGGTTGACTCAAGAAGTCTCTGAGGGGTACGGAGCGGGTAAAAGGCGATTGAATGTAGCAATCGAAAACTTGCACGCTACTGAACATGTTGTCAAATAGATCGAGTTCAATAGAAATTAGTCGTGACTCGAAGCCGAAAACTCCGGCAATGGAAACCGCACTTGCTGGCTAACACGGCTGTACACGGTATAGGCGGGTCCAAGGGGTAAAGTACGCTCATCATTCGCCCGAAAAAAAGGAGGAAGAGGGAAGAAAGAGAGAAGGAAAGAGCGGGGGAAATAGGGAGAAAGGACGCTTATATTTGGTAATTATTGAGAATTGGGTATTCCTATTAAAATTTTTATTTCTACTATTTCTATTCGTTAATTATTACAAAATTGACTCAAACTATGCATATTAGATGCTTTAAAATTTCGAAAATTTTCTGCTGGAAGAGTAGTAATACTAACTAGAACTGCAAAGGCACCAGCCAGCGGTAAAGTTAATCCAACCACCTGTATGCTAATGGGCCTGTTGCAAACTTTTGCTAGAGTAAAAATAAGAGTTGTTTCTTATAGACAATGCCTCAAAAATTACGATGAGCGCAACGGCAAAGTCTGAAATGCACTCATAACTTCACAGCCTGCGTAAGAAATTTGCGGTTTTTTGAGCTTCCCGCTTCAAAAACGATACTACGGCACAGGTGAACATTTTGTAAGAGGAGTCGTTCCATCGTCGGCAATACTCATCATGGCCGACGTCAATCCGCCAAAACACGTGTGATGGGACGAGATAACACCTGAACTGAATTAGACCAGATAACAATCGGCGTGTTAACGTTCATATTTTCCACGCCCGAATTGATTGACCTTGAACTCTCCTCGAATTACACGCGGAACTGCGCGCAAGCGTCGGCCATCATGATGAATATCGCCGACGACGGAGCGACTCCTCTAACAAAATGTTCACCTGTGCCGTAGTATCGTTTTTGAAGCGGGAAGCTTAAAAAAACGCAAATTTCTTACGCAGATTGTGAAGTTATGAGTGCATTTCAGACTTTGCCGATGCGCTCATCGTGATTTTTGAGGCATTATCTATAAGAAACAACTCTTATTTTTGCTCTAGCAAAAGTTTGCAACAGGCCCATTGCGAGGGCACCAGCGGGCTGATTGTTGAAATTGATAGACAAAGCTAGCGTCAAAGAAGACAAAGGGGATTTGGAGGGGTCCTATTGGTAGAGGTGGGTGGTTGCAACGAACAAAGAAAGTATAGGTAATAGACTATCTACCGGCAATCCACGGAGACCCTTTAGTCCTTCATTTACCCCCTTCGTCTAAAATAAGAACCGCCCATGTCAACCAATAGGCTAGCTCCATACTCCCTATGTCTTATTTGTCTATCACCTTGTCTACCGATTTCAACAATCAGCCTGCTGCTAGAGGTAGGGTTGATCCAACCACACTTTTAGCTGACTTAACCATACCTCTGGCTTGTGCAACTACTCTAATATCTATAGCCAAAATCAGCTAGGAGTATAGTTGGGATTGTGCTTTTTTTTTGCGTGTAAGCGTCCTATTAAAGGAAATGGGGGTGTTTTCCGATTAAAATTATTTTTTCAGCCGTTCGTCAGGCTTCCTAGGTTATTTGCTTAAAAAAGTCGAAGAGAGCAAATCAGTCTTACGTAATTCAAAAAGAAAAGTGAGCGAGAGAATGCCTTATGGATGTCATAGAAGGGGGAGGGTAGGATCACAAGATCGTCCAAAATGGGGCACGTGGCACAGGAACGGCCCTAAGACACTGAATTGTCGGATGGAGAAACACTCGATTTGGCAACAGATCCAACGCGGCACTTGATGTCTCGCGCCCTTACGACAGTCTCGCAAAAAACAACCGGGATTCGTCAAGTTATTTTTGATCTGTACGCTTGGCGAAAGCTTAACTTGTACTTGTTCCCGGATCAGGAGGGCGGGGAGGGGGGGCTGAAGGACTTTCTGCTTTCAGCCTCCTCGGCCTGAATCCCCCCGGCACCTTTATTGATGGAATAACGAGGAAGAATCAAGCACTTAGCGCCCGAGCCTTCTGCAGTGAGCAGGAGAGTTCTTTCTGCCTACCACTCAGGCACTGTCGAGCGTTGCCGCTTTTCCTTCCGAGTCCCCTGGATTACGTCTGCTCTCACGATGGGGTTCGGAGAGAACCGCGGGAGTGTGGCAACGCTGCGTCTAATTATTCACAGGCCTGTCTGATTCTGCAGTGCGCTAGGGTACGTGGTTGAATCAAACCGAAAGTTTGAGAATTCAAGCTTCCTGGGCATTATCCAGAATTGAAAATATGTCGCGCCTCTAGGTATGGTCTAGGAATTCCTGTTAAGGTTCTTCGCATGAGCAACGAGAATTATAATGGTATATTTGCTGGGAGGGGAGGGGGGAGGGGTTGCGGTAAGGCTTCATCCGAGTATGATCGTAACTTCGCATTTATTACAACGTACTTGATTTCTTAGAAGAAATATCATCGCCTCCCGGACGAACGGACGTAACTCTGTTCCAACGTTGCCAAATTGGTTCAACAGATTAATTTATAATACGAAAATGTACCTTTGCGAAATCTTTCCAACATTTTTTTGTATTTTCGTATGAATTCTGAGGGAAAATCAGAGAAAATTTCAGTCACAAATGCTCATGACATGCAATTTTCGAGGAGGAATTTGGCAACATTAAGATAAAGTTACACGACGAAATGGAAGAAGTTAATCGGAACTAGTCTAACTGTATTAGACGTTGCTATTCTTCTCTGGTTGTATTTTTTCAACAAAAAATTAAGCAGCATTCTGACTTGAGATAATATACATTATTATATGCTTTATAACATAGGAAAAATTCACAGTATAGGTTTCAAGCCGTTATATTTATCAGTTTCCTCTTAAAAATCGAAACATGGGGTAAAATCAGGCAACGCGATTTGTAAATAGGCTGATTTTGGTCAAATACTTCCAACTAATTTTCATTTTTATGGAACTTTCGTTTTTTTTTTGTTTTTTGTATTTTTTGACTTCGCTTTAAAATAGTATCTCCAAAAATCGCAGATAGTATTTATGGTCAATTTTCCTTTGCTAAAATAAAGTAGCCACATAAAGTTTGAAACACCGCGATCGAGCTCAGGGTTCTTAAACTTTCATCAGCGACGTGCAAGTCACAACATAAGAATTGGATTACATTTTGCGATAAGAAACCACTATCTCTGGCTCTCCCATAAAATCACATATCTGATCTGCGTAGGGAAACCTATGGCACAACCAATAATGGCATGTTGTTTCTAAAATGGGTCAAAAATAGTGGTTCCTTATTTCAAAACGTAATCCAGTTAATGAGCGGTCCTCAGATCAAACAGACCAACTACACACATGCTGTGAAACGCTTGAGACGTCCCATTTAAATGCAATTCATTCCATGAATTAACCATTCCACGAGTCCCGTGAAAAAGTTCGTTTAAGTCCGAAACCGATTCGATGCACGTCAAGTAGATTTAAAATGTTCAAATGGCTGATATATCGATGAACGGCCTCGAAACTGAGTCGATTTACGATCCTCAACATTCGCAATCTTCCGTTGTGCGGAAGGCATTTGCGAGGAATCCACGTCGAATCGATGTATCGATTATTTGATTGACCAGATTGAAACCAGAGGTAAACTGGAGTCGGACGCAGGCCGCTTTCGCGAAACTTTAATTCGTTGTTCCTCTGACGAAAGGAAGCATCTCCACTCCCGTATGAGCCCTGGGGGACAAGGAGTTATATACACAACAGGGTTCACGTTATAATGGAGATACCCCTTCTCGTCCGAGAGGCTTTAGGTGTGCGCCGCATGAGGAGACTTGGCGATTCACTTTGCGCTGTGGTAGTTTTGCAGTTGTTTGAGAGAATCAGCGAAGATTTAAGGTGTCGATAAGAAAGGTTGGGCAAAGGATGAGAAGAGTACTTGCAGGGCTGCCGAATTAAACGTACAGAATAAATAAAGAACCGCCAACTAAACTGGGTCGGTACCTTCATGATGCTCCTTTCTGATGGAGGGGGAAGGGGGGGCATCGATGATGAAATGCATATGAGATGAAAATGGGAAATATCGACGGTGAAATTACAGAAACGCTTACCTTGTTTTGCAATGTTGCAGACTTCTCGACTCACTTTATTTTATTAATGCAAGCATATACCCAACGCAATGCCGTAATTTTTTTGTTCTAATTTGAAAAAGTGTAATGTATTAAAGTGTAATGGGAATACTCTAAGGTCAAACACCTTGATACGCGGTCACATAGTTTGGGCATAAAATAAATTAAAATATAATAGAATTAAATAGAATAGATTCGGAGTTTTTTAAATACCGCAAACAAGATAAGCGTTTTTGCAGGTTCAGCGTCGTTATTTAGTATATTGGGAAATTTTGTCGAATGCTTCGGAAAACAATCTAATTTTGAAGATCCATACAAAGTTTTGTATGATTTCAATAAATACTTATATGAATTTGCCAGCCGTTCGAAAGGAAAAATTGGCTCGAGTAAAAATGTTCCTCAAGGCTATTGAAATTTTTCCTTGACATATTCTCCTGTCGAATATCTGAAATCTGTGTTTTTAAGTATCAAACATTGTTTAAGTAAATTTTGAATGAGCATTTAAAATTTTGAAAAAACCCTGGAATGACCAAACATTTTACAGAGGACTCTCGGCGAACTTAGTGGAACACTTGGACGCCTAAAATTTTGACAAATTCCAATCAGAATTCCAATCTAAGAGAGAGTAACTGCCTACCTGACAAGATATACGTATACGTCATATTGCCTGATTTGGTCATTAACCTTATTCGACATATTGATTGCTAAACTCGGTGACATCGTAAGTCGATCCCGCAATTTCAAAATATCCGCCCCTATTTAAGTTTGCCGATAGGAAACAAGTCAATTGGGCTACTTGAAATTTTCATAGTATACTCTCCGAAAAAGTGAGGAGAGAGGAAAACTTATGAACTTCTATTAAATCGTTGATCAGTTTTCAAATGAAAAAATAAAGCGTAATGGAAATACTCTAAAGTCAAACACCTTGATACGTGGTCACATAGTTTTGGCATAGCTATTTTGGTATTGAGTCCACCGTGCACGAGCAACTCTAGTAAAAGCTTATTTTTTGTGAATTATGTAAAGAGAGGAGTGGTGAAACTCATGAGCACTGTCACCTAGAAAGAAAACAGCATCATGTAAATCGGAAAACCGTGGATCAGGGAACAACATCCCCCTACCAGTTACAACTAAGCTATGATAAACCAGACTAATACTCAAATTAACCCTCGTAAAAATTACCCCGATGCAAAAATATTGTGATTATATTGCTGAAATATTGACGACAGACCTATGTATTGATATCGCCACGGTTCCAAAACATGCGACCATCCACGGGAAAAAGGACCTCAGCCAGGAAAGCAAAATGTCCTGTAAAGCGACTTTGCCGAGTTGGTTCGAAAATCGAATTTTTAGATTTCGACGAGAACTGGTCTTTCGTGTTCTCTAAAATGAGTAGCAATCGGTAAAATTCGACTTCGTGAGAATGGAAGACGTATAGTATACGCCGAAAATTATACACCCTGAACATCATAAATTAGAACATTGAAGACTTTTCTTGAAACGATGTTTTTTTTTTTTTATAACCGCACAATTCAATTCTCAAAGCACCATAAGTTCGGTTTAGGTGGACGCATTTTTGAAAAATTTTAGTTCGATGTATTCAAAGTATACACTCTTCCATGTTTTTGCATAAAAAAATAACGTTCCAGTTTTTTTGGGCTAGGGTGTCCTTTTTTCCACAAATCGACGGTGAAACTACCAAACCAAGTATCTCGGTTTGCGACGTCGCAGACTTCCTGTCATACTTTATTTTTTAAATGAAAAACTACTTAACATCCAGTCTTGAAAATTTCTGTGATTTTTTCTCTTTGTGCGGAAAAAATTCCGTGAAAATTTCAAGGAATGATATTGATTTGGTCTACTTCAAAAAAATAAAATGTGAGCGTAGATTTTTAAACACCGCAAACGAGTTACGTGGTCTGGTAGTTTCACCGTCGATATTACCTATATGATACAATTGATACACCTTAATAATCGATTCTTTACCAAAGCTTCAAATGGGGAACTATCGATAATCGATCATTCACGCCTCGCCACTGGTTTAAATGGCAGATCAATCGATACATCGCAAAGTACGCCACGCCACGACACTGTCAATCAACTCCTATTCTCGGGAGGCCCCATACGGTCTACATTGTGACTAAGGTAGGCGTAAGGTGGTTTTTATAATAGTGTCATGTAAAAGATAGCATGTACGAATTTCCGAGGAAAATTCTACAGTATCTATAGCTATGGAGTGATCTTACAAGGGATGGCAGTGCTATGTCACTACGAAAAATACAAAATTCAACAAACAAAATTATGTGACCTTAAAAAATTTCTAAAATTTCCAAAGTTAGCAATATCCAGTTTCGGTGCTTTATATTTTTTGTAGGAGGGTAGCACTGTGATATTTCATGAGGATCTATTTTCAAAGCTGTACTATTTGGACTTCGCTAGAAAGTTCGTAAAAATTGCATTAGCGTATAACTCATCAAGCGTGAAGACTGCCCAGACTTGATTAAGAGATTAAATTTAAAACAAAATTTTATAAAATTCCAGCCGGCGACGGAGCCTCTTGGGGCCGTGGGCCCACTTGCATCGTGGGCCCTCCATTTACGTCACTGAAATTTTCCTGTTCATGATATCATATAGAAAGTCATCTTGAACCTCCCTTGGTAAGTGGAACCATAGGGTACCTCCAAAGAAAATGAGTAGATTAAGAAACGTCTATGAATACGACTCTAAGACAGTTCTCCCGGAATCAGTGGCGTGGCGTGAATGATCGATTATCGATATTTCTCCATTTGAAGCTGTAGTAAAGAATCGATTATCAAGATGTTCGCAACACCTTGATAATCGATCCTTTTCCATAGATTTAAATGGCAGATCAATCGATATATCGCAAAGCACGCCACGTCAGCGTCACTGCCCGGAATGGACAAGGCGCTGAAAGTGTGGGATTCCTTCACATTTTCACCGTGTAACACCCTCCAGCATGAATTCTTCTGTACGTTTGGCAACAGGGGCGCATCTACCGCCCGAAGCGCAGCGCAGCCACATTTTACGTGTTCTGGGAGCTAATTATCATGTGAAAGCTCTCTGCGCCGCCCAAAGTGTTTTACCGCCGCTTCCCACGCTGACGAATTCGTGGATATTCCATTGTTTTCGCGCGAAAAGGGAGCGTTCGCGGCAACGATCCGACAATTGCGCTGTCTCCATCCGAATGCGGGACTCACGTATCCTGCACCGCTGCACCTAGACTGACCCGAAACAGTGATAACCGCGTCGCTTTTGGGTAAAAACAATACCGCGCGGAGGCAAACCTGGTTCAATTAATACGAATTTCAAATACGAATTCCAAGTGCTTATTAAAGTAAAGTTTGCTTCCGGGCACGGAAGTTGCCGAAATTATAAGGTTTTAAATGCGCCAGTTTTGATACCGCTGCTTTCAAAGAATGCTAAAAAAAGAAAGAAAAAAAATTGGGAAGTTCCTGGGAATGCCTCGCTGGAATATACATTCCCGAGAAATTTACACGGAATAAGAATAACACGCGCACGTACGCAAAAATACACGGTCATCACTCATACGTTGAAAAAAACTGAGAATAGCGCTGTCTCCACTCATCAAAATGGAAACTCAAAGTGAATCGATTTCAACGATAAGTGGCTCAAAGTCGGGACTTGACGCGATTGCGATGAGTGTTGCAACGCAAAATAGAGCGGCGTGACTCTTTTTTGACCAATAATCGCGAACAGATCGTATTTATCTATCCACTTTGAGCTTCCATTTTGACACCATTTTGAAGAGTGGACACAGGGCTAACCCCGAAAACTTCCCGGTGGCGAGGCGTGAATGATCGATTATCGATATTTTCTTTTTTGAAACTATGGTAAATAATCGATTATTAAGGTGCTTGCTGCAAACACCTGTTTATCGATCCTTTTCATGGGTTTAAATGGCAGATCAATCGATATAACACATACGCCACGTCACTAGAACTTTCCCGTTTTAGTACTCGGGACTTGACTGTCCATGGAAACTTTAATCCCTAGTCTGACAAATTCATGGAATAAACTCCACTTTTTAGGGAGCATCAATACCACTCCAATGGTTTAAATAAAACGCAACCACATTTTAATCTCAGAAAAACTTACTAAAATAGTATAAATAGGTAAAGCCTCGTGTGGCTTTCCGTGGAGGATAACAGACTTGATGATTATGACGGGGTGATTTTTTTTCCGTTTATGCACGAAATTGTGGCAACACTGAATTGAATCGAAGTTAATAAAGGTTGAATGTTTTCATTTTGGCTATTAATTGCACGTGTGTAACAGGGCAAACGTTTGCTGTATTAATGAAAAGACCAGATCTAATTTGAGGGAAAATTTGAATTCTCATATCTAGAATCTTATTGTTTCGGAATATTAGGACGCTGTTCCGACGGCATGTTGGGATCGCCCTCACACGTCTCTTAAAGGCACAGATTAGATGCAAATCCTCGATCACACCTGATGCAAAAACGTCCCAAAATGAACGGGTAAAGAGAATCTAGTCCAGGAGAAATCTGAATGAAATTATTGAGAGAAGAGCTTGGGGAAAAGTTTTTACGAAAATTTGGAGACATAGACCGCCTAAAAATGAGAACCGTAGCAATTCAACCGAACAAGGAATAGGCGCATTGGAAAATATGAATTCAAGCTGCGAGAAACGAGGTGTGTCGTGTTTGAGTGGACGTAATGGATGAGATAACTTAACGCGCACCCGGGTAATCCTCGGTTGCCTACCTCGGAATTTAAGGCGATCTGTTACGGTGAACGAAGTGACTCGGCTGCCTCTATGTGGATCCTACTCCTGTCACAAGGACCCGCCATACAGCGACTGAGCAAGGATACACTGGTTACATCAGAACTAAAGCAACAATGGTATGTGTAAATATGCCCTTTTTCTATTCATTTCTTTCTAATAATTCTAGGTAATTCTCGTTTATTTTTGGAGAAACGAACATTTACATTAAAATAACGCTCCATAAATGTTTAGAGATACAAATGAGTGTTATTATATTATATTACATTATATTTATACCTTAAACCGAGAAATTACAATGAAACTAAAGTGTGTATGAAGTATTTAGTTTTGTTTGACTTATCATTCAGTGAAAGTCGAAACATGCGCATTAATGGAGATAACGTCGAAAAATATCCAATTAGATTTTATTCTAGCGGGGCAAAAGGAAAGAGGAGAAAATTACGCAAGCTCTTCGAAATGTTCTGTGATTATTTTTAAATAAGTGAAGAAAATTTAAAGGAAAAAAAATTAAACGGAATTTCTAGATAAACATCTCTTAAAAAATGGAACAAGCGCAAAGATTCACAACAAAGCCAATCGAAGATATGCATTTTCAGAGTTTTCAAAATGATATCATGACCATGAGCGGATTAAATGTTCTAAAATGCAAGTATATTGAACTTTTAACACAATCGTCGCTCCCTTTTGAAGTAATTTGTGAGGTTGGAGTTAGTTTTCGGAATCAAATCTGAATTTTGTTTGATGCTAGTCATCTTTGATTCATAAAATACAAAATTATCCATTAAGAATGGCACCGTGGTAACCTAGAGTAAGATGAGAGAGACTTGAGAATTTATAAGTGAAGAAACCTAACTGATTGATAGATATACCATAGATTGCACCCAAACACCGTAATAGCTTGATAACTGATGTATTTTCCATTGCTACCCTATAATGAAAATTATTTCAATTAAGTTTTTCCACTTAAATATTCTACATTTTCTTCCATCTCGTACTATGTTAGCTACCACGCCGTCATTTCTCATCAAGTAAAAGCAACATTAGAGTTTTTTCTAAAGAACATTATAATTCATTTTTTACATTAAAAAAGACAGCATTTTCTACCCTCCACTTTGCTGGGAACACTCATTCCTGACATACTTTGAATTTTTAATGTCATGATCCACGCTCACGATTCAATCCAGGTTGCTAAAATCCATTTCAGCCAACTGAGTTCTTTCCCGAGGAAAAATGTGGTTTTCCTAGATTTTACGGAGACGCGTGCCCTGAGTTGCCCGCTCTCGCACAAAACTTGTCTATATTACATTGGTCTGTGCGGTTGAACTCAAATAATGTCAACCCTTTCGACGAAGCTGTGCATGTCACGATGAGCAAAGCGAAAAAATTCCCTACTCTGCTCCCTCACAGATCATAACAGCGCATTCTCTCACAGCCCGACAAGTGTAAGTGCATTAACGTCCGGGACAAGCTATCATCTTTTACATTGCCATATTGAATCAAAAATGTGAAAAATAGGGCAAAAGTTTCTCAAATTGCAGTTGCTGTGTAGTTCAGGAAGTAAACAGCACGGTCGATACTTATCAAATCCTCTCTTCACAAAACCTCTCGTGTGAGATACATTGCACTGAAAAAAAAGTAGCTTGGATCAAGCATGATAATTCTTGAATTTGCCGCCAAGAATTTTCTTTATCTTGCTTTAAGCTGACTTTTTCTTGATTCAAGAAAAATAATGCTTGGGTTAAGCAAAAAAGTAGCTTATATTAACCAGCAAAATTCTTGATCTGAGAAGAAATACTTCTTGGCGGCAAATTTAAGATTCTTTTTTTTCCAGTGTGCTGTATGGTCCCTCTAATATTTTTAAAAGACTCTCAATAATTTACATAAAAATTTCAATAAGTTTGCAGATGACGTGGATACCTCACATTTTCATGCGCCGAAGCTTCAAGGGATAGGGCTTTTTGATCGTTCGTTCTTGATCCAAGGCACAGCAAAATGCAAGTTTATGATACAAAATGAATAGATACATTTTGGACACGGCAGATGTGTTTTGTCCGGAGACACTTTATATTAAAGACCCCGTGCTACTGTCTTCTCTAGGCTGTAAAAGTTATTCTTTCGAAAGTGAGACTTCAGATTTGCTACATAGTGATAACGGATGTCCATGCAAGTTAAGCGGTTGGTTTAGTAATCAAAAAACTGTGTTTCCACGATCACAACGAGACAATAAAAATGGGACAGTCATGCAGCTGCTGCCAATCAAAGTTAAATGATGCTTTACTTTTTGATCAACAAAAATCGTTAACAGAGTATCAAATGACGTTCATTCGATAGTGTGTTGGCGAGTTATGTTGATCAAAAAATAGAGGTGCCTCTTAATTTTGATCGGAATCGCACAATGTTCGCATCGATGACTTAGTTCGATGGGCACATTTTGATCATTGAAACATAGCTCGACCTAATTTGCGAGAACTTTACACCGCAACATTCATGTTATTTGTATTTTATGTGTATATGAGGACTTATCTGTAACAATAGCGGATGTGAAAAATTACCTTTTCGAAACATATTCAAAAAACTGTTTTGGCATCGAGAAAATTTTGAGAAAATACTTGAGATGTGATCTTCGAGATCTGTACTTTATACCAGAGCCAAACATATTACATTTTTGTGAGCACCAAACAGTTTTTTAAGCGTGTTTCTAAAAGGTAATTTTTCACATCCGCCATTGTTACATATAAAGCCTCATATTTTCTTAGTCAATAAATTAAAAAAAAAAAAAACCGACATTCATTGATTATCATTAGGCGACTTGATTTGATTTTTTCAACAAGTCGCTCATCATTCTTCATCAGGCGAAAAATAGTCTTGCCCTATAAATTTAACTTCGGCCGCACACGATTACATTGTTTAAATTCTTAGCGCAAGGTCTCTAAAAGACTTTCTCTACAGTTTGTAGCCTGAGAGACAAAATGAAGGGTTTTTTGCTGTTTCGTGCCCCTCGAGCTATTTCAATTTGATCGCTGTTTGACTTATTGAGGCTACAGAGCGTGCAAATTGGCATCAATGTGCCTTCAGTATCGCACTTATCCTCATTCCTCGAGGTATCCATTTACTTAATAATTCCCTGTCACTCCTTGGCGGTAATTAAATAAATTTCCGTCCTGGTTCACGGGATCAGAAAAGTTGCCGAGTGTCCCTTCTCCGGGATTCTCGATATTCGATGACTTGCCGTTCAACACAACGAACGTAAATTATTATGAATATTGATGACATATTCAAGGAAACTTGGTACTTATTTGGTCCTTACTCATGTCAAAATAAAGTGCTGAAAAACATGCACGTGATAAGATTTTGTCCGAAAACTTCACTGTCATGCTCAAATTGGGCTGTTTTTAGATTTGAAAATTAGCGCTAGAAACGTACACGGAATAAAAATTGCTGATTCAACAATTCAACTGCTAAAAACGGTGAGTGCAATGTTTCAACGCAGATTTTACAACAAAAAATGCTACTTTAACCACATTGTAAACTAATTTAACCACGGGGATGGTTAAAGTAACATTTTTTTGTTGTAAAATCTGCGTTGAAACATTGCACTCACTGTTTTTAGCAATTGAATTGTTGATTCAGCAATTTTTTTTTCCGTGTATGAAAATGGGGAAAGATTCGGTGCATCAGATGGGCTATGAAGGTCATTAGGGACCAAAATAATAAAATATTAAAAAAACCATAAAATCAACAGGAACAAGGAACTCGAATGAAGTGACTACTAATAAAATAAAACACGAAACCTACTTTAACGTTAGTTTTAATGGTTGGATCGGTTTTGCACAGCAAATTACTATTTATACTTTTCTAGCAGTAGGATTTGTCTTTGTATAATTCAAATTGCCTTTCATTTTTAAATTGACATCTTTCTACGATGACTTCAGAGGGAACACTCCCGGGAACACAAATGAACTCTTCTTTTTTTCCTTTTTTTCCTTTTTAAGGGAACAAGAGACTTGGAAGATCGACCAAATTCATTTGTCTTAATAGTAAACATCGATAACAAAGAAGTTTTCAAGTGAAACATAGTATATGTGATAAGAAATGCAACTGGGGGGTGAGGGGAGGGGGAGGTCAGCGACCACCGACTTTTAGATTATACGCATCGAAACAAATTTTGGTAACCCGTCCGTCTCCTGTATAAATTTGGCCGGTTTAAATTTTTCGCAAAAAACAAATCTTAACTCACCGGTACTCGGAGGTCATATTCTCTGGCAGTCTCAGTCTGTTATCTTTCCAAGATTGGGCAAAGAAGATATCTGCTGCGTAGGTCTGCAATCATAAAGCAATAAACAAAAATCAATTTCAACCATGCTGCTTGTACAGTGCTACACACAAACACTTTCCTCTGAGTATGTTAAAGCTATCTGATACGATAATTAAATATTTTTAAAGCTCATGCATTTTAATGTCCATAATTTTTCATAAAGCACCCCCAATATTGAGACTGATAGATACAACTGAATGCAAAAATAATTATTGTTTATCATAGGAAGGATATAATAAGAGCGGTAATTTTGAAAAATCGGCAGGGGGTTAGATACTTTACTCCGCCGGTTCGCGAGATCGACGAGAATCGCGAGTGCTCACACTTTTGCAACAACGGTTAAAAACGGGAGTTTTTTACTTTAAAGTAAAAACCGTACAGAAAAATTTTACCGTTTTTTACCGTTTCCCGACTTTAGAAGTCTCTCCGAGCCTCAAGACCATACGCAATCGATTATACGCCTCGAACCACGTAAGATTCGACAATAATTCAGCAATTCTGTTCCCGTCAAAAATCGAGAAAAATTGACAGGATAAACATGGACTACATTAGCGAGGTCTAAATTGACAGGGTCAAAAACACTCATCTTTGAGGAAGTTTCCTGTGCGTGCTTAAAAATGCGCCGATACATAATAGTTATAAAGTTGCCGGAATTTGAAGTTCTTTTCTTTTCCCTATGTAACTAGAGAACGAATCTTTGGAGAGCGTTGTACGACCATTAATTTTAAAGCAAATTCAATGTAATTTCTATAAAGTTTTTCGTACTTTTGGCAAAAACTTGATACTTTTATTGAAAAATGCAAATTTTTAGTGCATTTTAGCGTTTTGGGGCCACCCCCCCCCCTCTCTTTCGATCGTCACACGTGTCGAACTTTTTTAGTATGTTGTTTAAGAAGTACAACTTGAGAGATGTCCTCAAAAACTCTTTTGTTGTAATTTATTCCGAGTTGCCCCCCTTTTTTCGCTATTTCGACCTGACTATAAGAGGTAAGGGGCAGATTAGATTCGGCTGAATACGTCTGTAGTACAGCCTCCCAACGTAAGCTTCAAATTAAACATAGCATATAATTTCACATCCGTCGCAACGAATTGAATCGAGAACAAGACAAAATGTGACAAAGTTGTCGATTCGGTTAAACATTCATTGACCTGCCTTTCTTCACGCATCGCTAAGACGGTCTCGACCCGAATTCAAGTTCCAATGTTCTGGATGCTGAAGCTACCCGCGTCCCTAGGGAACGGGCTGAGTCCGGCCGGTCCATCGTTTCGGTTTCGCTGGCCAGACACTGCTGCCAGCTTAACCCTCAGCAACGGGTCGATTACTAAATCGTTATCGAATCACTTCGAGTTCGATAGATAAAAAGCACCGCTAAGAATTATCGATCGATGCGAGGTCGTCCGATTATCGATTAAAGGATCGAGCCGCGTAAGATACAATACGAGACCGTCCGCGGGAAAACGGACCTTGGTCCATTGAAGCCTCTTTGTCAATTTTATACATTCAATGAATTGTTTTCAACTCTCGGCGGAGGATACCTACTTTTCATTTTAGCGTTAAAAAAAAAGCAAAAGAAGATATACCCCCTGATTGTTCTTACTAAATTGTTTACCCCCTTGATTGTTTACTACCCCGATTGTTCGAAAACAACCTGACAATTTATGGGGAATCTTCACAACGCGCGTTAGGATTTCCGAGTTGGAAATTTTGCCTGATTGGTTAGACAACCCTGCGCGAAAAACTAAGGAAGCTGTAACATCTTGTTTCGAGAGACGCCCGTTGAGCTCACTCTCAATCGAGACGACGCGTTAAAAATTCACCTCTTCCGCAAAATTCCCCGAATTGGAAACAAGTTCCAGGGAACACTCCCTCGGTGTTTGACCCTCCTGTTTGCAGAACCGTTCGGGTCCATCAATTTCCCTAAATTGATTTCGGAAATCTTTGTATTAGTTCCAGGGCGCCTTTACACCTTTTCTCGCCTTTTGCATTGTACAAATGTTTGTTTCTACTTCATTTGGGAATCAAGTGAATAAAACTCCGATATGGTGTAGTATTAAGGGATGTTTACTTCGTGTCAACATTTTTTTGTTTTGTTTGAAGACTCGCAACGACGGTATAATTTGGAGACCTGCTCACTCCACGCCTTACTTGTTTACTTCCTTTTTTTAAGTTATCTCGTAAACTTTGCCGATTCCTTGAGATAAAATGTTTTCAGATCATCAATTTCCACTTTTTCACTTTAGAAATGAGCCAAGTTTGCAGGTTCTCTGTTTTTTCGTTCAACCCTTAGATGCGCAAGGCCCTTGGCTTGCTATGGAAACGTGCTCCTCCGGTTGTATAGGACCGGTACATTCGAGCTTTAGATTTAGGCCTGCAAATATATGTACATCGTAAAAAAGAAAAACAGAAGCCAAGGTGAAAAAAAGGACAAAAAACTCGAGTTTCTGGATTTTTTTTTTTCATTGACTACCTCTAGTAATCTCAAGCCGGGTCAAATTGACCTGACTATCTCTTCTAAGGGAGTTATGGGGCCAATGTATACGAGCCTTAGATATAGGTCTCCAAATAGATTCTACAAAAATAATCAGGAATCCAATTAAGGAAAACAAATTTGAGTGTCAACATAGCCAAAGATAGGAACGAGTCGGGCCTCGTTTTTCTTTTCTTTCGAATGTGAGCGACACCTCATTATATGATTCGACTTTTCTTGTGTGTGTCAAACACGTCGCTCAAATTATTCTGACCATAAAGGCGTTCGATGGATGTTGGTCCTTGTAGAAAAAATTAAACTTACCTGTGGATAGGCAACAATGGAAGAGTCACGCATGGGAGAAAAAAAAGGGAAAAAAAACACATTTCCAATCTGAGATTCCGTCGGCACATTCGAGGGGCCCGCAAAATAGGAGTCCAAACGATGGCATTCCATTTCGTTCCTCAACGCTAACGTCAAGAAGGTTGAGAGGAGGTTTTTAAATTGAAAATTATGTGGATTTGTACGATGGTCTGCTCGTTGGAGAATCAATTGCTGCGACTGGAGTTATGTAAAGCCCTTCCTCGTCAGTAACCACACGGTTAGAAATGTCCGCATTTACGGTTTTTTGGGGTTAGTTTTCTTCCGCGGTTATGTCAGCCAATCTGATTTTATAGCTCAACAAAATTTTTGGTCACATTGACCAAAACCTTAGTATTTCCTGAGACAACTAAGGATTATAGAAGTGAAGAAAAGAAAGAAAAAAACCATTAGTTTTCCAATAAGAAATGCGTAATTTCTCTGAGAAAATTTGGCAACGTGTTAACGTAACTCTACGCACTCAGAGGGGCAGCGTATGGAGCATTTTATGTAAAAAAAAGTCATTGAACAAGAAACTGTTTCACTAAGACTTTTCTTGTTACAACAATAATTGAAATATCCTCCAAGCAAGGGAAAGTCATTATATAAATGTTCATTTGATAAAAAAGACCCAACATTTATAAGCTCAGAACGAATAATTATACTAAAGGAAGTTCCGATTAGTCCTCTTCAAACACCAAAAATAAAATATAAAACACCAATATCTTTGTGATTAGTCGAAAAAGCTCAAACTTGAAAAAATGTCAAAGGAATCGACAAGCCGCTGGGCTTGTCGATTTCCTTTGACATTTCAGCAGTGGTGAATGCATAGCTGAAGTGCGCTCCAGCTAGAATTGTATTAAGCAAATGGGTAATTTTTATAGGAGGATTATAAATAAACAAGTGGTTAGAAATGAAAACAAAAGAATATGAACTATGCAAAACGATAATCCAGATATCGGAACTTGGCTGTTTTGAAAACGCCTTCAAATGTGGCGTGATACCTCACGCATTCCGGAGAGTTCAAATAGTTGTATCATTGCGCCTTAGAAATGCGACGGAAGATTACAATCGAAATAGCCTTATACACGCTGGCTTTGTCGATTTCCTTTGACATTTTTGCAGTGGTGAATGCATAGCGAAAATGCGCTCCAGTCAGAGGTGTATTCAGCAAATGAGTAGTTTTTATAAGAGGATTGAAAACAAACAAATGGTAGAAAATAAAACATAACAATAGGAACTTTGCAAAACAATAATCCGGGTATCGGAACTTGGCTGTTTTGAAAACGCCTTTAAATGCGGCGTGATACCGCACGCATTCCGGGGAGTTCAAATAGTTGTATCATCGCGCCTTATGGAATGCGACGTACAAAATTTGTAATCTTCAGCACGTTTATGAACTGTTCATAACGTGCTGCGAAGGCAAATAAAAATGCCTTCAATGAATTGAATAGGCACTCCGAGCTCCTAGGAGGTCGAATAGTGGTATCAGGTCCCTTAGTACGTATCATAAGTGTGCTTATTATGAACCGTTTAGTTTTTAGGATGATTTTTCTTGCAATTCAACAAAAATTTAACTTACATACATCTGAATATTTTTTTGAGGTTATTCAGATCAGATTATGAGTAAAATGTGCTGCTGAACTTGTGTCCTCTCGTCTCTCAGTTAGTTTTATTCATATGCGGCGACTTGCGAGAAGCTATCGCATTGACATATTACTGATGTGATTCAAGTTTAATCTTAGCGGTTTGTACTCTTCTTTTTGACGGGCCTGTAGTTTTTCAACCAAAAATTTTGGTTACTGAAACCATGCGAACTTATCAAAAAGTATTAATCACACCTTTAAGTTACTTTGTGTTCTACTTCTCATATTATCCCAAAATGTCGGGTTACTTTTCCTTACTGTGCATTAACTTGTCTTTTCCATTTTAAAAGCGGCAAAAAAGTTATTAATTTTATTTTTTTGTTCAGACGACCTATCGCTTGGGCGCAGGAAATATGAACACAAATTGTAAAAATATTTGGGAGAAAAATTAATCATTTATATGGACTGACAACTTCAAACGGTCATAACTTCCGATCCGCTTTGTAATATTATAATTGTTTTTTTGTGCTGAAGTTTTTTTTTTTTTTTTTTTTTTTTTTTTTTTTTTTTTTTTTTTTTTTTNTTTTTTTTTTTTTTTTTTTTTTTTTTTTTTTTTTTTTCTGTTTCTGTTAATGATGATGAAACGAATTTCGTTCGATTGAAGAATTCTCGTTTGTAAAAGAAAAGAGGAAGAAGGAGAGGAACGCGAATAAAAGGCGTATTGCCTTCTACCGATCGAGGTTCTTAAAACTGAGATGATTTGCTCCTCAAGTCACTCGTTTTTAGGTTACCCTTCTCTTTAAATGAGAGGAAAAATCCTTTCAAGTAACCTCCTAGACCAAGAAAATATTTAGGATAAAATATTTAGGACGAAATTTGAATTATTTGAAAGCACTCCTAAAACTAAATAAATTTAATGTATAAAATCTCCCACGATGAGGATGCCCTGCCATTTCCGTTAAATCAAGGGCAATATCCTCGTGAATTAAATTAAGAAAAAAAAATAATTTTTCCAGCGCAGAAATCTGGCAACATTCGGCGTGAGTTGATTCTTTTTCGTGGAGTTCGATGCAAGCGAGAGCCGGCCGAGCGACCACATCCACCGGCCGAGGCGGTTGCCAAATCTGACAGCGAGAAACCTCCCGACTCCGGCGCGACGAGACGCACCCTTTCACCGCCAAATCTGGCAACATGGCCTGCAGGATAATTTAATCAACACGCGCCTCCGCGTTTTAATGTCTCCCTCGTGCGAATCGCGGCGTGCTCATAATTTAACGCGGAAAAATCCCGCTGCAGCCGTGCAGCGTGCACATGGACTGCGTCTTCACCTCTCGAGTGGACGTATTTTAAATTAAAAGGGACTATCTCGATTGTAACGTGGTCTCCATCGTGCACGTAGCCTTACGGGTCTCGAGACCCAAGTCATGATGGAGATAGTTAATTTTGATTTAAATAGTTCGAGGCGACCGGACGCAACTTCCGTTTCTTGGTGAGCCTCGAGCGTCGTGAGATGACTCGCGCATGGAGGGTCTTGGCAGGGACTCGACGCGGATTGTTCTGTCTTGACCGTCACCGTCGGAGGGTTTAAAAAATTCAGCACGTGATGATGCACCGGGACGGATTACTATGCTTGGGTGGGTTCCTCCGGAAATGTCACACAACTATTTTTTTGATAAGCCCCGGTTTGTGAGCGTACTCGGAGGGAGGGAGGGAGGGAGGGAGGGGTGGCTCTTACGGTTTGAAATTTTCATGGAATATTCATTACAGAGAATAGTTAATATCACCGAAGTTTTTAAGGAATGACGTTTGGCAGTTTCCATGTGTGATAATTTAAGTATGAAAGGAAGTGTGCAACGCCGCACAGTGGATCGAGCCGATCAGAAAGGTCGGACTTAAAATTTTTGACTTCAAGTGCAAATTTTGAAGTTTCTTTCGTTACATTTTGAATTTTAAGGGATGCTTCTTGAGGAAAATTCCACGAGGATTAATGGAGCCACTTTTAAAATATTAAAGTTTTGTATGAACGGATTTATAAGCTTTTAAAGTTTCCAAAGTTTGTCCAACCTCTCCTATTGACTCGATCCACTGTACGCCGCAAACTGCGCGTGAGATACGCATTTCTGCAGTTTCACCATCGGTATGTGCCGTAAGTCTCCCTATACGTATAGCTGCTTCCGCGGAGAAGTCATAATTGATCAAGTGCAAAACCACGTACCTCCATTGCGATGTTTCAAAATCATTGCTCCCATTTTATTTTTTCGAAGAGAAACAAGTATTTCTACGAAATGTTCTACCAAAAGAGAAGAAAAATTAGAGAAGTTTTCAAGAAATTAAGTTGATTAGTTTTCCTTTTTTTAAACAAAATAAAGAAAATATGACAGGAAGTCGGCAACTTCTCTAACGGACATAAGTTGTTTCGCACTTTGGCCATCTAGTAATTCCCTTTTGAAATTTTCAGTCAGGGTCCTCCTAGACGCTCGGAAAAGTTCAACGTTCGACAACAGTTCGACAACTGCGGAAAGCCATACCCAAATCAAATATTCAAGCCTCCTCGAAGACGTCAACTTGACGGCTCACTAGGTAGGTCGAACCAATAAAAAATTCTACTGGCGCGCTTCCGAGCAGTATTAACACGCGTTTTGTGAATTTTACGAGCGGCGTTGCCGAAATTTAAGCACGGCCACGCACAACTACGGACGGTGTCTGGGATCCTCTTCGGCTTAACTCAGTCCATTTACGAATAACAATTAGATTCACCGTAATGGTGCTGGTGCATCCTATCAATTTGTGCTGTATTTACTGGATGAACTCCGAAAAAGTTAAGTCCGCGATGGAAAATTGACGGCAGATATCTAACCTGATTCTAGAAAAAGTCTAAAATTACGATGAAGTAGTGCCCTAGTTTGACCCCCCTCTCTAGAAAAAGGAAAATATGCATCGCCCCATATGAGAAGAGATAGATATGTTTATTGGCAGCGATTTTCGTCTGGCCGGCGCGGCGCGGCGTAGCGTCGATCCATTGCGTGTTCGTATTTGTCTTTATACTTTCATATTTCGACCTTATCGGTGGAACGGCAACAAATTCTGGCGGTCGTTTCAACAGGCTCCACTCTCGGGGTATCTCAGAATCAAAGCGGGAATCAAAGGGCCAATCTCGGCTGAAAGGGAGAGTAAATAAAATCCCTTTCATGTCTCCCCCAATCCATTCCTTCGCAGGCCTCGATTTGACGGGGCTGTATGATTTCTAACTCGTCTTTTATTTTATTTCATTTTATAAAGCAATAAACTGAGGGGGCTTGGCTTTAAAATCAAGCTCTTGAGTGGGGCTTGCGAGGGAATCAGGCCACTGTGCTCTTGTACGATTTCCTGCTCTAGTTCCTCCTCGTAAAATCGCGAGTCAGAGTGGTAGGTGTATACTGAAAAAAAATTCTCGGCGTTTTTACCAAGGTCCATTGGTACCTTTACCATCTCACTTTTTTTACCAATTATTGGTAATTTTACCAGGACAGACTGGCAAGCTTACCTAAAAACCGGTATTTTTACGGTTTTTTTCAGGTAAGAATACCACTTTTATTGGTAATCAATTCCCGGTAACTTTGCCATTTTATCTCGGTAATTCTACCACAGTCGATAAAAAATATTGGCGTCTTTACCAAGGTCCAGTAAAATTACCGAGAAAGTTCAATAATTTTACCGAGATTTTCGGTAAAATTACCAATTCCATAAATGGCAATTTTACCAAGAAAAAACTGGGATCAAATAGAACCCTGAATTCTTGGTAATTTTACCCTTTTCTTAGTAAATACACCGAGATTTTTTTTTTTTCAGTGCAGAGTGGTAGGTGTAAGACTTTTTTCTGGGTTTTCCTCATGCACGGGTCTTTTTTTTGAGTTGGGAGACATTCCGTTAATGTGTAATTAAATGAGTAAAGATCGATTATCATACTCTATGATATAAAATCATAAAAACGATGCGTAACGCATGATGCCTGAGACGCGAAGCGGTTCGGAGGGTTCGACCGCGGCGGGGCGGTCAGAAGTCGTAGGCCCCTAATCACTTCAAATACCGGCAGGTTAGAAAAGAGGACATTCGAGGGAAGTTAAATCATGAGTACTGATGAAATTAGGGCAATTGAAGTGCATTAGCAAAGGTTATTAATTAATAAATTTTCCTCGCAGGATTGCCAATTTTGTATCGCAATTGGCAAATCCTCCTTGATATTTTTAAATGATGATGCTGCTTTTGAATTTTTGTTAAATTTAATGGATCACTAGACAGGATACGACATTAAGAACCGCAATGTATTCTTGGTATCGAAATTTTGAGGAGGATACGTTATGATGACGCATTAAAACTTCGCTAATTTGGTTCATTTAATAAAATAATAACGGTTTTGTCTACGTCAATGCGCCGCGCCCTTCCCGCTCACTGAAAATATACAGCTTTTTCAGAGAAATGTAAAATTTAGAGCAGTTGACGTTAAAAAAAGCTGATGGGAAGGTTTTTGGGAGAAAGGACAAAATTGAGTCATTTCAGGATTGACACATGCTCTTATTTTGTGTCTCGATCAGTGCAATTGCTCCCGATTTCCTCAGGTAGAATAACACATTACATTGAAATACTGTCAGCACTACTCTACACCCATTCGTGATTTTTCGGTTTTCGGCTACTCATGGTGTGAAAATTAAACTTGAGCTATTATCCGATTTTACAAATATATGCAATGATTGCGACTCAGGCCATGCTTTAACAATAAAATACAATGCGCAAGAGGATGTAAATATATTTACAATTTTACCTTAACATGGTAGACACAGGGCCGGATTTACCGACTTACCGCCCATGGGCCGCCTGCATTTTGCCACCCCCTTCTCGTTCGTTTATAAACATCAATTAAAACCATCAAAAGAACGTGCCGGAGGAGGAGGAGTGCATGAGCTTGTGTTGGACACATTTTTTGCGAAAGCCCTGTCAACACTACTAGCAAAAGTTCACGGAACTTTGCGTGAAAGGTAGGTTCCGTAAACCTATCTCCGTGTGGACAAGGCCTTCCATTTATAAGAAATTAACAAAAATATTATGAAAGAACAAACATAAATGTGGTTTAATAATTTTAACTTCCGCCGCCGAGCTGACCGCACTGTGTTTGGCGCAATGCGTGAAGTATTCATGCAGTCTTGTAGGCGCTATGCGTTTCGCATCGACCGTTCTGACCGCGCTACGTTTGACGCAATGCGTGAAGTATTCATGCAGTCTTGTAGGCGCTATGCGTTTCGCGTCGACCGTTCTGACCGCGCTGCGTTTGACGCAATGCGTGAAGAATTCATGCAGTCTTGTAGGCGCTATGCGTTCGCGTCGACCTTCTGACCGCGCTGCGTTTGACGCAATGCGTGAAGTATTCATGCAGTCTTGCAGGCGCTAATATGTGTCACATGCCGACCGCCGCGCCGCGCCGAGGGCTTCTCCTATTCATTTCAAGTCCTCGTCATCATTGCTCTCTGCGCCGTGCCGCTCCAGACCAAATTACATGCTTCGTTTCTCTCTTAACTCGACTTATTAAAGGTGTTGTCTCATGTCTAGCCGAAAGATAACAAATTTATAAATTACTATACTCTCAGGAAATGAGAGATTTTGTCGCCTTTTCTCGCTTGTAATTTGTTTTCTTATTTTTTTTATACCTATATTTAAAAAAAAAAACACAAAGTTTGCCGCCCCCTAAATTTGCCGCAATGGGCCATGTGGCCACCTCCTAAACCTCCTGGGACAAGCAAACGTTTCGACCAAAACTTTGGCCTTCATCAGTATGCAAAGGAAAGTAGGTACATAGAAAAAAATAAAAAAACACTGTTTGTGCTTATTGCTGTTTAACTACGCCTCTTGTCTTGCTAGCTTTGTTCCGTAGATTCTTTGTTTTTTTCATTCACCATGTAGCAATCTTGTTGTGCTTTTCCCTTTTTCTTTGTGATTATGCATCTTGCCAGTGCTTTTTATTCTTTTCTATGTACCTTCTTTCCTTTGCACTGATGAGGACCAAAGTGTTGGTCAAAACGTTGGCTTGTCCACCATGTTAATGTAAAATTGTGATAGCATCCGCTTGCACATTGCCTTTTTTTATTTATTAAAGCACGACCTGAGTCGCAATCATTGCATATATTTGTAAATCGGCTAATAGCTCAACTTTTTCCCCCCATCCAATCGTGTTTACATTCAAATCTTTTCATGCGAACCACTTACCATTGAGCTCTCGTCAATCGAGTCGAGACCCATGACTGTGACGTGAAAAAAAACTATAGTGGGATTGCCGTCCTTTTTCGGCGGCCGCATTTTGTCGTATAGTTTGGGGTCTTCGGGCAGGATGTCGTTGAACGTTAGGCTGGTCGAGGACCTGAAACAAAAATAAACATTTCTAATTTCGGCGGCGTTTTAGCGAGTATATTTCACCGCACATAAAATTTGCAAACCATTGATACTATTTTTGAATGCGGTTTTGGCCTTGTGACTGTTAATATTAGAAGAAATACGAAGTTGAGAAATTACAAAAGGAGCCGGTGATATAACACCGGAGTTGACCGAAGTCCAATTCAAGGACATATCCTGCGTGACTCTTTTGTTCACAAAAAGAGTCAGTAACCGCAGGAAGAGTCTCGCTGATCATGACCGTGCTTGCAGAATGAAGGATGTTTGGAGCGGCGGAAGGGAAAAAACCTAGCGGTGAGAAAATAAGTTATGAAACGTGTAGGATAAAATAGAATACAGGGAAAATATACACATGACTAAATCAATGAAATTGTATATGAAATGAAATGAAATAAGATAAGATGAATGAAATAAAAGCATCTATTATCCCGGAAAATAAAAAAGAACAGCCGAAAATTTGAGCCGTCGCAATCGAGATCTGTGTACATTAGGTAATTTCATCATCGATACTCATTTGATGATGAATTCTACTATCGGATTTTGAACCGCATAAAATGGTGTATTTCTCATCATACAATGTTTAAATTTTCCAGAAAAAGCTGCACAAAATTAGATATTTAAATTGAGCTGCTAATGAATGCCTCGATAGAGCCCCGGAATCCTTTTGTTTGATGTAGCAAAGTCATAAATTAGAGTGCTTTTGATCGGTAAATCTGCGGGGAGGGAGAGAAAATTGACCAGGACATGACCTTGCTTTACGATACATCCATTAAAATGCATGGAAAAGGATCGATAATGAGAGTGTTTGTAACGAAAACCTTAATGATCGATTTTTTACTATAGTTTTAAATGGGGACTTATCGATAGTCGATTATTCGCGCTTCGCCACTGAAATTGACTGCATGAAATGTTTCGCGGAATAATGATAAAAATCGCTCATGAATTTGTCTGGAATGCATGCCTGCCGTCGCAGCAAATATTGTACGGAGAATTTGCACTAATAATTTCAGCGTTGCGTTGCATTTCGGAAAACCACAGATTTTTTAAAATACCATTTGTTCTTTTTTGTGAGCTCTTATATGATCAGACAACCCGGGAGATAAAAAAATATAGATTTGCGGGTAGAAAAATAACTCGAGCGCATATTTGGACTTCATTTAGCAATATGGAACTACTATTTCTAACTCGCCCACAGAAGCACCTATTTGCACGAGGAAACGCATCGCACGTAGGCTTCTTCTGAAATTAACCAGAAGCGGTAGTTCCATGTGGAAAAATGAAGTCAATTCCACCATGGAAATATGGTAATTTCGCAAGGGGAATCGATGGAGAGCTTGAACCGCTTCATTTATCCTGCCGAACAGTAAATAAAAAATTGATTCAAGTTTTTCTTTTTTTTATACGAAAAACAAAATTGTGATTAAACAATAAAAAAATCTAAAAAAATATACTTGTTGCATTCAACAAAAAAAGGGTAGTTTCGAGCTGGTCCAAAAGTATGTTTCCTCTGGTCAAAACAAAAATGCATGCAAACAAAATTTAGGATGAGAATACCCAATTGTCTAATTTGTCCCATTTTGATACTAAAGCTCTCTAATATTTCTGATACCGTCTATGCAATAATTAAACTCTCTAACGTTTTGTATTTTCAATTCTTGCCCGAGGTATTTTTAATGATCTGCAGGGTCGAATTCAATTATCTGTCAGCGATCAGCCGGTAGACCTTTGGATGAGCTCACCGTGTGAAGATTTAGGAATGAGGGGCTTGGAGGACAAGTCGCATGAGTGCAGTTTTTGAAAATATGAGATATTAATGATTTCAAGTAAAACTTGTCTTAATGCATATTCTGTGAAAAATTCGCTCCCAAATTCCAATTTTTAAGCATTAAAAATCCATTTGAACTTTTTTTCCACTATAAGGATCCATGTAATTTCGAAACTTCAAACGCGTATTGCTCGAAATAGCAAAAACTGCGTTTATGCGCCTTGTCCTTTTATAATCCAGGTTTTTTATTTTATCAGCTTGAAGTAGTTTTTTAAGGACACCGAGCGTCTGTTGAGTACTGGACCACTTAGCGGTCAGTACTAAATAAGGTTGATCTCCTGAGGATGATACAGGGTTATTCAAAAGTCACGCACCACTGGCCATAACTTTAGTTCTAATTATGATATCGACTTGCGGTTTAAGACGTTTTTCCTCATATCGAGGGGGATCCTTTTAGGTACTTTCCACTTTTTGATCCCCTCGGGTAGAGGGGGCGGGGGGCGACTCAAAAATTTCAAATAGCCACCCCCCTCATGGCCAGTGGTGCATGACTTTTGGATAACCCTGTATATTATGACGGGGATGTAGCGACCTTTTCATCCGTATGGGTTCTCATGTTGTGTGCCTTCCAAAAGGCATTCAGTGGGTAAAATTCCGCATTCCAATACAAAACGGAGGTTTCAAACGAAATGGAGTTTCTCGTATAGGGTCGAGGGTCTCATTTTCCGTTGAATGTTTGGCAACTTGAGCTGCTTCTATCGGGATCTCTGTGGGAAGTCCGCGGGACATTTACGGAGGTTTCTTTTGATGCTCAAAGGCCGGGGCTGAGAGGAGATCCGCGAGTTCCGCTTGCCGCGCCGCAAAAGTCATAACCTGCTCGTATCAGCAGAAAGCGAGACAGCTTGGCGGCGCTATGCACAGCTAAGCGGTGTCGATTCTCCGCCAAAGGCCCGGTCAAAGTGAGCGCGATAGAGCGCCCACTGCGTTCATTTCACCCGCGTCTCCAGTGGCTTATATCGTAACAACCCCCCCCCCCCCCCCCCCCCCCCCCCNCCATCATCAGGAAAATCCCTCAAAGTAAGGGTAGAGTCCAGGAAAAATAAGTATGAGCACCTTTAGACTACAACAGAAGATTGTCTGAAGAAGTCTGACGGCAGTTTAGCATTGAAAGTAAATGCAGGAATCAAGATGAATCTTCTGTCGCAGTCTGAAAGTGCGTAAACTTATTTTGCCTGGACTCTAAAAGAACCCAGATTGGAGGAAAACGCAATTGAAAGTTGTTATCCCCGATATTTTCCGGCATTTTCCAAAAGCCCCATTGATGTGTGTAACTTATCTGCCAATTGGAGGCGATCTCGCTGCATCGGTTTTGGCTCCTCAAGATATCATGTCGGCTCAAATTTTCCGAGCAAGTCTAAACGTGTACAACAGTTAAATTCAAAATTTTGTAATCTTCATAAACAGACAGTGGCAGGGTGGCAGAATTTCATGAAAAATAAAATCTTGAAATTTCACTTGAAATATTTCAAGAAATTTCAGGAATTTATGAAAGATATTGAAAAATACCGGTTCCTTTCCATGTTTCACAAAATGTGAAAATTCCGACTTTCGTCTATTTTTGTGTGTTTGAGTGCGGTTTGCATACCCTAGCCCCTGAAAAATACGAAATATTTCACAGACTCATGGAATTTCATGGAATATTTGGACGGAGTTAAACAGAAAGGAACCAAGCCACATCGGGATCGAACCAAGAAAAAGAGGTTTGAAGTTTGTCTCCTGCATAAGACTCAATGTAAAAGATAAACTTCAAATTCTGTTTCTGCAAAATTTGCTCCAACAAAAACTTTGAATTTTTGGCGATACATAGTAGAGCAGTGGTCGAGTTCAAAACCACTCATAACTCAATTTTTTCCAAAATGTGGGTTGGTTCCTTTCTGCTTAACTCAGTCCATTTCACAGCCGCATGACATTTCATGAAATATTCCACAGCATCGTGAAATTTCATGAAATATTCCACGGCACCGTGAAATTTCATGAAATATTTCACAGCCTCGTGAAATTACACGAAATATTCCACTGAAATTTCCAATCTTCCGTATCTTTCTTACGCTTCACGCCACCCTGGTTAATGCAGAAGACGATGCGAAGAACGTGAGATTCTACGGCGTGAAAAGTCCTTCCCGTCTACACCCAAAGCGGCCAAAGCCGTCTCGTTGGCATAACCTCGGCTACGAGGGCCACTCTCGGGGCGGGATTGCACATCAAAAGGGCCTCCGGATTTCGGGTGCATTAATCACCGTGCAAATAGGAGCGAGATCAATCGGAGCCGCGGTGGCGGCGGCGGCTGTCGGATGATGCGAGGCAACTATGAATTATGCAGATCCCCGAAAATTAAGTAAACAACCTAAACCGCATCTCGAGATCATCTTCATCTCGCAGCTCGCGAGTGCCTCGGAGGAACCGCTAAAACGTCTCTGACCCTCCTCCCGGAAATTTATGTTTATCACTCGCTTACCAGGCCAAGTTGCCGGTCGTTTTCGGCGGCACTCGAATAAAAAGTCGCTTGGATCTAGAGTCCAGACTCTTAATAACATTGACAAGGAAAAATACTCTTGATTCAATCCGATTTTTCCTTGGACCGAAGAGCCAAGCCTCTGGATTTAGGCGGATTTCCTTTTGATTCAAGTAAAAAGTCCGATTGAATTAAGCGTATTTTTTCTTGTCAAAGTTTTTAAGAGTCTGGACTCTAGATCCAAGCGACTTTTTTTTTCCCAGGCAAAATAGGGAAGAAAAGAATCGCGAGTCATTTATGCGTCTTTTTTGACATGAAATTAGGTTCAGGTCCAAGAAATTGGTCAAGGAAGAAATATTACTAAGTCCTTTTGGACTTAAAAAATTACAGACAATTTTACAAGCCCACCACCATCATGCCATCTGGACCAGACTTTTATCTGGTCCTTCTGGTCGGACGAAGTCGAGGACCGAATAAGGACTGTGAGGGTATTGATCCAAAGAAATTCAAAGGTTCATGATCTCAAAGCTCCTTGATCCTCTTTAGAGACTCAAAAGGAGGTCCTGACTCTTAAGTTGACGTTTTCGTGACACTTTTGAAGGTATTTTATCAAGATTGGAATTTATGGAAAAGTTTGACTTGAATCAATACCACAAAATCAATAATCGGCAAATTCCTATCCAAAACATTGGCTCCTTAATTCTACGGGCAAAGCCCCCCTCGATAGAATGCATGTTTACGAAATGTACGTAGATGCTCGGAAGAAATGCATTTTAATGGAGAATCGGTGAAAGAAATCCAAGACCGACGGTCCCTCGGCTCCCTGCGGCTCGCCAACGGGACAAAATCTCAAGGAAAAATATTCATAACTTGTCTTCAAAATAAATATTTTGTTTAGGGAAGTTTGACAACACTCGAATTTTCATACGGCGTTTCCCTTTAGCACGGCATAGCAGTGAACCTTTGCACATCAGTGCTCAGTCCTTTTGCCCTCGAGTGTAAACGATTGGGCATGCAACTTTACATGCTTGCCATCCAGTGGAGCGCCTTCAATTTTTCGCTATGCAATCCGGATATCCCTGGAGCTCGAATAGTCGCATCCATGCGCCGTCGCCTCGTGCTTGCATGCTGTAAACATTCGCGGTCGCATGAGCTCGCTCGAGACGGTGTTTTTAGCGATGAATCAGCACTCTGGTGCAAGTTTTAACTCTAGCTTACTGTTTTGCTTCAGCCAATTTAAATATTGAATTTCTAGTGAACTTATCCGTCGCAAACTGAAAATTAATTTTTGAGAGGAAACTTCTCCCTGTGTAAAGAATTTGCGCGCTGACTCCATATCCGAAGAGGACGCTGCGTTGATCTCCGTAGAAATGAGAAAATAATAATGAAACGGTCAAAAGAATGGGGAAAAAAACAAAAACAAGGATAAGTAACAATGTTAAAGACTATCACCAACTCATTATTTTCCAAAACGCAACTTGGTTCGTTTCTGTTAAACTCTGTCCATTTCTCGGTGCGGATGTGAACTGCAACTACTGATCGTTTTCTGCAGATTTTGCTAAACTTTGTGTAGATTTATAAACATGACCTTTAAACTTTTCGGAAATTCCAGGATTCCTAACTTATAAATAATAATAGGGTTAAGGGACAATGTATAGATCCGTAGAATACATTCATGGGAGCGTATTTCTGGAAACACCCTATGTAGTTAGATTCTAGATCGATCAGGTAGATCATCCATTTATCACAACTTTAAAAAATATTCCCCGTTTTTTCATAATTTTCTTTCAAATTTACTTACCTGATTAAAAACGGCTTTCAAAGTAACCCGAATTTCGAAAGGCTTTAATGTAATTTTTATCCCATTTTAATTACCAATTCAATTTTGTTTGGTTTTGTCATGTTTTTCGGCTTTTTGATTGAATTAATCTTTAAAAATTTATTCCGTACGGCAAGTAACGTAAAGTCACACCTGAGGCTGTAAAGTCAGTGCGAACAACCTTAACAGAGAGGGCGAAGGCTTCCCATGGAAAATTAAAGCTGAGAGCATTTTCATTCAAATTTCGACAGATAAGTTTACTACAAATGCACTGTTTAGTTTGGTTCAAACAAAGCAGCAAGCCAGAGTTGAAACCTCCACTAAGGTGCTGTTCGTTGCTAAAAGTACCTTCTCCAGCGCGCTCTCCATAAGATCGCAAACGTTTACGGGACGCAGGCAAGTTGCGACGGCGCACTGCGGATCGAGTCAATTAGAGAGGTCGAACATGAAATTTTTGACTGAAACTGCAAATTTTGATGTTTATTTCGTCACATTTGAAATTTCAAGGGGTGCTCAAAGAAGAAAATGTCACGAGGAACCCAATGGGAACACGCATAGAACCTCAAAGTTTTGTATAAACGGAGTTATAAGCGTTTAAGGTTTCCAAATTTTGTCCGACCTCACCCATTGACTCGATCCACCGCGCGGCGCATGCATGCAACCATTCGTGCGCGAGGGATGTCCGGGTTGCATAGCGGAAAAATTGAAGGCACTCTACCTGATGACACCTATGTGAAGATGCACGCCCAATTGTTTGCACTTGACGGCCTAACGTTTACGGGATGCGGGCACAACCTTGGAAGTGATTATTTATGGAGCGATGTCTAACTTGCATATCGGAATAATTGAAGGTGCTCATCTTGACGACAAACACAAAATTTAACAAGGAAACATTTTGAATTACCTTTAAAAGCACGTTCCGAGTGAATATCGCGATCGGAATGCAAAATGATTTGCGATATTAACTCGGCGTGCTTTCGGAGTTATTTTGACGTGTTTCTAAGTCAAATGTGCACAAGTACCTGAGAATTGATTCCAAAATTATTAACTGATTGATCGATTTTTGAGTCGTTCTCTGAAGCACTGAAACTCCTCCTTAAATATACGGTAATATTATCCTCCAGTTTTTATGATTGTGTATAACTGGTAGCTAAGACTCGTCAAAGCTGATAACTACTATAAACCAGAATTAGGAGGTTGAGAGAGGCACAGAGCCGCCACTGTCAACAGCACACCATTATCCGACTTCCAATTGTTCAAAACAAGCAGTCACAGGCCGGCTTGAATTTATCATTGACGAGTTTATGATAAAACAAACTCTGTAAAAATAAATTAACCCAAAATGAACTACGTGCATAGAGTTCTCATGCTGCATAGCTCTTTTTGATTTCGTTAATTTTTGACAGCGTTCCTTTTAGCATAAATACGTTCACAAAGTCTCATTCCATGCAACCTATAACGTCCCCGAGTCCAGCGCTCGAAAAGTTAAATTACGAAGTTTTATGTGCTTTCAGCTCTCAAAACAATGGATGGACGATACCGCGACGAAAAAATGAGGAGTGGTTTTGGAAGTCCTAATTGAAAAGCTTTGTTTAATTTCGCGTCGTTAAGTACTGGTGTTGCCACATGTTGGCACTCTGAGAGAAGCAACACTGGCGTTGCAATAACTACACTCAACCTGAAACAAGAGTGACTCTATATATGAAAAATCTCTGCTGCGTACCTCGGAGGGAATTAGTGCTGCGAAATCTGGTGACCTTGTATGCGTGGGAAGAGCCTGGGTTAAAATTTAGATTGTTCAAAGGGGGAAACAACAGGATTGCCAGTTCGCTGAAATACTGGTCCGCCATTCCAATTACCGCGTGCATTAAAATTTTCACTAAAAACACACCTGCTGAAACGCTTGTATCGATTTTCACCGTTACACACTTTCCGTGATCTTTTATTTTTTAAAAGGAAAACTATTTTATATCTAGAAAATGTTAGTGTTTTTTCCCCTTGGTGTGATGAGTATTCTATGAAAGTTACAAGCCATGATGTTGGTTCGTTTTCCTTAAAAATAAAATCGGAGCGTATATTTTAAAACATCCCAAACGGGATTTCTGTTGTTTCAGTTCCATTGCCTACATGTCACTGTCCATTAGAAAAGAGGCTCTACTCCAGGGTGGAAATTTGTTCATAATAAGTGCTTTTTCTCTAATTTTGTTGAAAAATCAGAATATGCGTTTCCTACAAAAAATTCTCTGAAACGGCCTGAAAAATAAGTTACTAGCGACTCTGTCCATTATTTGACAATAGGACGTATTTATGCTAAAAGGAACTATGTTACACGCAATCCATATGCTCATAGTTCCTTTTAGCATAAATATGTCCAATAAAGGGTGTATAAATTGCAATGTAAAGCGACTTTGTGTTACAAAAACGACTTATTGAGATTTCAGTAACTTTCTTTGAGCACTACGTCAATTAATGAACTCAAGGTAAGACGCAATCCAGAATCATTCTAATATACCTCACCTCTGAAAGGTAGGTGCTGCACTTTTGACTCGTCGATGGATGTTGCATTTCGGCGTTAATTAATTGACAACATTCGGGCGCAGAGACTACCAGAGCAATTAATGTGAGGTACCTCAGTAGTGACGTGGCAATTAGCTCCTGACCAATGTGGAAACTGTGATTAGATAGGATGATAAATACCATTACCGGTTTTGTTTTTCTGATTTACTTCTTGATTTACCGTTAAATTAGCTTGTCTCCTCAGAGCTTCCTGCTATTCCGTGAAGCAGATAAGTAAATATGTTTCCCTTTCTTTATTCCATTATTTAAAGAGGAATTAAGCCACGTAATTCTTAACTTTTGATCCTGACGATGGTAAACAGACTTAGAGAAACTCAGGTGTTTTTTCAAAAAAATGTAAGAATCTTTACTGATGCAAACTTGACATTTTCTTGCATCCAGCACTTGGTTAAAACTTTATTATTCCTCATTGAATGCACCACCTGCAATATTCCTAGCTGCGATTCCATTTTGTATTACCTTCTTTTGCTAAATTTCAAGATATTGAAAAAAATATCATTTTATTCTGTGCGAATAAAACAAGGTGTTAAACTTGCATATCCGGCATTTTTCTGTCTATGCATAGACTTCTTTTAATTTTTTAACGGTTTAATAATTAACGACTTTTTTTAAATTAATAATTTGTTTAATCGGCTTTGCTAAATACTTATTTTAAATGTATGGATACTGAATTTGTATACAAGCAAGACTTGTGTGATTACAAAAATGTGGACCTCGAGCAGATACGGTGAGATTTGGACAACGCCAGACTTTTCACAAATTGGTTGTGGGTATACGGTATGCACATGAAAAGTAAATATTTAATAAAATAGCTCTGTGGTCACTAAAACTCTCAACGCGTGAGTCCGTCGCATCGCTCAATACAGCGCAGGAAAGTAATAAGTTAGCTTCATGGAAAATAAAATGTTCAAACAAAATAATCAATGGTAGTTCTGCAGTTACTCGTAGAAAATCCAATCGGTTATAATTTCGATGTACACTTTTCCATTTTTCGCTTTTATTGGACTCATCGGTCGCCTCGCAGAGTTTTTCATGGTTCCATGACGAGATTAAACCGTTCCAGGAAGGGAGTAGAATTATTGGGATCTGAACTGGATGAAATTTGAATTCTGAAATTAGATAAATTGATTGCGATCACTTCATAGAAAGAAGTTGATGCAAAATTGAACCTTCCTTCTCCGAATTAGTTTGATTTTTGGAATTTTTATATCGTACCGAGACCGAGGGGCTTCTTCCCTCATTTTTCAGCCCTTGAGAGAATCTGGTAGGTGAAGGCAAGGGTTCAAAGAACTGGTGAAAGACGTTGCCTTTAAACTTTTTTACAATACGAGATGTAATTCAGTGTTTTTAACAAGCTGATTCAAAATTAAATAATCTTTTGCACGAATGTACGTATTGCAAACTTATCTCGATTAAAAGTTAGGAAAATCCGGCCCGGATGGATTGAAGACACTTAATTCCACGTTCGTGGAAATACTGAAGAACATGCTGTTTCTTATTTTTAAAAAACGGATATTATTTTATTTGCCCTATGCTGATCAGGGGAATCTTTATTGCTTCTTAAAGACATTTTTTGTGCAAATCCATCGAAAAACACCACTTTCCGGGCTATTTGAGGGCGCGCACCACTGATCCACACCCAGGCAACGATAGAAGATGGAAGGTCTGGCACTCGACGGTTGCCACATCTTGATCTACTCTGCTGATTGGGATATCGACGGTGAAACTACCAAACCACGTATCTCGTTTGCGGTGTTTAAAAATCTACGCTCACATTTTATTTTTTTGAAGCAGACCAAATTAATATCATTCCTTGAAATTTTCACGGAATTTTCTCCGCACAAAAAGGAAAAATCACAGAAATTTTCAAGACTGGATGTTAAGTAGTTTTTCATTTAAAAAATAAAGTATGACAGGAAGTCTGCGACGTCGCAAACCGAGATACGTGGTTTGGTGGTTTCACCGTCGATATGCCTTTCAGCGTGTAGCGTTATGAATTTTTCTCTCACATATTCAATCGAAGAGGCACGTCCCTTTTAGCAATTCTCGATTTACATTTTCAGTGAATCTTCACAAATTTGATGCCATACTACTCAGTAGTACGCTGCTACAAGTACTACACGTTACGGATCATTTCAATGACAATAGACGTCTTACGGTGGTTTAAGCTTACAGAGAGGCAAAAAATAATAATATCTGTTTCTTCACGCCAAGTTTCTACGTCCGATTATAACGGGAATATTACTCCTCAAAAACACGGCGCACAGTGGGTCGATTCAATAGATGAGGTCGGACAAAATTCGGAAACTTTAAACGCTTATAACCCCGTTTATACAAATCTTTGAGGTTCCAAAGGTGGTTCCGCTGGTTTCCTCGGAAAATTGTCTTCATTGTGCACCCCTTGAAATTCAAAATGGGACGAGATAAACATTAATATTTTCAGTTTTAGTAAACATTTTGATGTCCGACCCGTCTGATTGACTCAATCCACTATGCGGCGAATGAGACCATGCCCACCACAGTCGCGGTGGCGCACATCATGGTTTTCCTCATCTTTGTGTCATCATTAATACACATTTCGTCGTTTCCCGAACGAAAAAGCGTAACTCCATTCCAACGTTGCAAGATTGACTCACACAATTATATGTTTTCATTAATATGCTCGTGCAATTCCCCCTCCCAGATTTATCCGATTTTCGCATAAGATCAAAAGACAAATCACGGAAACAACCGGAGATGCCCGAGATTTTCCAAGTTAATCTGCAATTTGCGCGAGGGAAAATTTGGCAACCTTGAAAAGCAGTTACGTCCTTTCACGAGGGAGAATACAATATTTCCATTGGTTGCTCGACGCAAGACACGGATGAAACCGAGGTGGAAGAGACCAAGATATGCTCACCACGGTGGATGATGTTATACTCCGTGTTTTTCAACGGGCGGTTTTTCCATTAATTTCGGCCTTTGGGTACCTATTTATTCTTGCTAATCTATATGCTCAACGATTCTGTAACCGGCGCAACGAACCCTCTCATTTTATGTATGATTTTCATTAGACCTCCCGACTGGGTCAATTTGCCTGAGGAAAATTGGGAGAACGCGGCATCAGTGTGGTACAGTGGAGAGCATTACGGTGTAATTGGATGGCATCGCGAACCCTTTCATCAAATTATCCGTGGCGTGCCTTCCTCAGATGACGTCAGATCATTAATCTGTTGGCGGAGTGGCAGTCGTGTTTGTTTCCGATCTTTTGTGCTTGCTCAGCCCACAACCCGCAGTCCTTCAGGAGCCCCTTTCAGTCCTTGTTTTATAATTTCATTTTTATTGCATAATCTGTCATTTTTGAACCCGGCAGCATGATTGTAACCGTCCTCCTGCGGCAATCTTGATTTAACCATCATGATACCTCAGTACAAGAGAGTTGGTGTGGTTACGAGTCCATTACGTCGTTAATGATTACATCATTAGATTCTAAGAAATATTCTTATTTCACAAAAATAAAATGTAAGTGAGAGCTGTCCTTAATGATGAAAAAATTTCAAACTTCCGGGAATGAATGAGGTTGGTTATATTTTCATGATACCGAAAAGAACGAGTATGAAGGGAAAAATTACGCTGAGAACTAAATACTATTTAACGCAAATTAACAGCGAATGATAAAAAATGAATGAGACAAAATGCCATGCAAAGGACTTCGTTTTGCAGTGAGGAACTACTATTTCTTGCTCTTTCATGGAGGCACCTGTGAACAAGAGAAAAGAATGGGCGTATACATTGTTTCTAGAATGAACTAGCAATATTATGTAGTTCCTTTTTGCAAAATGCGGTCCCTTGTTGGCGCTTGTTTGAAAATTTCATAAAAAGACGCAAGGTTAGAAAATACTTATCGGAGCTATTGATGAACGTTAACCACTGAACTGTAAAACGACTCAACACGTATGAGGTCATGAATGTTTTTTTCTCATTCGTAAATGTTGATTAAAATCTTTCGTCGGTAAAATTTAAAGTTAAATGTAAAATCAATATTTCGTGAATCTTTGAACGGAATTTTTCTGAGAAAAATTTAATAAAACGTTCTCTTGACGTAAGCACACGGTGGATAATTGTTTAGAAAGATCCACTGCAAACTTTGATAGATTGAGCCGGGATCCTGAGTTCCGTAACTACCGAATTTCAGCAAAACTCCTGAAAATTTGGTATAGTTTTCTGAACTTCCGGCAATTTTACCGATTCTTGGCAGCCGGACCCAAAAATCTTGGTTCCAGCCGCCGAGCTTTCTGTTGTGCAGATATTGCCGAAAAAATGTTTATACCGTACTTTTCGCTTTTCTTCAAATGATCCATTCCAATGAACAAAGAGTGACAGAGATCACAGAAATCTCTACATTTAGGCATAAACGTCGCGTTTGCAATGATCAACAGTGGCAAGTTTAATTCATTATTCATGTACTTGAGTTTCCCCGCTTACTTTTCCGTCTTCATTCAGAAAGAGGACATAGCTCAGTATTGGTGCCTAGTCGATCGGGTCATCGAATTCAACATCACGAAGATAAATGTGAAAAAAGTTTTTGAATGTACATAAATGAACAATGATCATCTGATTTCTCTTTTTACCTCTATCTCTACTCATTCACTCACTCCGATGTCGCTTTGAGTTGCCGGAGAGTTTCAAAATCGATATGCTCTCTTCGGCAGGAGAGCACTCAAAGTAGCTCTCTTTCCCCGAGTATTTTTCCAAACTTCTTAATTCTGCGAGTATTAGGACTGCATTTTGCAATTTGAAACTATAAATTCTGGTTCTTCTAGAAAAACACTTATGTGCATAGGGAAACTGATGGCACATACGTTGTTTTTAAACTGGGCTAGAATTTATAGCTCCAAATTGTAAAATTTGGTCCATTTGTCGCGAGGCACTCGTGAGGCTGATTGATTTTCTTTCGCTATAGTCTATAATCTTTGTCTACCTAACAAAGACCGAAATTTTGCTAATTCGATTTTTTTTTCAATATTTTCAAAATTCGTACGTCTGCAAATGCACAAGAATTCCTGGAGAGTAACCGGCCATTGTTCCATGTCTCTAGGATACCTACAAAATATTTTCAGGTTAATTCCCAAAATTCTCGTCGGTAAGCAAAATACAGCAATTGTTCGTGCAAAATTTTTGAATTTTCTTTTCCAACAATGTTCTCATAAAATCTCAGCAAAAATGCTTCATAAATATTTTGAATTTCAAACAACTCCAGTAAGAACTAAACACTTTTGAAATTCTTTAACAATATTTTGTACGAAAAGAAGCATAAATTCTGGAAAATTATGATTGGACTGGTAGAGA
Organism: Bemisia tabaci; assembly: GCF_001854935.1. Classification (NCBI taxonomy): domain Eukaryota; kingdom Metazoa; phylum Arthropoda; class Insecta; order Hemiptera; family Aleyrodidae; genus Bemisia; species Bemisia tabaci. The sequence goes on from NW_017551372.1 coordinate 1,634,508, forward strand.
TTCACGATTCTGCCGCGTGCGCAATCAACACGGCGGCCCAATAAAAGATCATTTAAAAAATATCGATTCGAAAACAATGAACTCAGCAGTACAAGAAAAGCGTGGAGGAGGTGCTTGCGATCGGTGGACGTCAAACGGGAAAAACGTGAAAAAGATTCGGGCGGAGGAGGGGGAGGGAGGTGAAAAGCCCTTTACTACCCCTAATGACAATGGAAAGGAGTTGAATTGAGCGATTTAATCGTTTTTCACTGGAGAGAGCTGCATGGTGGGGAGGGGGTTCGATGAAGTGAGGGGAAGGGAGGGATCGGGTTCGATGAAGTGAGGGGAAGGGAGGGATCGGGTTCGAATTTAGTTCAGGACAAGTATTTAAATTAGCACGACGCGTTAATGGGCCGACAAAAGTGGTTAATTTGCGTCCGGACTGCATCAGCCACTACTTCGGATGTCCGACTGATGCGCAAAGCGGCAAAGATATGGACAGCGCGGCTAGAATAGACTCTAATTGCCTCCTAAAATAGACCAGTGTTTCTCAAACTTTTTGCCGACAAAATCTCTTAGGGTCATATTCTGCAGTGCTAAGGAGAAACGGCGTATGAACATTCGAAGGTTGCCAGAATTCTCGGGATAAAATTTTCATTTTGAGGCAATGTATGCGTATCTTACCTCGAAATTTTCAAATATACTCCAGATTTAATTGCGAATGAAATCCTCCAAAAAATTGGAAGAAAAAATTCATAGGTTGCCTTGAAGATTCGTATTTTACCAGGAAACGCCTGAGGGCTCATACCGCGTTCTTTTTTAACACGTCGGTATTCAGGATCGTATTTTCAGTTGCTTTCTAAACAGCTCTTCTCCGTACAAGGCCCTCATATTGTTTGGACTGTAAGTAAGGGAGGTTTAAGGAAATCCCTGACACAGATCATAGAAAGATCAGTTTTATCGAATCCCGAGTAAATTTCAAAAGAATAACCTTGGAAGTAGGCCTTTGCAGGGCATGACAATGATTTGCCACTGTGTGAAATAAAATAAAACGGAATAAAAAATTCTATGGTCTTGGTAAACTTTAAGGTAAGTGCAAACCCACTTTGCATTTTTAATCACTATATATAGTGAAGAAAAAACACGATAATTCATTGGAGAGTCTGTCTCCAATACGATACCGTTTAATTTAACTCAAGACTTGTTCTTTTCTTGCTGATGTGTTAAGGATCATCTTAAAATTACCTTAATCACAATGAAAACCATATGGAGCCTCCTAATTAAATAATCTTTTTAAGGAACAGCTATGATTGCGACCCTCATAGCCGTTTTATAAAATAGCTCCTTATTCCCTCCGAAACCCGTACGAAGTTTACATTATGATAAGAGGAAGTTTCAGGAAATCAGTTGCAAACCATAATGAAAAGGACAATTTTAAAAAAATTCGAGTAAAATGCAACAGAATAATGTCGGAAAAATGGCATTCCAAGGGAGTGGTCAAATGATGCGACGTGCGTACAATGGAAAGAGCCTTTGGGGAGATCGGACATAAAATTTTTACTGAAACTGCAAATTTTGATGTTTATTTTACAAATTAAGGGGTGCCTCTTGAAGGAAATTTTACGAAAAAACCAATGAAACCACTTTTAATTAACTATATTCCGTGTTCTCGAATAGTGTATGATGAGTGTTTAAAGTTTCCACACAGTGTTTGATCTTTCTAACTGACTAGATCCATTATGCGTCGGTACGAATTATAGAGGCTATGGGTATCAAATTCGTGAATGTGTTGGTAAATGACACTGATTGGTTAGTTGCGACACGGAACGATTCCTACATCACAACTCTGCGATTTTTTCTCCCTAACGTTTCGCTTCAGCAGAGCTGTCCAAACGTATTTTCCTCCTATCATGATTCATTTGTGCCATTGTCGGATGAACGATCGGGTTGGTGAAAATAATTCTAGCGTGAAGTTTTATTGCCGAGGAAAACGATGGCTATGTCATGTGAGTCGATATGTCAGGTCGATGCATGTTGATGTTGTCGGTTTGATTGTACTGTCAAAATCCGTGAAAAGTCCAGTGACTGCGTTCTTATGTCACGAGGGTAGACTAGCGATGATTAGAGTCAAATGCATTAGTATCATATGGATCATTAACACCTTAGAAAATAGAGATTGATGGGAATGCCCAAAAGATAAAAGAAGACAAGGAAAGAATAAATTAGATTTGGAGATTAAGTTGTTTGAAAAAGGAAGTGGTTTGATGAACAAATTACAGAAGTATGGTATTGAAATCAGCTAGAGGAGGAAAAATTTTGAGTTTTCATTAATTGTTTGCAGGAAGAAAGTATGTATGCACGTGAGAAAAATGAAGAAAAACGTCAAATTATTGGTTGAAATGGGTAACGTTGTTTGGTGTCAACGATCATGGTGTCAACAAATCCAGAATCTGATCACTGAGTCAACAATTTTTGACGTCGTGCTCAAGCAATAAAACGCAAAAATGGACCCTGAGCATGGTGTCAACAAACAGAAGAATATCTTCCTCATTAAAAAATCAAGTCTACAGGAGAGGTTTTGATCAAGTATTATAGTTAGATTACATTAGTTTAGGTCAGAACATGTACGATTAGATTAGGTAGGTAAGGTGAAAGTTAGGTAGGGTAAGGTTGGGGAAAGTTAAGTTCTGTGAAAGTGGATTAGATCTTGTAAGGAAAAGTTGGGTAAGGCTACGATGAGGTAGGATAAATAATACAAAAAAAACAATACTTAATATTTGAAAGATGTCATAGAGGGAAGTTTTAAGTTTCGTTGACCCCGTAATCGTTGACATCGCGTGATCATCTTTCATAGGAGTCAGAATTTTTTATTTTTGGATGATCATGGTGTCAACAAAAACATAGAAAAACCGTTTGTTGACACCATGATCGTTGATACCACGCTACGTAGTGCGTAAATGTATTGATTTCGTTAATTTCCTGAAAATTGTCTAAAAACGGGAGTATCGCCGAAATGAATTATTTACCTCACTTGCGGACGAGATTAGCGGAGGCTGGGCAAAGGCCGCATTTTGACAGTCCAGACCGGGACTCGAAGGCGCGAACAAAGGCGGGGGCTTCCGGGCGCGAGTGATCAGACCGGAATTTCGAGAACCAGACAGCATATCTGATTAGGTCGGATGATAGTCGCTCCCCGGCGTTATTCGCGCAAACGGTTGACCTAGTTCGCCGCCCCGCGAGATCCGAGGACGAATGGAGCGGAAGGGGGCGGGGGCGGGGGAGACCAGGGGGGCGAATTTTTCGCCACCGGCTCACACACGATAAAAACAACGCTTTATTGCGAACACACAAACACGCCTCGCCAGATGAATTAATTTATGATCTCAAAATGCGCTCACGTGCTCCGGGTTTTGGCGCGCTGCTGCAAGCTTGTTGCGGAGTCGAATCGCGGGTCCGGACGCACAATGATTTCTCGGTTGTGATGTCACTCAAAAATGTCCTCATTAGGAAGTCAAGATTATCTCACCACGAACTGAATCCCAGATTTTATACTATCCGACTGCACATGGATGGTGAAATTGCAACAACACGTGACTCGGTTCGAAACGCTGCAACTTACCGTCATACTGTATTCTACAAATGAAAAAATACTGGACGTCTTTTATCGACGATCTATACGAAGCAAAATTGGACGCAGTTCTATCAAACGGAACTATGTGCATTATGACGTGAGCCCTGTTATGCATATATTCTTGTGGGTCTGAGGGATCATGTCTTAATGCACATAGTTCCGTTTGACAGAAATACGTCCAATTGTCCCGAAGAATTACGTATTTTTTGGAATACTAATGTTTTTTGTGGGTAAACTTTACGGAAAACTCTGCTCATAATTTGATCTGCATAACTTAATACAACGTTTTCATCGATCATTTAATTAAAGTTAATTAATTTTTTAAATGCCCAAAAAAATCGCCCAAACTACCGAGCTAAGGAAAAACGGCGTATAGACATTCAAGGGTTCCCGAATTTCCTCGGATAAAATGTTCATTTAGGACGAAAGTTATGCAAATTTTTCCTTTGACTTTTCAAATGTTTAAGATTAATTGCCAGAAAATGTTGAAGAAAAATAGTAATAATTTTTCGGGTAAATTTTTTATCGAAGGGCAACGTCTGAAGGCTCATACGGAGTTTTTCCGTAGCACGGCAGCAAAAAACTACACGCGGTTAGTAATACAGAATCTTATGATATGTCCTTAGGGGCGCGATACCACTATTCGACCTCCTGGGAGCTCATCGCGCCTATTCAATCGATTGAAGGCGTTTTTATATGCCGTCGCCTCACGCTAGATTCCGTGGTAATAAGATTCTCATTGGAAACTGTTCCTTCTTCCAGGACCTTTTTGCATAAGATGTCTAACACTATGCATGTCACTCTTTGTGCGTATAACCATATATATATACGTTGCCAAATTTTCTGGGAAAAGTCATGCATTTCTTGGGAAACCAATATTTTTCCTGTCGGTAAACTTTAAGGAAAAGTTTACTCATACTTTGATCTGAATAACTTGGGGAAAATATTCAAATTTTTTTGAGAGCATACGCATTTTGGTAGTTTCATTATGTTATAGCAAAGTATTGCCTGTAGGCAAATAATTCACAAAACAGTGCTGTGATTTTGGAATTTTATAAAAAAATCTGGCTAATTTCTCAAAGTTGGACTGAATATTATAACTAGTAAATTTTTTAAATGGAGCTCTAAATTTTTAGATACTTTCGATGTAGACATATATCTAATTACTGAGTTTTCTGCAGTTTTACCATCAAATATGACTTTCATTCATGTGATTAGTAACTACACTACACTGCGTAAATAACCTTCGGTTATTACAGAAAGTGATTGGTTCGTGATGAACTTAAAACTTTTTCAGTTGAAAGTAACCGAATTTTTCGGTCATAGAAACCAAATTTCGGTTGACTGAATGCAAATCTGGGTTTCTGTGGCCGAAAACTCGTATTGAAATGAAATTCTCTCCCCCCCCTCTTTGTACGTTTTTTATTAAATACTACGAACTCTGAGAAATACTAATTATTCATACTAAATGTGCTTACTTTGTTTTCCATAAGATATTTTTAGAAAAATCTTTTTAAGTAAGTATCAAAACTGGAAACGTCTGACTTGGTGACATGCGGAAATAACCGCCATCTCTTCATAGAATTCTATACGAGACAGCTTCAAATTTTTCGGCAGTCTTTTCAACCAGAAAATTCTTTTGAATTTTGACGACCTAAACTATTTTGATTTATTAATATAAAAAATCAAAAGCTCCACAAAGAAGGAACTCAACATTGATTCAATTCAATCCTGGAGGCATCAACTCTCTAGATGCAAGAATTTTTCATACCAGTGAGCGAGGAGTAAACATGAGTTTGAACCTTCTCATTCGAATGTGTTAATTAGTGGCTTCGTGCATTCACACTACATGCCCACATAATCTCAGAGCGCCGCATAATACACGGTGCTGCACCTGTTCTCACTCTTTGCGGGGTGACAATGGATTTTGCGATGGCTTTTCCTCGCGTCTGTAGGTGAATATTGCACCGCTCTTCATATTTCGTGGTGTTTTAACACCTTCAACGATCATTCTCACAAGCATCACGCTACCATTAAACTTTACGCATTCGATATTCTCTTGTGGAGAAATGAAAACGTAACCGACCAAGAAATCGACAAGTAGCGACGTCAGTAGAAGCGTCTACTTAGTTCTGGAACCAAAGAGACTTTTTCCCCCGTGTAGTGTTTCACTTACAAGGAGTAGAAATGATATTTGACGGAAGTCGCACAAACCCTTGCCGCCTCTGGTTGGTGCCGTATATATTGCATCGTTCGGTTCGGCGCGAAACCGAAACGTTTTAAATTTGCAAAAAAAATTACGCTTCATGAACAGTATATGTCTCTGTTTCTGAGTTACTTTTCCGCGTTTACAATGCGCGCATCATGTTGTACGCGTCATTTACCTTCGAAAAAATGTATTCGCAAGTCAAAATTCGTTCATGGTTTCGTGGCCCATCGGGCATCAATGATTGAGAACGGAAGACACGTTTCGAGTTCCAGCCTCATTGGATCGCTTCGAGGATGATGAGCCGAGGTCAAAACTGCCGTACTAAGAAAAAACGCCGTATGAACATTCGAGAGTGGCCAAATTTCCCCCGATAAAATGTTTGTTCTTGAGGAGAGTTATGAATATTCTCCCTTGATATTCTCAGGTTATTTACACCTGGTTGCGGATAAAATTCTCTGAAAAATTGGAAGAAAAATATTCGCAGATTTTCCTGGAAATTCATATTATATCAAAGGTAATTTGGCGACGTTTAAAGGCTCATACGGCGTTCTTCCTTAGCATGGCAGAAAAGTGCGTCTGCCATTTTTAATCATTGACGTGCAAGCAGAGGCCGATTCAGCTATTTGGCAACACTGCTTCTCATCCATTTAAACCTGTGTTGAATAATCGATTCTTGTCAAAGCCCGGCCCCTCTGAGAATCGATACATTACCAGATGTTTAAATCAAGAAATATTAACGTTGCTACATTTCTGAATCCGCCAATGCGTGCAAGTGGGTTCATAATATTATTTTAAATATTCGCACTCACTTACCTATCCCGATCAGGGTGGCATAAAACGTAAGAGAGAAATGAAAGATTGGACATTTTAGTGAAATATTTCAAGAAATTTTACGAGGCTGTGAAATATTTCATATTTTTCAGGGGCTACAGTATGCAACCCGCACTCAAAAATATACGCACATAGAAAAAGTCACAATTTTTACGTTTTGAGAAACATGAAAAGGAACCGGTATTCGTTAATATCTTTCATAAATTTCTGAAATTTCATAAAATATTTCGCGTGAAACTTTAAGATTTTATTTTTCATGATATTTTGCCACCCTGATCTCGATATCGATCGAAGCTATAGTTAAAAAGGAAAATTTCATAGGAGCGATGTGTCAACAGAGGCAGAACGGCGCCGCTGGAATCGGACGAATCCAGAGTCACACACTCGAGGGCGCGCACAGGTTAAGTTGGCGTCGCGGTGGATCAAATTCATATTTTCATTATGTGTCACTTTCGTGGTTTTCTTTGCTGCGAGTAAATCTTTTTAAGCGCCGCCCTAAGCACAATTCACGTGCAGCTTCCAGGTTTTCTCCTCGAGATGCACCTCGCAGGTAAGTAACTCCGTTAAGACGCTTCGTCTCAGGTCAGTGCTGCGTTGTCACGTTATTTTAAATTAACGCATTCATTCTGAAAGAAACTATGTGCATGGAGTTTGAGTGCAATATAGTTCATTTTAGCATTAATGCGTCCTAATATCCGCGGTCAAAGTTGTGAGACACGTATCTCACAATCGATCGCAGTGTTTCAAAATCACCGCTGTTGTTTTATTGCTATTTTCACTTTCTTGTGAGGAAGAACCCGATGAATATTACGATTTAATATGTTCACTGGGTAGCCTCTGAAGCACCACTACAAATAAGACAAACGAAACCAACACAACATAGAAATAGAGGATGGGAAAGGATGCGCGTCTGACGGCGCAGAGATACGACTATTCGTACTTGATGGATGTCCGTGTTGCATCTGGTCAAATTGAAGGCGCGATGGCACGAGGCGTGAACTTGCGATGCTCCGATACATGCTGTTAATGAGGTGTAGCTTCGATTTGGGTGAGAAGTTAAGACACGAGACTCGAATGTGTCTTTCCCATCTTCATCTGTGTCGACTCTCGATTTTTTTTTCAATTTGATGTATGATCTTTTTTAGAGAGTATACTTGTAGACCTATATTCAAAGCTCATATCGACGGTGAAACTTCCAAACCTTGTATCTCGGTTTGCGACGTCGTAGATTTCCTATCATACTTTATTTTTTAAATAGAAAACTACTCAACGTCAATTTGTGAAAACTTCCGTGATTTTTCCTCTTTGCGCGGAGAAAAATCTGTGAAAATTGTGAGGAATGATATTGATTTGATCTCATTCAAAAAAATAAAATGTGAGTGGAGATTTTTAAACACCGCAAACGAGATACGTGGTCTGGTAGTTTCACCGTCGATATGTACCGGCACCGTGACTTTCTCAGAATAGAAAGTTGGATTAATTTGACTCGGCGTGGAATTTCGGGGGTAGTTGTAAAAAAAAATTCCCCGACACTCGATTTTTCAATTTTTTTCAACCATACGTTTGATTCTCTTTTACGATGTACTCGTAGACCTACACTGTAGTTCGTATGTACCCGAATTGTACCGGCCTTATATGAAACTCGCGGCCCGCGTGTTTTTAGCAACCCTCGGGTCAATTTAGCTCGGCTTTGGCATGAAAGCGTTACGCAAAACCCGTACATTCAATATCGCGACAGAGTTCATCCGAATATCCAAAATCAGAGTAAAATAAAATGGAATAAATTGAAAAGCGATTGAAGTAAATTGAATAGTAAAATACATCGGGTAATTTTAATTTGATTCTTTAAAATTTGCACGTTTTGCAAAAAATATTAGGATGATCGAATCCACGTTCGCACGGATTTGAATGCACGTAGTTGCAACACTGTTACCCGCGTTGCGGTGAAATATCGCGCGACTGTCATTGCAAGCGTGGAGAGTGACGTTATTACGTGTTTTATATCTTTTACCTTTCATACACAGCAGCGCGCTTAGTTTCCGCTCCCCCGTTTTTGAGTTTTTCTAATTTTATTTGGAAATTTTTCCGATCGGAGCGATATCGCGTGCCCTATGGGCCCATGCTGCGAGGGAGCTCGTGCTTTTTTGGCCCCTAATCCAACGCTACCAACGCGACGTTAGCTGACGCAGACATGGACCGCGAGCGAGTAAACATAAATAGAACAACGACCAGAGCTTTTCCTGATCGCAGTTTTTTTTTTTTTTTTCAAAGTCAGGACTATATTAAAGAAAGTGCGCGTAAGTACTGGGAAAGTGGGCCGCTTTGTTTGTATTTAAGATAAACGATTGGTTTTCTCAATACAATTTCCGATTAGGTTCCCTTTGCGATAGTATTCAGAGGAGCTTCATAGTGCACTGAAAAAAAATACATACAATCCATAAGAGATGGCACCGATCTCATTTATGAATTGATTATACGGACTAATCAATAGAGCAAAGTCATTAACACATCCCATTACGTCCTATTTGGGTGCCCCTTTTCAAGTCTTAAACCACTCTTCTCACAGTTTTGAGATGTAGAAAAATTCTGCAACATTGACAAAAACGGGAACCCTGGCAGTAGCTGCGCGTTCTCAGGTGAAAAGAAGAAGTTTCAAGGGCTCTTGAATCCAAATCAGAGAGGAGGAAAGGGTGTCGAATATTCCACCCCCTTAAGGTAAATATTTAATTTCAATCCGGTTGCAGCAAGCATCTCTAGCTCTCTTGAATGAACGGTGTTTTTTATGGAAATAAAAGTTCTTCAAGAAGGCTTAGTTCCACGCGATACCTGGGCTGTTCATTCAACTTAAAACTTCTATCGACTAAGAAGAGGCAGGGAAAGGGAGGATCTCAGCGTTCCCCCTCTTTTCCGTCCTTGTGTCTGAGGATTGTTAATTTGCGTAAAGTTCAAAATTGTAAATGTAGTCGAGGTGTTTAATCTAAAATCGGTAACGCGGAGAGGCTGTCAGGTGCAGTCGTCTCTTCCTCCTTTCGAATGTGCAATAGGGAAAATCTTTGGTTGAAATTACCATATTAATGGCGTGCCATACGAACTCTTAATTAATAGTTGTTACAACCAAGAATAGTAGTATTTTTACCACTGCGTTGGTAATTTCACCATTGCGTTAACAGAATTATTGCATTTAATGGTAACAAAACCACCATTATGTACTTGTATAATGGCCTCACTTAAAAGTTGCGATGGAATATTGCTGAAACGGAAATTTTACCTACTGTTATTTTTTAGTGTTCAGTTGAAGAATATATGACTGGATCATCAACGGGAGAAGAAACTCAAGTTCGCACGCACTTAAAATTGAGTCACTGATCTTGGAGCACCGAGACTAGAACTTATGTCCTTTTTCGGAGCAAAAATGCCCAAACTAAACTAGAGCCATGAAAATTTGACGTTTACAATTTAAAAAGCATGTTTTCGCTAAAAGCTACTAAAAATTCTGATCGAATATTAATCAAACTGTACACGTTCTTTTGGCAGGCACCAAAGTTTAATAGTCCGATTCCAGCTTATTGCTTACGCCAAAATAGAGAGCATTTTCTTTCCAGACCTCGAATGTTTTTTTCATTCAACTCAACTAAATCACTTTACTGAAACAGTTTCGTCCGTCGGTGGTTACATATTTTATTTGAAAGTTGAAGCAACAATGAAACAAAAGAAGGAGCCCAGTAGGAATTGGGCGATAACTTAATCAAAAGATGTGGAAAGAGAAATATCAAAACTTACTCTGAATATTCTATCAAATGGCAGAGACATATGAGAACTAGAAAATTTGAGATTCTGAAACCGTTTCTTCTGCATAAATTCAGTAACCAAGAATTGCTGAATTCTAGTAGCTCCATCACCTGAAACAAACATTCCACATTGGGGATTACAAGTCAGAAGAGAAAAACACTTGAGAATATCCAGAACAACAAAGGCATTTCTTGTCAAGAGGCAAAATTAAAAATCTTCACGGGGAAAAAGGACGTATGATCGATAAGGTTGATAATTTTTACTAATTCCCGTTCTCCCAGATACTTAATCGCAAGGATAAGAGGAACTTTTCATCCTCTTTATTTTAAACGACGAGAAAAACGGAGCCGCAGAAATTCATGGGAATTAAGTATTTCAGCCAACTTTAGTACGAAATATTGCTTACCCCCCGAAGAAGGGGACATGCATCGTGTGCCTGCTTGACAAAAAATTATTCATTTAAATTGAAGATTTTTAAATTCGAAGGTACTTTTGGAAAATATATCAGGAAACTTTGCCTCAATAGATTAGTATAAGTGACAATATTATTTTTTAAAATTTACACTTCTAGACTCATATTGATGACGCATACAAATTTTGGAGGCCACACAACACTACGATAATTGTGACGTTTAAAAATTACAGCTTCAATTTGTTTACATAAAAACATGAAATTATTTTTTTAAATTTCAAAGAATATCCTAAACAGGATAATACAAATCAATGAACATATAAAGGGAGCTCGTTGATTTTCTCATGAATAAAATAAAGTATGATGAGAAATTTTCAACATCGCAAATCTAGATTCGCGTTCTGCAACTTTTACCATCGAGATACTTTCTGCCTCCCTACGAATATGCATTTGAAAAAAATGGGGGAAAAAACAAAATATCTTAAGGAAGAGGGGATTGGCAACTCAATTCCGTTATGTCCTCCCCGGCGTCTCATTGTTTCAGTCAACTTTTTATTCATTATCTGTAAACGCCGAAATTTAAACGGAGCATAAAAAAATCTCCGTATGAACTTTTTTAATAACATCTACTTTATTCCTCTCATATCTGCCTCGAGTTAGCGGGACAGTGTACAAAAGGCTCTTGGTTTAAGACTGCCATATTTTTTTAAAAGTTTTCACCACATTTCATTTTTGTTGACAGTTAGTTGCAAAACTTCATCATCCTTTTATGCGCGCGGCCTCTTTCATTACTTCCGGGGACTTATTTGTTTGAAATCTGGGTGTGTATTTTAGTGAAACTAAAAATCCTAGCCACCTCGTGTTGTGGCACAATTTTAAACACACGTGTCCTAACTGTCCCACAACGTTCTTTGTTGTTTCGAATTCTATCAGAAATATAAAACATGACAGGAAATTAGACAACCTGAAATGCAGCTAAGCTGCTCTGGTTACATCCGTCCAATTAATGATTATACAACCGTAGTGCTCTTTTCGTAAAAAAATAGTTTGTTGCATGAAATTCTGTATTCAAGCAGGAAATGAGTAAGTAGCCGATCTTACTATTAGCTAAAGAAATAATCGCGTTGGATGACGTTGAACTTAATTATTTAGACTGTTATGAAGTGAACACTCTGAAAAACGTTTTGAAGGTTTTATTCATAAAACTTTTTCAGAATTGGCTTTACCTATTTCTGAAAAAAAAACTAGGACTTGGCATCCTAATATCCCAATGTTAAAGTAATTTAAAACCAAGCAGTGAAGTGAAAATCCTTAGACTCAACAGATTTGTTGGTTGTTCGAACGTGTAAGGAAATCTGCACTGTTAGGATGACGCATACTTCATACAAATTTGTAAAATCATAAATTTATTTATAGCTGTGAAAAATAACTCAGAAAATACGTAATGTTCATGTACTGACAATGTTGCGAGGCGACCCATTGAATCCTGCTTATTTTTAAAGTTACTGGATGACCGCGCGGTTATTTCACTCCTACCCGTGGTCATATTTGGACTTCGTTTAGCAATAAAGGAAGTAAATAGTACCTCTGGCTCATTTTAGAAAGACCTTAAGAACCATTCAATTATTTGTGAAGGTGGGTGCTTTCATCGGTCAGCCAGGAACAGTAGTTCCTTATTGCAAAATGTAGTCCATTTATCAGTGAACTAAAATCATAATAATGAAGTAAAGTGAGTCTTACTTTTATAGATCATGCCAAAAAGCACCGAATTTCTCTTGATCATATCGTAGAGTTAGCATGGGACATTTTTGATCGGAAGTCGAGCAAGCCAAAACGATTACGACCAGCGCATTGGTTCGTTTTGAAATGTTTCCTCACCCACTGTGCGTCGCATGCCTTTGCAAAGGCCACCCCCCTCCCTTCGCCGTCCCATCCATGTCTCAGAGAGCGTTCCGTCCGCGGTGCACGTCAACCGAACTTTTGTTCCTTTAAAACAATGGCTGCGGTTTCTTTACGAACCTTTGACAAAAACCGCGCAAAATTTCATACAGGTTTGTTTTTTCTCCCTCATACAAAACCGGCTGGAGATTTCCGCCGGCTTATTTAGCACACAGCCAGAAAAAAACCATAAATAAATAAAATATGAAAAAATTCAAATGAATCGTTTAATACGTGGTTTTAATTGGAAAGCGGTTTCGCCTTACAAGAACTCTGCACGAGTGAATGGAGAGGACGGCGAAGTAAGGGAGGGAATTGCCTGGCAAAAAGAGGGAAGGGGCGGGGGGTGTTTTTCACGCGTGTTTCAGGGATGGATAGCTTCACGAGAGCGATTAAGCGGAGGCAATTGATGAAAAGTAGCTTATGTTAAGCTGGTCCGTGCACCCCGATGCCCCGCCGCTCCGGGTTGTTTTGCTCCGCCATTGCCCGCTTGTGCGTCTTCGGTTGTTTTTTGAACCAATCAGCGTTGTCAATTTCACCGCGAAGAACAGAAAACACGAACCCTTAGGTTAGAGTACCTATATAGCGAGAGTATGGACAGATCGCTTCATGGAGGGCTTAGGGCCCAAAAGTGCAGCCACCCTTCTAACCAACTTCTAACGCACAAAATTTCACTGCCAGTCTGCATGTTCCAATTCAAACCAAGATGGCTAAGAATGCACATAAATGAGCGTTTTTCCGCAAAAATGAGTAAATTTAGGCAAAAACTAAGTCAAATACGTGCTTTACAAACGATGGTTCGTAGCAATTGTATTAGTAAATCGTCTGGATAATTGAAATTCATAGGTTGGCTGCATTTCTGGGCCCTAACTTCATTCGCGGAGGCACATGGTGAAGGCCTGGTGGATTTTCGGAGTTTCACATCGGTCTATACTCTCGCTATACAGGTACTCTACCTTGGGTCAGTTACGATCACAGAATCGTGTTTTGGTAATTTCAGATATCATAGATCAGCAAAAAATAGTAAGATCCGTCCAAACCCCAAATTTCCACGTCAAATATGAGTACTTACGAATGTATCACCCGTCACAAAAAAGGCACATGACGTCATCAATTGCGTTTGAGCATAACATGGTTGATTCCACCTTAGTGTCATCCGTGGATTAAGTAAAATAAACAGTGAGAAAATGTGCACAACACGAATCCATGAATCGGAGGTGGAAGAAACCATGGTAAGTACTATAATATTAAGATGGCGGATGATGCCGTTCATCGAGTTTTTCCAAGTGCAACGAATTCGCTAATATTGGACGTGGAAACTCGACTTATAGACAGAGCTTATGATTTTTTGCTTATCAGAGAGCTTAAACCATCAAGACGCAACTCTATGATTAGCGCAACTGACCCATAAATAATATGTGACGCTCCACTGAAACGGGCATACATTACTAAAGAGTTAAAAATTTATAAATCAGCATCACTGCATATGGCATCGTTGTGTCACTATTTTGGTGAACAAAAAATTCTCTTACATATATGAAACAAAATTGAAATTATGACAGTCTGAGAGCAGCAATTCAAAAATAATAATTTAGACAAATCTATTTCGTCCGGGATTGAAATCTTCGAGGAGAAATGCAATTTTAAGCCCCTGATTGGGATGAGAATTAATTAAGAAGCCAGCAAAATTTCGACAGTAAAACTCCCAAAACACGTAATCCGCTCTAGACGTTTCAGAATTCTCGCCATTATTTTATTTTTATTTTTTTCACTGCGAACGCCATCGTTTGAAACATTCCCAAAATATTCTGTGCGGAATGAGGAAAAATAAGTGAAAATTCCAAGAGATAAAGTACGGTTCTTTTTCTTCGGAAAAAAACAGAGTTCAAAGAAGAAGTTGGGACGATGTAATTTCCAGATACATCCTCGGAGACTTTTACCATAAATATTCTTTGAGATGCTATATAGTTATTCGCCAAAAACTCAAAACTCAATTTTTTTAGATGAAAAAGTATTAAGGAATATTTGCTAGACTCGTCGCATTTTTCTGATTGAAAAGTGCGACAATTTTTTCTCCCCGCTGAAAAAAAACGGTGAAATTATAAAAATATTCGGGAAATTCATTTATGCGCTCTTAAATGGAAGTGGATCGGTTCGTTTTGTACTGCCACTGCGTCCTTTCCCTCACGAAAGAACGTGACTATATTTCGATGTTGCCAAATGTCCCTTTGCAAACTGCATTTTTATCAAGAGAGTCTTGTGCATTTCTGACTGAAAATCTCATAGATTTTTCCGCTGATCTCATGCAAAAACCAGAGAAATTTTAGACAAAAATTTCACACGTAGGTACATTCTAGTAAAAAAAAAAAATTAGTTTTTTCAGTCAATTTGGCGACCTTGGAATGGAGTTACTTTTCTTCGTCCGGGAAACGACGATTTGAGTACTGCTGAAATTCGTCGCTTCTCTGACGTAAAGGCGTATCTCAATTTTCGCGTGAGCCCTGTTTCACATATGAGTTAATGCTTTCTGGAGCTCATCCCGAAATCGAGATAGGCCCTTGCGTCAGAGGGGCGACGAATTAGAGAGAAGACCGACTGTTTTCCTTTTTAATGTTCCATCACTACGATTATTACCTTTTTTCTTCCTCCGTCGCAGAATTGAAGGGAAAAGTTCCGGAAAAAAGGGTTAATTAAAAAGTTCTATGAGAGTAGTTGACAAGTTGAGTCGGTTTGATTATAAAGTTCAACTCTGGCACAACCTTTGCAAAAAAAAAAATGTATGAGATGAAAACGACAGATTAATGCAAAGTGTTAATTTTATTATGTAATCTTGTTCTCAAAGCTTTAAAGTTTTATTAAAATTACACTTTTTTCAACGTGTTCTTCTGCAAATTAGGGTAATTTTTCCAAGATATCGGTAAACCGTCTCTTCCAATGCACTATATAAAAATATTAAGTGGTTCACAAAACCGAAAACCCGATTTATTTTCAGATCCGCTGTTCCGACCCAAATCATGCTGATTTAACGGTTGGATAAAACTAGATCAATTTTCATCGAACGGATTCAACCTCACTTCGGATTAATTCAAACTTTTTGATGTTTTCACCCGTACGTCAAATGCCAAAATAGAGCCAGAATTTGTGTAAAAAAAGCTTGTGTATAATAAAACTTAGCGGTGGCTTCTAGGATATCGAATTATAAATGAATTCCATGGAATCTAGTAGCTATCAGTGGCAGGTTCCTGGCAGTATTAGCCATGGTGTCAGAAAATTTACTAGACCTTTGTCTGTACGTAACGTCACCAGGATTTTGGCACTGACTACTAGTTATCGAAGGAATCATAGATCGATGACCAAACGTGAAACAACGTATCTCCACTGAGGCGTTTCAAAAGGTCCGCTTCTGTCTCATTTTCGAAGAGAAATACGCCAATTTTAGTGCTTGGAATTTATACAGGATATTCTGCTTATACAGAGAAGACAAATCTAGGTAGTTTCCAAGAAATTATGTTGACTAATTTTCCAAAGACAGAAAAAAATTATGAAAGGAAGTCTGCAACGTCGCAGACGGAAATATGTTTTGCAGTTTGGCCATCGGTATACAACTGAATAGTGCAGAAGCACCGATCAAAGTACCTTTTCACACAGACGAACTATAATAATATCCTCCTCATCATATATTCATCTGAACAAGATAAAAGCGTTTTTATTCATAGAGTTAGTTAATTTACTCGGAGACATTCAGCATCTCAAGCTATTAATGTCTATTCAAAGAATATGGAAGATGGGTGCATGTACAAAAATTCAGATTTTTAAAATAAGGGAGGTAAAAAATTTCAGTCTTTCGGTGATACTTCTTTGTTCACGCTAATAGACATATATTTGCATCTACTTTCTCCATTTATATCAAAGAAAACTTCAAAATGTCACACTGAACACGTCAAGACAGGTCCTCAGCTTTTTTGCATGTATTTTGAGTGCGATTTGTGGATTTAAAATGTCAATTATCACAGTAATTATTTCAACAATTGATGTTGAGATGTCAGTCTCCAGATCAATCCCTGAGGGAAATTCATTCCAAAAATCGTACTTTAAAACTTAACAAATAGTCAAAAGTACTGTTTCCTTTTCATTAGCGTCAATACATCACACTTGATTGCCAAACGATTGATTGACAATTAAAACAGCATCTCTGGAAAAATGAGAAAAAACCCTAAGAAACGTGGCCCGAACTGTACAAAATATGCGGCAAAATAGAGATGGTAAAATAGTGCTAGGTCCATACTAATTTGCGGGGAAAACAAGGCCAAAAAGTTCAAAAATTTCAATTAGAGTCAAAAAAGTTGAGCTCTAATGAGTACCAGTAAGAGACGGATGAGCGAGAGTGTCTAGCTCCGATCATATTTTAAGGCTTTCAGGGTTGACTTTTGCTTTTTTAAAGATTGATCCATAGACTGAAATTATCGCATCTACAAAGAAAAAAAATGCTCACAATGGCTAAAATTTGCAACGTATAAGAAAAGTGGCGTCGTTACGCGTATCTAAAAGCTGAAAATTCGCCGTAAGAATTGTGATAAAAAGCTCTTATGGGGGAAAAAATTTTCAGTAGGCTCTATTAAAAATCAACTCAAAGCTTTAAAAAGTGAAAAAAAATAAACTTGGCAACCACGTAAAAAAGTAGACATTTTGGAAAACCCGGCAAAGTTCCGTTGCAGCCGAGTGTGAAACAAAATCAGATTTGTTTTCCGCGCGGGCGGGGGCGGGGGCGGGGGCGAGGGTGGGGGTGGGGGTGGCGAGGAGCGACGATGGTCGGCGGGGAGGCCAGGGGGTGTAGTTTATGGGAAATGAGTGATTTTTCCACCCCAGATCACATTTTCAATACGGTAGTTAGGTCCCGAGTAATTAGTGTCTGAGTGGGTGGAGGACCGCGATCAGTTCCTCTGCTCTCCGCCTAGTTACAGGTAGCGCTGCCGTCGAGGTCGTGTCATGTTTCTACTTGGGTAGGTCAGGAAAAGTCATTCGAAGACGCAAGTATGTCACTCAGCCACTCAACCCGCCTGCACTCGCTACTCCGAGGATACATCAACGCAAATACGGTTTATTATACTTTACAACCATGTTCAAAGCCAACTTAAAAAGATTTTTAGACAGGATCCAGCCAGCTAAAGGAGGTTTATTCCCGGTGGGCCCTTTTATACTTCAGCATAAAGAACTAATTGCGTCGAGAGAGCTCCTCGATAAAATAGGCTCCTTCTTAGTCACAGTGAAAACCATCTGAAATTCAACTCTTAATCGCCCAAGACATTTTTCACGCGCAAAGTCCTACATCGAGTTTGACAGTTTTCGAAGGTTTATTTATGTTGTTGCTATATTGTTTTTTTTTTTTTTTTTTTAATTTGCCCNAGCCTTCTCATTTTAACCCCCCCCCCCCCCCCCAAAAAAAAAAAATAAAAATATTTAAGTCCCGCGGAAGAGATGGTCGAGTAAATTTGATCCAGGTTAATTGGGATTTCTAGGTGTAGTCGTCAAAAAAAATATCCATGACACGACATAACTCTCGTGAAAACACCACTTCTTAGACTTGCGCCCTTTAAGGCGCCTGAGAGACCTGTAAAAATTTATTGTTATTTTTTTCCTCCCTCCCTCCCTCTCTCTCTCTTGTTGATCAAAAAACACCATAGTATACTTGAGAAAACATTAACCTTGACTTTTCTCGAACTTGTGAATTAAGAGACGCACCCAAACGCGCGTTAATGTAGGCGCAAAGATACAACTATTCGTACTTCATGGATGTCCGTGTTGCATCTGCAAAATTGAAGGCGCGATGGCACGAG
The DNA here is from genome assembly GCF_001854935.1 of Bemisia tabaci. Classification (NCBI taxonomy): domain Eukaryota; kingdom Metazoa; phylum Arthropoda; class Insecta; order Hemiptera; family Aleyrodidae; genus Bemisia; species Bemisia tabaci. The sequence goes on from NW_017551372.1 coordinate 1,653,131, forward strand.
GTGTGAACTAGCGTTGTTTCGGTCTAATCTGCCTATGAGGTGTTGCTCGAATTTGGAAGAAAAGTTTGAAAACGAGGGCCGAATACGTCGCACCTATCTTTGGAAGCGTTGACATTCTCTCTTTTTTTCCTCTCAATTTGATGCCTGATTCTTTTTTAACAATATTTGTAGACCTATATCTAAAGCCTACATGTACCAGCACCACGTGCCGCGAGGCACGTGTTTCCGGCAAGCCTTCGGCCGATTGGCTTAAAAAACCTTACTTAATGCGCAAGAACTTGCAGAAGAAAGTCCTCAAGCCGACATTCATCAGTCAATTGACGTTTTAATTGTATGATCGACAAGTTTCTCATCAATCATCATTAGGCGGAAAGAAGCGTCGACCTCCAAACTTAACTTTTGCCTCACCCGATTACATTGTTTAGATTGGGGTCTCTAAAATATATTCTCTCCGGTTTTTCCACGATAGGAAATGTAGAAATCTCTGAGTTACCATGTGTCGGCGGCATTTGCACGGTCGGAAAACAGGCTTTCCTTTCAAACGTGCCCTTTCGCCTTTCCAAACTTGAATTGCCTCGATTTTTTCCTCGACGGAGCTTTTCCGCAGTTTCTTGGAATGCACGATTGTTAAAAGGCTGTCAATGCTAATTAGCGTTGCTTTCTGTCGACCCGAAAGTGGTTCGATGTTCAAGCTTTAAAATTAGCGCCCTTTTCGGATCCGTTCCGGAAAGCTCCTTGGAGAGACGGTGCCCATGTTTTCCCGCGTATTTGTTTGGCACTGCGCAAGGGAAAACGCGACGCCCGCTTTGAAACCTGAGCACTGTGTACTTTGCGGATAGCACGCATACTGTGAAATCTCCTCAGCAGCGATGCCGCACATCCACTAAAATAGAATGAAATGAAAAAATAGAATTTTAAGATTTTTAAAAGTTTAAGAAAATTGTTGAATATATGAAGGAATTTCTTTTTTATCTATATCTTGATTTTCTGATTCTCTCTCTTTTTTTCTTTTCTTTTTTTTATAAAAAAAGAAGCTTTTCTTATTCATTGACCGTCCCAGTCAGATAATGCAATGCCCCAATCCCAGTCTCCCCAGTCTACAATGTTTATCTACCTTCTTGGAACCGATCCGTAAAGTTTCTACAAACTGACTCAAATCAAATTTTGAAAGACTCGTAAGTCAATCTGTAAGCATCCTGTAAATCATTCGTATACATTCACCAGAATAATAGAGAATAAATTCCACCAAGATGAGGGAAATGAGGGAATTGCCAAGTTTTTAATTTGAGAAAAACGAGTTTACAGTCTGAAGATCACGTGAAAGTTTGGACACAAACAAACCTGAAAGCTGAATATTCAGACGAACATTGAACTTGTCCAGAAAGAATGTCCTTGGATGATTGTCAACGTCTCAACTTGTTTAATGGAGAAAAAGGAAACATTTAAGTTCTGACAGGTAGTACTTAAATTATCACCAGGCTAAGTAAATGTTAAATACTAATTACGTAAGGAGAAAATCATCTTGTGCACCTATTTATTTAATTTCCTTTGAATTGTCGTAAGGATCCGACTTTTCAACACTTCCGGTAATGACTTTTAAGGAGGAAGATAATTACATTTACGAGTCAATTTAACGAGTTATGTACTTGTTACGTGAGTCCATCCGAAGACAATGTCGCAAGGCGGGGATGGAAATGCCGAAACCGTGTTCTCTGTGTCGGATGCAACTGTTTATTCCTGTTCGGCACAATGAACTTCTTTGAATTACGACATTTCGACAGTCAATTAGTTCCGTGCGAGAAATCCGCACGCTGAACTACGTAGTTACCAAGTCAGTTAATTAGAGGTGTTGCAATTATCACCCCGCAGTCTGACATCCCTGGGGTGATGTATGCGCGCGCATCTATCGGAGACAGACCTTCGCTCGTGGAATCCTGTCTCGTTGGTTTGTGCGAGCAAATTTGAGTCAACTATTGCACTAATGAGGAAACCGTCGCTGAGAGACAGGCTTTGACGTGCTAGTTAACCAGGATTGAAGGATTCGAGAGAGAGGAAGCCGATTGTTTGATTTTGTCATTCATGGACGGAAAATGTTTTCATACAAATCACGAAGGGATTAGCCTCTCAGGCGGAAACCGCCGCAACCTCGGCGTGTAGATGTATTTGATTTTATAATGCAAGTTATTTTCAAAAGACTCTTGATGTGAAAACTATTGGCTTCTAAGTTCGGCCTAACCACTTTTTATAAAAAAAAAAAAAAAAAAAAAAAAAAAAAAAACCTACTTTAAAAGTTACGGCAAGTCGCTGGACTACTTGAATCACATTTAGCAAAACGGAACCAGCGCGATTACAGTGTTGTAAACATGTTTCTTATTAATTATTATTTAAAAAATCTCCCAGAATAGGAAATAGTTTTTTATTTTAAAAGGAAATAATTTTGTGCGAATTTTCATACTGTACATATATTAAGAATTTTTAAAGGAAAAAAGAACAATTTTGAAAACACTGTAATCGGAGAAAAATAAGTTTGACGTTTTATCTATGCATTGGGGCTTGAAGGACAAGAGCCATACGACCCATACATACACTTTTTTAAGAGGTCGAGATATTAATGATTTCAACTGAAGCTAGTCTTAATATTCTCTGAGAAAAATGTACTACTAAAATCCAGTCCTTAAGCATCACAACGTCAGTTTGAATTTTCTTTCCACCCTAAGGCTATAGGTAATTTTGAAACTTTAAACACGTGCTTCTCATAGTACCAAAAACTATGCACTTGTGCGCCTAGTCCTCGAAGCTCCTCCATTCATGTTACTCGTTCATGTTCCACACGAAATTCCACGTCTATTTTCACTTTCAAAATGGTGTGCGCGAAATGCGTGAAATATTCCCACAGTATTGTAGGCACTGATGTACGTAAAGCGCGAACCGTGGCTCACGCGCAATGCATGAAGTATTCCCACGGTCTTGTAGGCGCTGGTATCCGTTCCGCGCCGACCGCACTGTGTTTGACGCGATTAGTTACTCGTTGAGTGAGCGTTTTTCAACCAATTCTATCTCCTTTGAGTATGATTTTTTAAGGAATAAAATGCGTGGCTAATTAAGCTCATGCCCTGACCTGCCTCATTTCTTCTCAAAATGTGACTCGGTTGCTTTCTGCCTATTTTACCCGTAACATGCCCGAACGGTTCACGAGTTTGCATGTTTTAGGGCTTAGTTTCTTTTGATTAAATGTCAAATCTCACTTTTCCATTTTCCCAGAAGAAATCACGCCCACTTTTACATTGCTTCTTATGTAGCTTTATAGAGCACACTCAATATTTCCCAACTGTCTTTAGTTCCTAGCATTAATACATCCGATTGCTAAGGGCCTTACTTAATTTTCAGCACTGAATGAAAGCGTTGCGTTATTTGTGCCATCAATGACGGTGATAGATTGGAAAGAAAATTTACCACGGGAGCACACCAAAGTCTACAAATGATGGTACCAAAGCGTCGGACTTGAAGCCTCACAACGGGACTTCAACATTACCAGGGTATCATGCTCAGCACATGGCTATCAAATTCGCATCAGCACTATGGTACAATCCTATACATTTTGCCAGTGGGCAATAAGTGATGCAGCAAAAAAAGTCAATAAGAAAGAAGAGAAATCTGAACCGAGACAAAATCCGTTGATATCGGTTTCCGATTCCACACGATACACGTGCCAAACCTATTTTTGATGTACGCAAATAAAATTGCAAATGGCCGCCACCTTGAATTGGCGATTCGTGTGGTATCTTTATAAATAAAAGCTTTTGGCTTCAGCTATAATGGAGGTAGAATTTAACCATGAGGGTTCCTCCCTTCCGTGTTCTACTATAAAAATCAGACTTCACTTTGAATTTTGTGACGCTGTGAGATGCAGCGTGCCCTTGCGTTTTACGAGTATGCAAATACCCTGGCAGACTTCAGAAAGAAAGTACAGTGCTCATCCTCAAATTCAGGTGGAGGACTCAATTCACCAACTCCTTGAGAATCTTTCCCGGCTATTAGATGCATTAACGTTGCCAGTTTGAAGCAAAATCCGAGGAAAAGTCGGTTCCTTACGACGCGTATACTCATAATTTTCAATCAAGCCTCACAACGGGGCAGGGTTTCAATCCAGCTGAGTGAAATATTCTCGTGGTTGTGCCAAGTTGTAGACGTTTGAACACATATCCGTTGTGAGTTCAACTAACGTGAAAGGAATTTTTAAAAAATCTGGCAACTTTGTGTGTCTGCGACGTGCCATCAATTTTCCTCGCATTGACATCTCCCAACGATTATTTCCAGCACACATCTTCACCCTCAGAGAGGAGGAAAAGTTTTTGAATATTTTTGCCATTTTTTTCTTCAATAGCTCTCCGCGTACATACGAGTGGATGCGCGAAATTACTTTTGGTAAAATCGTATTTTAAGGTTGCTTGCGTTTTATTTTCTTTGCAGACATTTTTCTTCAGGAGGATGGACTCACATAATGATAAAATCGATATTTCCATCGTTGCGTCATAAAATGTGCAATGGCTTGGAGGAGCGTTAACTGTAACAACAAAGGAATGCATTTATTCATGGAATTTCAATTACCTTTCTTTGAGGGGGGATTTAAATTAAAAATAACGGCTTGGAGTAAGTTTTAGATTTGGTTATCTTTGAAAACGGCTACAGAGCTAGTGAACTTCAAAAGGCGTCCCGGGGAAAAAATGTGAGTGCAAACGAATACGCTAGCATTTTCAAATTTTATCAATTAAATACTTGTATCTGACCCCGCATGGATGATTTGCATAAATTTTAAGTGACCTCTTGCAGCATCAATAACATTCTTCCCACTTATGACATTTTCCATCTTCCAAATTGGCAATCTCTCCTCCCCCCCCCCCCCTAAAACGCAAACCTCTGAGAGAGCTGCCCACAAAATTAACTTGGTGCCCGAAGTTGAAAAAATATGGGAGGAGGTATGAAAATTTGATCTGATCCGCTACAATTCACAAATTCACATATTTAACCAGAATCTGCACAATTTCTTTTCATGTTTGATTTTGTCAATACGAAACTAACCAAAATTCTGATTTGAAATTTTGTGAGGATGTTTTTTTTAATTTTCAGACACAGTTCTTTCAAGGCGTTATAATGTTTGGTTTGATATTAAAGAGAATGAAACTTGAGTGAAAATTAGAGAGGTTGAAATGCAGTCAGTCTGATTCTTGTCAAGTTTGTCAAATTTTTCATTGGAGTAACGGAAAATGCAAGCGGACGCTGCCAAAAGCGGCAACGGTGTGGTCCCGTCGTTGAATTGATCTGACCAGCTAAAATTAACACATTCACATACTTAACCAGAATCTGCAAAAAAATATTCATGTTTGCTTTTGTCAATAGGAAACTGTGATTTTGTCGATAGGAAACTATCCAAAATTCTGGTTTGAAATTTTGTGGGTATATTTTTTGAAATTTCAGAGAGTATTCTTTCAAGGTGTTATAATGTTTGGTTTGATATTAAAAAGAATGAAACTTGAGTGACAATTAGGAAGGTTGAAATGCAGTCAGTTTGATTCGCGTCAAGTTTGTCAAATTCATCGGAGTAACGGAAAATGTAAGCGAACGCTGTCAAAAGTGGCAACGTTGTGGTCCAGTCGTTGAATTGATCTGACCAGCTAAAATTAACACATTCACATACTTAACCAGAATCTGCAAAAAAAATATTCATGTTTGATTTTGTCAATAGGAAACTACCCAAAATTCTGATTTGAAATTTTGTGAGGATATTTTTTGAAATTTCAGAGTGTTCTTTCAAGGCGTTATAATATTTGTATGAAACTTGAGTGACAATTAGAAAGGTTGAAATGCAGTAAGTCTGATTCTTGTCAAGTTTGTCAAATATTTCATCGGAGTAACGGAAAATGTAAGTGAACGCTGCGAAAAGCGGCAACGGCGTGGCCCAGTCGTTGAATTGTCACAGGGGGGCGGCGGGGAGACGACGCGACGGGAGGGGTGATTCTGTAGGCGGGGGCGTAATTTTATCGGTAGCCCCGTCAAACTCATCAATTGAATCTTTTGAGCCGGTTATCGGTTATTGTCGGTCGCTGCCCGGGCAAAGGAATACTGGACGAAGACCGCGAGCTCCCGCGCTGGCTCAGGGAACGAGTGAGCAAANGGGGGGGGGGGGGGGGGGGCGAAAGCTGGATGGTTTCCCATAATTTACGAGCCTTGTTTATTATCCGTGTTTGTGATATACGGTGCACTCCACCGTCCAGCCGAGAGCCGTCCAGCGATGCCGCGTCCCACGCACACCTGTGATCATTGCCGTTTCCGGAAAGTTGACATCATTGTTATTTCTCCATTAAAATTCATTTTGAAGATCGATTCTAGCTGCGAAAAATATCGATTATTTTACATTCAATTTAAACGAAAGATACCCAACATCCCAATTATTGATACGAATACAAGACATAGATAGCCCTATTTTAACCGCGTGCAAGATATCGCATTTTGATATTATATCGTGCTGTTATACTACCGTGCTAAAGAAGAACGCCGCGCCGTATGAACATTCGAGGGTTACCAAACTTCCTCAAATAAAATGTTCATTTTTGAGGAAAGATATAAATATTTTTCCTTGAAATTTTCAGGGACTTCAGGTGAAATTGCGAACAAAATTACCTTAAAAATTGGAAGGAAAATATTTATAAGTTTACCAAGAAATTCGTGTTTTATCAAAGGAAATTTGGCAACGCCTGAAGGCTCATACGGCGTTTCTCCTTAGCATGGCAGTATAAACTTTCAATTGTCCGTAGTCCGTGGCTGGACCCCATTCATAGTCGTTCCGTAAACAGCTCCTTCCGTCAGGAGGCTCAATATTGATGACCAAAGTGCGAAATCACGTAAATCCGTCTCCGACGTTGCAGACTTCCCGTCATACTTGGTTTTTTCCCATACGAATATATGCATAATAGGGCTCATGTCATAGTGCACATAGTTCCGTTTGACAAAGATATACGTCCATTTAATGGAGGCGCCTCGATGAATAATGCCCTACGATTTGTAGACGGGCACACATAGAGCGTTGTCCTGGAGGCAAGGGACGGTGTCTGTGTCTATGCAGCTCAGAGGCTCGAATATATGGCAACGTAAACTAATCTACTGAACTATTCGTATTTACAGAGCCCATAGATAGATAATGCGAGAAACCATGTCGACCACGCGGTGAATCAGCATTGAATCCAACTTCTGACATAAGTCCACATTTGTCGGTTTGAAGTAGCGTGCAAATAATTAATTCTACCAAGAAGCGTTGTTTGTACCTCTGATACAGATTCTAATTTGGGGAACCGGGTCTCATTGATGATCCATTATTCACTGACAATTGCAAAACGTTTAAATGTTTAAGCTTTCACTGCTGCAATAAGCTTGCATTCATCTGATCCAACAAGACTTCACTTACCAACAGCGCTCTGATGTGCTGATGTGTATCTCGGCAAAACGGAGAACATCAATGAGACTTTAAAATATCATAAAGCCTGAAAGGAAAATGCTAAACTAAAATAACAGGACTTAAAAAATCACAGCAATAGCTCCAGATAAATTTATACTTAATTGAAGGGAGAAAAAGGTCAAAGTTATCACGTTTAAGAATTAGGGCGCCATAAATGAGGAGCATTCCGGAAAAGGGGCACATACGCGGATTTGCCCTTTTTCCGGAAATGGCAGAAATGGATTCCTCGTTTTCTAATGTACCAACGTCCCGAGTTTCAGCTTAATTAATTAATTTTAGGAGCTAAGAGACCAAGTTTTGTGAGGCTAAGTCAGGGGTCACAGGCGTTATCAAGACTACTCTCCTCCTTAAGTCGCGGTCGGACCAGTATAAAACGCCTTCAATTGCGTTTGATACTGTGCAACACACCGAAGTTGATATAGTTGTATTCTTAGGTTCGAACCTAACTTGCGTGCATTGCTCTACCAAGTAAGGCATGTCAGCCTACGAACTGCTGTATCTCAAGTTACTTCACATATTTCATGCCCATTACTGCCCTTGCCAAAATTTCTTAGTCTTAATTTGCTTAGGAAGGAAGAATTATTATCATTATAAATTCGGCCAACGAAAGAGGCTCATCTGAGGGGAAATCTGTTCGTGAAACTTGCATATAGTTTTTAAGCGCGCCCGTTTATGCACCGTGTGATACTTTCAGACAGGAAACTCGAATTTTTAGTCAAATTTTCAAACTAAAAAATCCAAAATGGCGGATGTGGTCCAATATGCCATCTCGGCTTTTGTATGATCGATTTTGGTGATTCTTGATACCAGGTGATATTCGTTGATTTTGACATTTGTTGGGGAACTTAATTTTTAAATTACATTGTTGAAATTCGAAATCCAAGATAGTAGACGCAGCCTAAAATGCTATCGCGGCTCCTGTTCGACCGACTTTTTACTTAAGACAGCAGTATAAGGACAGCTCACCCGCATAATAATGTGAACTCTGTTCTGCCATGTCTATAGATTGATGTAAATGTTTTCACGCTTCTGCCTCTTCAAAACTCTAATTTTTTTTAAAAAAAATTCTACGCATTTTGCTACTGGACCAGTCAGTTCATTTGAATTAGATTAATCGAATTTTTAAGGGAATCCGGTTTTAAAAAAATTGGGAGTTACTGCTGTTTTCAGTGGCACAGTAGAGTAATTATTGAATTGGAATGCTCATTGACATATCATTTCAACTTTCATTCCTCAAAATAGAGTTGTAATCGGAGCGAATCATTTAAGATAGTGTAAACTTGTGAAATGTAGGGAAACTAGTTTCATCTATATTCGCCTCTGGGTACGGTCGCCGCGACGTTGAGGAGATTGCGCGCAGGCAGGCAGGCAGGCATCTGATGGGTACTGATAAGGATCTCTTACTACATATTCATCGCAATGATTCTGCTAATCAATGCAATATTATCGGGTTGCAGTGATTGTCAACGCGTTGCACCGGTCACACGAGAATTTTTGTAATTATTAAGAATTCAATTTTTAATAGTCTCATATTGTGAGTTTGAATTTTTCGAGTTTTTCGCGTGTATTGCTGTCTTTTTCATGTCGAAGATGATCCATACGCGCGTTTGCGATCAAAATTATTATTTATTAATTTATCAGAATTATTTATTTTCGTCTAGAAACTCGTTAAAGTCTCGAGAATTCAGCTTTAAAAGCCAAAACCTATGTCCACCGGTCCATTTCCGGGAAAAGGGCACAAAACGGAAAATTTTAAAAAATTCCTCCCACAACACTGAAAGAGGTGTAAGTTTTACCAATGGTCGTTATTCATTCTAGGGTGTATGAACGTTGATATGAGTGCCCCAGTTCCGATGCATGTCATCATCAGTGCCCAGAAAGTAAGAATGAAAACTTCAAATGCGTTTTTCTCACAACGCGTTTTTTCGGTATGCGCCCTTTTTCCGGAAAGCTCCTCAAATGTTCAGAGCAGCGGAACCTTTTGTATACGTGTAAAAACCATTAAAAACACAAGTTGTAAGCATTTCTTTATTTCTCTATAAAAAAATTGTCTCTGTAAAAAATACTGTCTCCGCGCAAGACCTCTACCGATAAGTTTTCAAAAAAATAAAATGGCGGCGGAAGTTTTGAAATGTCGCATGGCGCTTGTGTTACTTTGGCTGGAAGATGACGATGTATGCGGCGCACAGTGAATCGAGTCGATAGAAGAGGTCGGACAAAATTTGGAAACTATAAACGCTTATAACTCAGTTCATACAAAACTACAAAACTCTAAAAGTGGTTCCATTGGTTTTCTCGTAAAATTTTTTATACTAAGGACCCTTTGAGATTTAAATTGTGACGTAATAAACATCAAAATTTACAGTTTAAGTCAAAAATTTCATGCCCGACCTCTCCAATTGACTCGGTCCACTGTGCGGCGGTCGGTGGTGCTTAGTTCCTTACCCTGTCTAGTGGCCCACTACGGCGGGGAAACCAGTGTGAAGAAACGAGGGGATCGATCCGGCGACCGACTCACCTGTGCCGCGAATCAGGGATTGACGTCAGAACAGGGACTTGACTGGAAAGATCCCCCCGAACCCCCGGAGTTTTTTGAGAACCCAGAACCAGGAGCAGGAGCCAGGAGTGAGTCGGAGCCCGATCGTTTCCCGCGATTATCATCGCCGATACACCGAGGGATAAAGCCGCAGAGTGGTGCAAGTACTTAAACTCTTAACATACAACCTCCTCCTTTCCCCGTTACCGGGGGCTTTCACTCTCCCCTCTTCCGACCTCACCGCACCACCCGCTACGTCATCGGCGAATATGTAACCTCGATTAAGATTAAAAAATCCCGGCACCGTTGCCAGATCTCGGGCTTTCGCCCGACTACACGTAGGGAAACTCACTGTTAAAAATCACGGCGCGAAATTCACTCTTCTCAGTTGCTATTTTGACCACCTGTTACTCTGAGTGCATATGGATCCGGCGCGAATTTTGCGCTCTGGCGGGAGTGAAAATTTGACCGGCGAACGTAAAACGGAACTGTCGCAGCATGGTTTTAAACTCGGGTCGCGGCGATGATAGACGAGTGCGCTACCACTTTGCCATTCGGCGCTCGTTCCAGGTAACTCTGAATTCATGCTACTTGAGGGAGCTCAACCAATTCGTCCGTCGTTGGTGATATTTACGCTCTGATCTATTCACTCAGAGTACGGCGCGAAATTCGCGCTGGATTTTTTTTTTCACGCCGGCTATTCACTCAGAGTAAATCATTGATTTTTAACAGTGAGTAATGAACTAACAGACAGGGCACGAAAGCTAGGACCACAACAAAAGCGGGTCGATTGTTGAAATTTATAGACAAAGCGATAGATAAAGGAGACATAAAGAGTATGGAGTGATCCTATCGGTTGAAATGCGTGGTTCCTATACGCTAAGGGAGAAAATGATGGACTAACTGTAAAATCTCTTGTAGGTTGCGTTTAGTTACTCTATTACCTACCCCCTGCTTTGTCCATTGCAACCATCCGATTCCACCAATAAGTTCCCTCCACATTCTTTTTGTCTCCTTTGTCTATAGCTTTGTCTAGCAATTTCAACGATCAACCCGCAGAGTCGCTATGTGCTGGAACGCCACTGAAGTCTCTCCTTGAACGGTGCAATCCTAGCCTCAAGTTCGCTTCAAGTGGGAACCAAACGGCTTTTATAACACGGCGGCTTATGGAGGAATCGGGAGTCGCAAGTGGTTCTCGGAATTTATCAATTTAAATCCATGATTGTTTTCGCGAACTTGGCAAAATATGCTAACCAAAGTAATGAGAGATTGGGCAGAACTTCCGATTTTCATGGGGGGGGGGGGGGGGGNGGGGTGCACCTTTATCTTCTGAGCGACGCCTGAAGCTGGGACCCCGCGCATACGGCATCGTCAGTCGCCGCACTCCAGTATCAGAAACACTGGACAAAACAGCCATAAAAAGTGACTTCTTATGCGCTCCAGTGCTTAGTGACTCTATTGTACTACATGCACAATACACACCGTGAAGAAACTATGGTTAAAATTACCATATTAAAGGGGCTCCATATGAATTCTTAATTAATAGTATGTGTATACCATTACGTGATCATTATACTGACTTTTTTTTGAATGCAAAAAAAAAATTTCCGAGTAGGTCTCCAAACTCAAACATGCATACTTTTCAGAGATCTGCACTGAAAAAAACTCCAAAGCCGTGGAAACCGTTCTTACGGGCTATATAGACACACAGCTCGCACACTGGAAAAAAAAAACACATTGGATTTAGAGTCCAGACTCTTGAAAACATTTACAAGAAAAACTCTTAAAAAAGCTTAAATTCGATTGAATCAAGAGTATTTTTTCTTGTCGATGTTTTTAAGAGTCTGGACTCTAGATCCGATGTGTTTTTTTTCCAGTGCGTTCCGGGCTCAGAGGCCGAAAGTTCCGGGCGTAGCATCCGGAGCACTGGAAGCTATGGCTCCAGCACCCGGAACTTCCGGCCTCTGAGCCCGGAACGGACGGTATGTCTATATAGCCCGTAACTTGTTTTCAGTGTGGCCTCTATTTTCCTGCGCACTTGGCAGCAGTTGGAGACCCGTTACTTTGGTTAAGGCATGGCAAAGCAAAGCCCTTGGCAGTCGCCGGGCTGCACACTCGAAAATCATATGGTTTTCGACCTATTTCTCAAGCCGGGAGCCCGCACTCCGCGCTCGCGCCCGCATATCGAATCCAAGTGGAGGACTGCGATGGGAATCCCCATTAATACCTCAAGTACGTCACTATAACCTGCGAGAGGAATTCTTACTTTCAAAACGCTTCTTCCAGGCGCTCCGCCCCGAACTTTTCCGCTCAAGACACAACACGGCATGGTTGCCGGATTTAGATGGAAACAACGTATTTCTCCGTGGACAGGGTGCCCAAGAGTTGACACTGCTGTGTTAAGGAAAAACGCCGTATGAGCCTATAGACATTGTCGAATTTTTTTTGATTAAAACAGTATTTGCATGGGAAAATTATAATATTTTAACCCCTAAGACTTTCAGATTATTTTATACGCTATTTAATCTAAAATATCTGAAAGTTTCAGGGAAAATATGCTTACATTGTATCAAAGATACATGTTTTATCAAGGGAGATTTGGCAACTCTCGAATGTTCATACGGCGTTCTTCCTTAGCACGGCAGTACAGAGTACAGTGTTGCGATAAGGAAAAACGCCGTATGAGCATTTCAATGTTGCCACATTTCTACCGAGGAAGCATGTGTTTTCGGGAAAATCATCAGTGATTTTCCTTGAAATTTTCGGACACGTCAGATCGATGGCCAAAGTGTGCCAAACACGAATCTTTACTGAGCAGTTTCGTTTCCGTTCCTATTTTTATTTTTTCGAGGAGAGACGAGACACATTTATCGCTTGAATTCTAGGTATACGGAACAGTCTAATTAGAGAGAAGAAAAATCAAGGAGGTTTTCAAGAAATTACGTTGACTTTTCCATAGAGAAAATAAATCATAACAGGTAGTCTGCGGCATTGCAAAAGAAGATGTATACGTCGTTTCGCACTTTTGCCAGCAAGATGAAATTGCGAGTCAAGTTCTCGGAGGATTATGAAGAAAAAAAATTACAAGTTTTTGAGGAAATTTGCATTCTATTATTCTTTATTACAAAATTTTTCGAAGTGTTCTGAGGCATCGACTGGCTTTCAAAAATTTGTTTCGATCAGACCGAGAGAATATAATAAGAGTATTGAAAGAAAGTAACGAAAAACACGAACATTTTCAACGGTAAATCATCAGTGGCGTTGTTCGATCCCGATCGAACAAACTTAGAGCAATTTCAAGAAATTTCATCACACTCATTTTTTATCCCCCCCCCCCCTTCACTCTTGAGGGTTCTCTCAATTTTGCACCGATCAATCACATTGCGCGCCCGCGGTAACTAATAAATTATTCCAAATTTGCACACCTTGACCCGCCTCTCAGATTTGCGCGTCCTTAAAGGTGTCCTTTACCTTCTATTAAATTGAAAGTGCTGTTCCTAACCATTGTATAACTCGTCTTGAACACCCCTTTTATGTTTCCAACCTTTCTTTCATAATTATCTTCAAATTTATCTCCATTACATCCATATTTCTTCGCTACCTAGAGTCCCATCCACATGCAAATTTTCCAAATTTTTCACTTTCTTTAGCTTCGGTTCTCTGATGGACCCCCAAAACCATATATATTCTGNTGAATCACTCTCGTTTTCAATCTCCATCAATTTAGTGGCATGCTTTAATGCAAATCTTCTATTTGCATTAGAACGTCCTCTTCTTTCCCCCTTTCGGCCGATCATTTATTTTAGTCACTTTCTCACCTCTCAGCTCTTTTCTCTCTTTCCTGGTTTGCTTCTTTTTCCTCAAAATAAGCTGGTCCCTCGGTTTTTAATTTTATCCCCCCCTTTTTTTCTGTTTCGCTCCTTTCTCATATCCGATTTTTTCTCCTCCTCTTCTTTTTTTTCTAAGTTTTTCCCCTTTATATCGCTCAGGCGTGGCGTAAATGATCGATTATCGATATCTCGCCATTTGAAGTTATGGTAAAGAATCGATTACCAAGGTGTTCGCTGCGAACACCCTGAAAATCGATCTTTTTTCATAGGTTTGAGTGGCGTATCAATCGATATATCGCAAAGTACGCCACGCCACTGTAAATCATACCACAAAAACTTGCCAAAACCTGTGACTGCTGGCCTATTTCTGAAATAAAGGCCCATAGCAGCAAATCTGTAAAAATCTCTTGCACATCACCCAATGATTGACGCGATTCTTTGGAACGGGCCCATCTTTCAAAAACCCCCTTTAATTAAGAAATTTGATACCGTAGCGCGTAATGCAGAAGATATTTGAAGCAACTTTACGCTCTTCAATCGCAAGCGTTCCACAATTCGTCGCTCCTGTGGCGTAAGGGCGTATCTCGATTTCGACGTGAGCCCTAGAAAGCATGGAGTTATATGGAGAACAGGGCTCACGTGGGAACCGAGATACGCTCTTACGTCAGAGAAGCGACGAATTTTCGAGGAAAACATTATTAAGTCAGCTGCTGATCCACAATTGGTATGTCGTCTAATCGTAGGAAGCGAGCAAGTAGGTCAAGTGCCTCCGTGAGAATGATCCCTGAAATTTGGGATTATTATTTACATAATTTGCGCTGATGAATATTGAAAATCCAGTCATATCAGCTCATTTTAGAATACCATGATTAAACTGCCGGAACTAAGGATTTAAAATTAATGAAAGGTAGACATGATAGACTTACGCCGTCGCAAATTACAGTGCAGTCTTGATGGATGCTAGCTCAACGTTAATCAGTCTTCACGAGCACTAAGCTAACACACTTATCAACGTGGGTATGACATAACTAAGGAGAAATGGGTAACTAGAGCTAAGATTCAATTGTTTTAAATGCTGGTAAGTGTCAGGGTCATTTTCATAAAAAGGAACAAAAAGTGAAAGCTTACATGACTGCAGATATTGACTCTGGATATTAATGTGTGTCTCTTTTACTTATGCTTCTTCTTTGATTTTTATCCTTTTATTTCTCCTGATAAAATGGGGTTATTCGGACTCTTCTAACCTTAATTAGATGCCCAAGTCGGGTCAAATTGACCCGAGGCTCGCTAAAAAAAAGTGGCCTAAGGGTTTTATGAGGCAAGTACGTAAGGGCTTTAGATACAGATCTACAACTACATCGTTAAAAAAGAATCAAATATCAAATTCAATAAATAAATGGATAAATAAGAAAATGAATAGATAAATAAATAAATAAATTTAAAAAAAATCCAAAGTTAGGAGACACGTAATTGGGCCTCTTTTTATACTTATTTACCGAATGTAGGTGACAGGCAGATACCATACAGAGGAGCATTGCTACATCACTCCTCGCGCCATCGCCAATTGCCTTCAATTTTGCAGATGCAACACGGACATCCATCAAGCACGAATAGTTGTATCACTGCGCCGTCATCACCGCGCATCGTTTACCTTACTCTATTTTTCAATGTTGTGTCGGTTCCACGTGTCTTGTAGTGGTGCTTCAAGGGCTACGTGAGTAGAAAATAGGAAACACATATTCGAGCCTCGTTTTTTCACTTCTCTCTCGAGGCTGTGCAACACTCCATTGGCAGCATTCAGCGGAGCATTAGGAGTTCTTTCCTCACGCCATCGCGCCTTCAATTTTGTAGATGCAACACAGGTATCCAACAAGTGCGAATAGTTGTATCTCTGCGCCGTCATTAGGGCGCGTTTCGGAGTCTCTTGTTTCCAATTTGAGGATAGTAAAGGTTAAACTTGCTCAAAATATTTAAATTTTGAAAATATCAAAATATTAAAATATGTGTCCAAATCAATAATCATTTTAATAATATGTTTAGTCCAAGCGCCCTTTGGTGGATAAACAATTTTAATTTAGGTAGAGAAAAGGTAAATTATAATTTAGCCAGACATTTGATCTTCAAAATACAGCGTTAATTTTGCAGCAACTATGCTTTATCGACTTGATTGTTTCTTACAGTTTTTAGGTCGAACTCTAAACAAAATTGGCGATTCACTTCATGAATGCCTTCATTAACGATAAGTTAGGAAATTAGACCGTAATCTGTATACTTTACTGCGCTTTTTTCAATTTTCATCATCACCTTGATCGAGGAAATTGATATTCCGTTGTGTGTTTTAAAAATTACGCATGGAGGCTTTTGATGAAATTATCTGGAAATACTTGAAAATCAACAGTGCGTTTCGAGATCGGAGGCTTGAGAATTTTCATCGCTGATCCGTCCTGCATTGTGCCTCTAGTTGGAGAATTTTCGAGGGAAGCAGCTTTGATTTGACAGCGGCAGAGAGCGCTGATTGCACGCGCGGCGCGCAAACGAGCTAATTGAAACTTGTGCAAATTTGCGTCCTTCAGAAGTTGCCGCCGAGGCAAAAAGTTCGGCAGGAGAAGCGCGAGAAAAGGAAGAGCGGAATATTGTAGGGATCGGCCTGGGTTGCAAAATTGAACGGCAAAGTTTACGGACTTCGTAAGGTTTCGTTTTTATGAAGCTCCTATAAGTACAAGATAATCGTACAAGATTTTATTCAACAAATTGGTTCTTACCGGTCTATCAAGTGTCAGTGAAAAAATAAGCATCAGTAAAAAAAGAAGGGATGGGGAGTACATTTTCGTGCTTCAACTTTTTAATCGGATAAAGAATTTGGACATCTCTTGTCAACCAAATCTGATTTACCTTCAATCACATTCAATTCAGAAAAGAGGGCAAGCGATGGTGTCAAAGTATTTATCATTTTCATTCTTCGCGCAAGACCAGACCCTTTCCCCTAGCAGTCCTTTTTTCTATTTCTGGCGTGATACATACATTTTTATCTAAAATGTATACAAAATCCTGGTACACCCAAAGAATCTACCTCATTTGCACATACGTTGATAAAAAATATCAAAAATTAATCTTGATGACGAAGGGAATATTAAGTAAAATTTGCTATTGATTCTGTTCATCACTTTTCCCGTAAAAAATTGGACAAGTTTGAAAAGTTTGGCAACACTAGTGGCTCAGCACAAATGGCGCTTGAGAACCTTTGGCCGAAATGTAGCGATATATATTTTAAAGATGAATTCGCCTATATTTAGTTGCACGGGCTGAATTTTTGGGTAATGGGCCTGTTGCAAACTTTTGCTAGAGCAAAAATAAGAGTTGTTTCTTGTAGATAATGCCTCAAAAATCACGATGAGCGCATCGGCAAAGTCTGAAATGCACTCATAACTTCACAATCTGCGTAAGAAATTTCCGTTTTTTTAAGCTTCCCGCTTCAAAAACGATACTACGGCACAGGTGAACATTTTGTTAGAGGAGTCGCTCCATCGTCGGCGATATTCATCATGGCCGACGCTTGCGCGCAGTTCCGCGCGTAGTTCGAGGAGAGTTCAAGGTCAATCAATTCGGGCGTGGAAAATATGAACGTTAACACACCGATTGTTATCTGGTCTAATCCAGTTCAGGTGTTATCTCGTCCCATCAAACGTGTTTTGGCGGATTGGCGTCGGCCATGATGATTATTGCCGACGATGGAACGACTCCTCTTACAAAATGTTCACCTGTGCCGTAGTATCGTTTTTGAAGCGGGAAGCTTAAAAAAACGCAAATTTCTTACGCAGATTGTGAAGTTATGAGTGCATTTCAGACTTTGCCGATGCGCTCATCGTGATTTTTGAGGCATTATCTATTAGAAACAACTCTTATTTTTGCTCTAGCAAAAGTTTGCAACAGGCCCATTTTACGCCTGAATCTATGTGTACTTAAGAAACGAAACGTTAAATAGCCTCAACGGCGGCTTTGAATGAGGAAAACTGACTTTTTCCAACATTCAGTGGATGAGTTTATTTCATTAACACTCAAACAGCATATTAGTGGGTATTACGACCAAAATTCGGGACCTGCCTATAAGAGGATTAGAGACACCTTAAAGGACTTGGAATTTAATGGGTGCGAGTGCTTCCGGTCTTCGATGTCCTGAAACGTATCGACGTTTAGGGATCCCAACCTAATTTTCAAAAACTCCCTTGGCAGAATGCTGACCCAGACATTCATCAATCATCAATCAGATAAAATGTAGCGATGACCTCCAAATTTAACCGCTGTCTTGCTCGATTCCATTCCTTGATCTCAAAAGATATTGTCTCATGGTCTCTATCAAGCCGACTTTACCGCAATTTAAAATTTTGCACATGGGTCATTTTCCAAAATTCTATGTGTAGGTTAGTCCCGTTATCTTCATTCCATATGGACGTATTTATGCTAAAAGGAATATGTGTGAGTGGAAAGATAGGGTGTGCTCGTGCAAGCTGCATAAGAAACAATGTAAAACAGGAAATACGGCACTAATAGCAAAAGGAACTGAGCGTTATATCTCGTGAGCCGTGGACATGTGACAAGAGCCCCGTGAACAGGGCTCATGAGTTAAAGCCGAGCGAGAACGACAACGGAGACGACTTCGTTGCCGCTGACGTCACTGGCGCTTTAAAATCCCCATTCATTACTACGGCCCTCAACTAACGAGCACACCCTATCTTTCCACTTGCACATAGTTTCAGTCATTAATACGTCCGCAAGGTGTCTACTGAAACAGGCTGGCCAAAAATCAGTACTTTTACAGTTCTTTCTCCGCACAGTCCCAAGAAATTCAGTACCTTCTCAACAGAAAAATTCAGTACTTTTTCGGTACCTCCCATTGACAAAATTTGGATTTCCCGCTCAAATTGCGACAAAAATGACAAAAAAATTAAAAAATTCCGGACCTTCTTACGGAATTTCGCACTTTTTCAGTACTTCCGGACCACCCTTAAAAAATCAGTACTATTTCCGTACTTTCCGGAAATTCCGGACTTGTAGACACTCTGGTCCATATAATATGTTGGTACACATACCGAGTTATTTTTTTTTTTTTTTTTTTTTTTTTTTTTTTTTTTTTGATCGAGCCTTGTTAAGGGGTATCGTCAAAGCCCCAAAATAGGAGACGCAATTAGAATTGAATCCATTTTAAGACGGAGGTGTCCTCTTTCTCCGGAGCAGGGGGTTCTGGAGTGGGCGGCGGGAAGAAATCCGAGGAGAAAGACCCACGACGAAAGAGCGTTCGAGGCGAAGTAATATCCGTTATGAATGCAAAATGGAGCTGTTGATGGAAGGGAAACCCGATAAGAATAATTTCCGAAGCTCGCGCACAGACTCGTCTCCTACTTGTTCTTTAATCATGTCTTCCGGTCGAATCTAACAGGTTATACTCACTTGTTGCCACCTCGACAAAATGCCCGTCACTCTAGGCTGTCACGAGGGTATATTGGACTGCATTTTGAAATTTGGAACTATAAATTCTGGCTCATCTGAAAAAACACGTATGTGCATAGGGAAACTAATGGCACATACGTTGTTATTAAACCGGACCAGAATTTATACTTCCAAATTGCAAAATGCAGTCCAATTCGTCGTCTCTGAGAGGAAGGAACGTAACGCCATTCCAAGGTTGTCAAATTGACTCAAACAATTAATACTGGTTTTACAAAATTGCACTTGTGCAATTTCATTCAAAATTGTTCTGAGTTTTGCATGAAATCTGAGTAATAACCAGTGAAATTTTTAGTCAGAAGTGCTCAAGATTCTCCTACTTAATATGCAATTTACGAAGGGAAATTTGGCAACATCAGTGAAATTTTCAGTTAGAAGTGCTCGAGATTCTCCTACTTAAAATGCAATTTACGAGGGGAAATTTGGTATTTGGTAATTGATATGTAGTTATGTTCTTTTGTGCGGGAGACGACGAATTGTGACTCACGGGAATAGCAAAATGTTGCGCTGCTACCGCCCTACCCTCGACCGTAAACGGAAGGAAGAAGAAGAGGAAAAGTGAGAGGGGGATGACATAATGCATGCACCATGAATTTTTCTACGCAGATAGTTGATTCTATGGATGAGCCAGATATATTAGTTATTAATTGCAAAACGTAGCTCACATGTGACTTTTTCAGCAAGAAGCTCATTTTTTCCTTGATGGGTCATATGATTCCAGAGGGATTAAATCCGCTCGGATCGTGCGCAAAACGTCATTCCTCTGACGTAAGGGCGTACCTCGATTTTCACGCGAACCCTGTTCTCTGTATATTTCTATGCTCTCCGAGGCTCATATAGAGATTGAGATACGCCCTTACGTCGGAGGAGCGACGAAAATTACCCCTTATGTCCCCACTCCCACTGCACGATTTTCTGTGAGTACAGTTGATTCCGAGTCGCTACCTTAACCCTCTTCGCGTAGATTCTTAGGAAGTTTATGCATAAATACAAACTTCCGCCCGTTCGAGGGGAGAGGGCAGCTTAAAGTTCGGACGGTTGGCCGCCAATATCCCCGCACTAGTTTTGATCCCAGATGACTCTACAGAGACGGCTTCCTAAGTGCATTCTCGTGGCAACATGCACGTGGACTTGCGACTCGCTTTTTTGCATTATCGGTAACCTCTTTCGGTGACACGACTTTCGCTGGAACTCCCGAGGAAAGTGCACGTCCCTCTATCCTAAAGATAAAAGCAGTCTCCTGTCCTTTAGATTGGGGATGAGCAACAAAAATACCTTCTTAGGGGATACTGTTGCCTAGTTGGACCGCTTTTAGACTTCCACATGATATGACCCTTCAGACAGAATTAATCGGGCGAATAAACTGTATTTAAGGAACGATGGATCCCTTTGGTGCTCTATAATCAAGGGATTTCAAGGGATATTACTTATTTGCAAGTGTATACAGTATTGAAGTTCGCCACTTTATCATGGTCACTCTGCATAGTGAAAAAGGGTGAATTTCGTAAAATTAACACATCATACCTGTAAATGGACCAAGATGTCTAAACCTTCAGGTAAAACGTGGTGTACTTTATATTTCTTTTTCTCGTGGAGGTAAAAAATCTGCTTACCGTTACAATACTAACCAGCAAACGCCGACTTAATGACTGCTTCGTATATACGTAAATTAGACAATTTCTATCAATAACTCGCTCTGAGTCATAATAATCAATAAATTCACCGATCTCTAACAGGGAATACAACTACTTGTTATAGGCGTACATCATTTTGCTAGGGGGCCTAGCCCCTTACCACCGTGGGATCTGGGGGTTATGGAATACCCTTCATTCAAAGGGCCCCTCCTCCGAAAATTGTTTTAAATTTTAGCTCTGTTTGGACGCATTTTGAGGCTTTCAAGACGACAATTTTAGAGAGAATACTACCTAAATGGACACGGTGTTTTCATTTAAGACTCTACATTAAAAAAGATAAATATCCTCGACAAATATTTTCCCCACCATCCATGACTTTCTAGAGGGGCTGCAGATTATACCACTTTCAATTCCAGCCCCCCCCCCTTTTTGTGCGCCTATGAACTAGTGAAAAGAAGTTCTTTTTCGTAGAAAACTGAGTTTCATCGACGCACGATTTCATTTCCCGCTCATTTCAGGGCGAGGGCATTAAAAAGCACCGGCTTAATTGGATCTGGATCGGACAGTGCAAGGTGCACCAAGTTAATTGTTTCAGCTAAACCTCGACTCTACCTCAATCTCCGCGGCAGATTACCTGGCTTAATTCAAATTGTGCGAGACTGATGCGAAGGGGAAAAGTTTCAAACGCTCGTGAACTCATTTCAAGCATTTTAAGAGCTTGATTCCAAACCTGCATCAAACTTGCACTGCAGCGCAGAGAGGGAGAGAGAGAGAGAGAGAGAGAGAGAGAGAGGAGTAAAACAAAATAGGGATACTTAACCTCCTATCCTTGGTATTGACCATAGGGGCACGTATTATTGAAATACTTCTACTTCATTGAGTAGAATAGTATGTATACTTACAGGGCAAGTTTTGAAGAACTATGTTGCATTCAACAGGGTGACTAGATTTATATAATTTTGGGAAATCCTGATTTTTTACCGCTAAATCCTGATTTCATAATTTTTTCAAATCCAGTTATGTGACTTTGAATTTTGGTGAATGTAACTTCACAAAATAGCTCGATAAAGAAATCCGATCGGACGGTCGACTTTTCTCACATCCATGATCTCACGACCGATTTTTCCTCAAATCCTGATGAAATCGGGATTAAATCCTGATTGACCTCAAATCCTGATGCTAGACACTGTTGCGGCAAACGTTATTTTTACAGGCGCATGTTTCAAAATTATTTTCTAGCATATATCACTGCTTTTGCTTTGTAACGTGCACTCTGTGTATTAGTAAAAAATTCGGAGAAAACTCGAGATCTTCAAGAATCGGAAGGAGAATAAAATTTGTCTCTTAAAAGAATATTCTATCGTACGCCCTGAAAAAATTTGGCTCCGAACGACTGAAAAATGAAATTTACGAAGAAGCTCCTGAGATATTAAGTTGTTAAAGAGTATGACATATGAATATTTTCGATTGAGAATGGCATTATGTACTCGTAGGACTACTTCCTCTTTAGGGAACCCTGACAATGCGATACAACCTACAACCCATACCATCGTACATTTCCCCAGAAGGGTTTTACGATCATTTTGAAGAGAGTGGGAGTTATCCTGCACAAAATCCCTTTATAATGGCGGGCCCGGGGTAGATGGATCCATAAAATTTCATAATTAATTCTAGGCGTACAACTTATCTGCGAAACAAGTTTGTAGATTGTAGATTGCTTTTTTTATTCAAACCTCCGATTCGCAGAGTGTTTAAAAGGCACACAAGATGCGTTGCACCAACGTTAAAATATTGTTGCAATGCTAATCTTTATCTCTGTTTGCTTCAATATTCTTGCAATTAGAATTAGTTGTCAATGAAGCTTACAGCTACTTCCATATCAATAACCGGGAGGATGAATAATCGAAAAAGTCAAATCAAGAGTGATATAAACAAAATTAACTTTTATATTTTCTCCTTCTTCATTTTACAGGAACAACTTAAAAAATTTCACTATTGGCATGGCATGTTTCGCGATATATTGATTGATCAGCCACTTAAACCTATGGAAAAGGATCGATACGATAAACACGGTGTTCGCAGCGAACACCTCCATAATCGATTCTTTACCGTAGGTTTAAATGGCATAACAATCTAAACATCGCAATTCACGCCACGCCACTGCTAAATACATCCTATTATTCAAGGCAACGTTTTTTTTCTAGTAAAAAAGAAAAAAAAAGGTGAGGCCTTTTCACAGTCTCAGAGAGAAGCAGCTCAGTTTCCCGGCCGGAATCTCTTGAAAGTTCAAAAATATAAAACTTTCTCTCGGGGAAAAACGCGGATCAAAAGATAGCCAGAAAATTCATCAGTGTCTATAACAACTTCTTTCGCGTTCTTCGTTATTTAAGTTTGTTCATGAATACTCAGAGACAAATTAAAATTGGGGAATGAATGAACCTACGGTTCTTTTAAATCTACTTTGCGGAGGATCCGGAGCCTTTTGATGAGGTTTAATGTAAATAGGTACAAGAACGTTGAGCTTCGTTAATCAATATGATGCGGACATTCGCTACTGTAAGTGCATCTCAGTTTAAAGTTCTGATTGACTCATTGAGGAACCGATCAATGCGAAGGAAAAGGATCCTGGACAACGAGAAGGATACAAATCACATCGCGCTAGTCACAGACCATAAATAAAATCCTCTCGTCTAAATATTTGGTTCTGGAACTTGAAACTTTTCACGGTAATAAATTTTATTAATTTTAAGATTTCAGAATGTTGTCTTTATGACGCAAACAAAATCTCTTAGAAAAAGTTTTTCCTCTGACGAAAATTAGATGCTCTCCTGAATCTCTCGAGATCCATTGAGGAGCCACCCTGAAAAGCTTTTTAACAGTCATTATTAATTTTTAATTTAATTATTCATCGGTGATTTTTCTAAGAGACTTGATCTCACTTCAGAGAGATTACTAAGAATAAATAAATAATTATCGCTCTTGGGGGGGGGGGGGTGCCGTTCACCCTAGGGTGATCCAAATCAATTAATTTGTACTGTAATTTTGTAAGTAACTTTCCAAAGGCGTATATTTTGAAACTACAATAAGTCCCGGAGGATTGACCTTCGACTTGACGTTGAATTTCTCTAAAGCGAGGGCCTATCAACATTCTCCGTTTTTTTTTTTTTTTTTTTTTTTTTTTTTTTTTTTTTTTTTTTTCCCAAATTTGCATTGAGTTTTTTGTTCTCCAATCGAGGATGCGGACCTAGAAATATTTCGATTTACAATCTGTATTACTAATCTTTTTTTTGAACTGTCCCATTATACCTCTTTCCCCCATTCCTACCTCCCTCTCTTTATGTCCATTTCTGTTGAACTTTTATTTTAATTTAAGTTTTTGAATTAGCTTACATTTTATTGAGCCCTTCTTTTGCCTCCGACTTTTGAAAATTTACCGAGGAATAGCCAAAATTTTCAACTGTTTCGCGACTCACCCGATGTTCAGGCTTTAACCGTACCATAAATAATTTCGGCAACGAAGATCACACGTCCTTAATGGCCGCCTTGCAAACGGCACCAAAACAAAAGACGTGCGTGACCCAGTCACTGGCAGTCACATTTGCAGCGCTATTTATGCCCATAACCGGAGTGTTTTTAAAATCCGGCCGGAAGCTCTTTGAAGCCGGAAATAGAAACCCCGCACTGAGCGAAAGAGAAACTAATTTCAAAGCTGGTCTGTATCGGGGGAATAGCTGAAAAACTCGTGCCAGATCTAATTCCATAGTTCGCAGTATTAACACCAAAACCCTGACTATCGGCTCATTATTTGTCAACGGTGGATCGAAGCGTTTGGCCAGCGGCTCTGTTATACACTGAGTGCATAAAGTGAGCCAGACTGTTTAAAGCGAACTGTCAGTGGCGTGGCGTGCTTTGCGATATATCGCTGTTCTGCTATTTAAACCTAGGGTAAAGAATCGATTACCAAGGTGTTCGCTGCGAACACCCTGATTATCGATCCTTTTCCATAGGTTTAAATGACATAACAATCGATACATCGCAAAGCACGCCACGCCACTGCGAACTGTGGGCACCCCCAAGAACTCGCGTAACATTGGCACTAATTTTTTTTTCTGGGTGCTCGCGGGTAGGAGAATTCTTTGTAGAGGTTTTTTTTTTTTTTTTTAATTCTATGCCGAATGCTTTCAGATAGCCGCGAACTTCTGGCCGTGGGTGCAGAGTTTTTTCGAATTGAATTTGCCGCAAATGACTTTGAGAATAATTGGATTGAATTTGCATCCATATCCTTTTCTTCGAATTGAGGAAATCAAGGGAAAAAATAAAACAAATTGAACAGAAAAGAGCCGGCCCACGGCAGGTTCGTTCTTGGAATTCAACATCCAACTATCGTTTGTATTTAGAAATGAAGGGGCTGTAGCGGAATGGGCTTACTTCCATTGCAATGTTACAGGACTTCACTCGATATTACCTTATTCTACTTATTTGTTACGCTTCAATTCTTGCCACTTTCAGCATGGCATCGCCCATCGCATTCAATTTAATGCAAATCAATGATTATACTAATCAGACCCACGTATGAAAATTACGATTAAAAAGAGATATTTCTCGTATTTTAGCAAGGTCAGTGGTTATTATGCTGAGGTCTACAGGGTGATCAAAAAGTTCCGTACTACCAGCATCAGGCATCATCCCTATAACTTTTGAACAAATTGAGATGGAGACTTGCAATTTTGTGAATCCTCTTAGAACAAAGGAAACGAATTTTAAGGACCCCAAAAGTTTAAAGAGCCACCCTGAAAAAGGGCAAGAGCCTTAGACATTATAGGGGTGGTGCAATGCTTTTTGATCACCTTGTATATACATAAACATTATTGCTTTGGGCATTTATCAAGCTTTGGATATAATTCATCGCGTAGTTCAATTTTTTCGTACTCCCATGAAAACCGGTCTTTAATCAAGTCAAAAACCGATTCAGTGATAGTACAACTGGACTACATGTTGCAATAAGGAACCACAATTTCTGGTCCGGCTCAGTTTAAAAACAATGTATTAGCCATCAGTTTCCCTATGGTCTCACTTGCTTTAGCATATGAGCCTGAAATTACAGTAGTGCGCCTAATTGCAAAATGTAGTCTGACTCATTCGGAAAAATATCTGAAACAACGCTGATTCGGCAACATTTCTCTTACAACACAGCCACTGTGATTCAGATGAGGTATCTATTAAGTCAAAATTTCATGCTGAAAGTTGTTTATTTGCGCAAAGCTTACACTTCAGGATAACTTGGCCTCATGAGTCTTATTATGAATTCAAGAAGGTTCCATCCCGCGCTGATCCCATAAAATTTCGCCGCGCGTGTGTCTGAGCGCAGTGTATTATTAACGCCATCTTGCGGCGCATTTAATATCCTGTCTCGCGAAATATTTCACGCTACTCGCGGGCCAAAAACGCGGGGTTGGTGTTTATGAGAGCAGCGGAAACTCTGCCGCCTTTTCGCTTTGGCGCTGGAACAAAAGGACCCGCGGGCTAAGCAAGTTTTGACCCCGTCGATTCTGAGTTTCTTTTGTTTTCGCGCAGGACTTTGCATTTCACCGCTCAAGGGCCCGGCAAATGAGAGACAGGTGGACGTATTTCTGCCAAACGGAACTATGTGCATTCAGACATGAGCCCTGAGACCCATAAGAATATATGCTTATCAGGGTTCACGTCATGATGCACATAGTTCCGTTTGGCTGAAATACGTCCAGGTGAGCAGCTGCGCTAAGGAAACGCAGTATGAGCCTCCGGATGTTGCAAAATTTCCTTCGACAAATCACGAATTTACGGGATTGATTAAACGTTTTTCCCCAATTTTTCAAAGAATTTTTTTCGCAATATTATCGAATGCATCTGCAATTCCGAGAAAAATATTCACAACTCCTTCAAATGGACTGCATTTGGAACTATAAATTCTGGCTCTTCTGGAAAAACACTTATGAGCATAGGGAAATTCATGGCACATACGTTGTTTTTTTAAACCGGGCTTAAATTAATAGTTCCAAAGTGCAAAATGTAGTCCAAATATGAATACTTTCCGAGAGGAAATAGTTGATAGAGGCCCATTCGTAAAAACATACTCGTGCACATAGGAAAACTATTGGTGAACACGTCGTTTCGAAATTGAGCCAGACATTGTAGCTCCGAATTGCATAACGAAGTCCACTTTATCTTGACTGCTCCGCGCTCAAAACTTGACTCGGTCTCCAGACTCGAATTTCCGAGAAAACATCAAAATGATCTCGGGTCGGTGGTTTTTGAAGATTCGGTGACCTTATTTATCAGCTGCCCAATCTGCACGTAAACCAAACAGTTTTACGGGGTCCCGAACTAATTCACCGCCGCAAACCGCAATCCGAAGGAAGGCAAAGCCGAGGCGAGTTCCATTATCCCAACGGAGGGAGTTTCTGTGTAAATCAATCGCAAAAACTTGCATCGTTTGCAAAAGGACCGCGGCTCATCCAAATAATGAGGGTCGAAAGAGCTGCGTCGCGGCTAATTGCCATTCAAGAGGAGCCATCGGCACCCTCCCCCCTCGTCGCCCTTCGACCCCCTTCATCCCTCTCAATGACCGATTAATTCATTCGGATCCGTCACGGAGGGCGGAAATGAAATTTAATAACAGATAAGCTAACTTAATGTTCCGCGCCCCGCCTCCAATTGGACGTATTTCTATCAAACGGGACTATGTGCATAATGACGTGAGCCCTGATATGCACATATTCTTGTGGGTCTCAGGGCTCATGTCTTAATGCACATAGTTCCGTTTGATAGAAATACGTCCAATTTGTTCCTCCTTTTTTTGTGGGGGAATTCGAAAGCGGAGACACAGCGTCTTGAGCCTGCAATTTGTCGCACTGCCACGCATTCTGGACGGAGAAATGAACTTCAGCACTCATGGAACAACAAAACTTACGGTTCAGGTAACCGAATATTTCGGTCATGTTTTGCGATGCATCGATTGATCTGTCATTCAGACCTACGGAAAAGGATCAATCGTCAGGGCGTCCGCAACGAACGCCATAATAATCGATTTTTTACCTCAGCTTCAAATGGGGAAATATTGATACATGATTATTACGTCACGCCACAGGTCATGGGATCCAAACTGCAGTTCAGGTAACCCAAGTTTTTTATTCTAGGGTCTGTGCTCTTTAGCCTCTACAAATAAAAATTTTGTTAATTGGACCAAAAACTTAAGTGGCCCATAGGAAGCAAAGATTAGTCGTGTATTCGGAGATTTTTTCATCTCATGGACGAATCAAATGTAAGGGTCAATTTGATTTTGGGGCTCAAAACTGAGAGCTTAGCCTGACTTTCCATATCAACCATCAACGCGAAATATGATCAGGTTGGGGNGGGGGGGGGTGCAAGAAAACTCACGTGATTGTTCAGTAAGAACAACTAATACCCCGATTCGGAGCTATTTAGATTTTCAGTTTTCGTCGATGACAGCTTTTTAATATTCTCAAGAACACTAGATTATTATGGGCAATGTTATTAACTTTCGGAATGTAAGTCAACGAAATTTCCAAACTAGCATTATATGCGTTTTCCTGAAATCCACGTCTTATCGTTCTTTAACACCGAGATGATCTTCAACGGTCAATATTTGGAATTTTAGAGTGTTTCTTGTGCCAAAAAATGCGGAACTAACCCCTCATCTTAGAAAATGAGACAATCTAAAAAAAAGTTATATCAGTCTGAGCAAGCACCCAAATCCTCATCGTCTAACTCTCTACCTGATAAAACTGGACTTTATTTTGCTATCAGGAACTAAAATTTTCGGCTCATTTCTGAAATCACTAAAGTGCATAGGGAGACTAATGACAAAAAAGTTGTTTTTAATCTAAGTCAGAAATTGCAGTTCCTAATTTCCAAGAAGTTCAACTGGTACTACGGTGACTTCATATCGATTCCGCGGTGACGTTAGTCTGAAAAGTTCAGTGTGACTTTTTGTCGTCAGAAAACAGGCGACAAATATTGATAGTAAGATAGCATGTAAAGAACGGTTAAAAGGAGACGAAATGAAGCTTAAAAAGAGCGAGGCCGTGATGAGTGGCAAATAAAGAGCGAAAAATAAAAGAGCCGTAACATAAATCGACCGACAATTTGAACTTTTATTGTATCGTAAAAGGAGTTATTCTCACTCGGTTCCGCTTTTACCGGGCGCGGCTTCAATAATTTAGGCATCGTCACGGTGGCTTTAAAATATTTTTGAGAGCTGACGAGGAACTTTTAAGAAGAGTAGTCTCTTCTTGACGGGAACTATAAAATGTTACTAACGCTTGATAAAAGTTTCTGACAGCCTCGAGCTTAGAGATCGACTATACTGCGCTATTTTGCAAGCCACAAAATAGGTCAATGTTTTGAACAGTTTCCTCACAATACAAAATTACATTCGAGAAACGATGCAAACAAGACGATAATTTTCTTAAATTTCCTTCCATCAAAAGAACATCGAAATTAAGTGCTACGCCTGGTTAGCTTCTATTGATTAGGTTTGGATTTAAAGAAAAGACATCAGGAGGGATTTTTTTACTATTAATAGTCAACTAAATATAGGGCATAAGAGTAAATTCCATAATATTAGTTTCCAATATGGACGAAAGTTTACGTAAAACACAATGGGCGCTTCAAATCATTCCAAAATTCAACTCGGAAATAAAATTTGAGTTTTTTTAAATGCATCTTTAATTTTTTTGCTCACAAAAAAAAAAAAAAAAAAAAAAAAAAAACCAGTATAAATTAAGAAAATCGAGCTCTAAACATATTTTGGTGTATTCAATGACTCAAAAATTTTCCTGATGTATGCTGACTTTTTTTATTACAAAATTGAAGATAGTCATCTTTTAAAATTCACCGACTTTAGCTGTTGCCAGAATTGACCAACTGAGTTCGCGCGTTAAGTTCGCCTTCAATTTTGAGTGATACTGTGCCACGCTCGGATGGTCGAATAGTTGCGTGCTTCGCACCTGCCTGCACTCAGTATAGGTAGTGTTCATTTTCATTGTTATTCCTTAAAACCCAGCAACTTTAGCCGTTGCAGGAATTGGCCTAGTGAGTTGATGCGTTGAAGTCACCACCACTTTATTGTATACACGTTTGATAGTAACTATTAATAATAATTGAGCCTAGATGCTTTTGAATATTAATACAATATACAGGGTGATCCAAAAGTCCCTTCCACCCCCTCTAACTTTTTACCTAATTGAGGTAAAGATTTGAAACTTAGGGCTCTTTAAGCTCTCACTTCAAATTTTAGATCAGCTATTAATTTAACAACTTTACCGTAAGTGCCTAACGTCTACGTTTGTTCATGCAGGAGTGGACAATCGAGTTCCTTCTTGCTGTATGCGTTGTTTTTTATAAAGTATTTGAAAGGGGGAACAATCTAAAAAGGAACGTTTCAAATCTTTTTAACGGTCCATTTCCTTTTTTTTCAATGTATTCCCGTAAGAGGCGAAAGGGAAGAACGTGGGGATTCTCGCTATCCTTATAAGGTGGAATATGGAAAGGGCACGTTTTTCCATATCCACCCGCTAGCTACGTTATAACTAAACTGGGTGGGAAGGACTCAATTGACGGGCTTTTAAACGCCTAAGTTTTTCAATAGGTTGCAACTTTGGAGGAGCTTTTTACGACTTTCAGAGTCGTGACCTCAGCGAAGTCAGCAGAACAGCGTGTCAAGTTGGAAAGTCCAACTTTTTAACAACTGCTCAATGCTCTATTTTTCAAACTTCATAGCCTCGTTTTGAATGGATAGAAAACGTCAAGTCGTTTTGCTGTTGCGCTATCGTCCCTGAGACGATGATCTGAAACCGTAATCAAGGACCACTGTTAACAGCAATCCCTCGGTCATCAGAATGAATTGAGCTATTCCATTGAAATCTCTGAATAATTTTTGGTGAAATCAATAAACTCTATCCTGGGATTATTGCAATCTCTATGTCCATTCAATGTGTAGAAAATGTTGTAGAAAATTAGGACATCAAACACGTACGAAAATTGGCTGCAAAGAGGATTAACGAACAATTAACTATCCGTGAAATAGGAAAAATTGAAGAATAAATATTGCGAAAAACCGCGAAAAATAATGAATGAATATTTTGAGACAGTGACAGTTATTTTAGACGTTATGAAAATTACTTCTGCAAAAACTTCTGGTTTAAAAACAACATATGTGTTGTTCAGTTCCCATATTTTCCATTTGTTTCCCTATGCACGTTAGGGTTTTTCAAGAAGAGCCAGACTTTATAGTTCCAAATTGCGAAATACAGTCCATATAATCGACGTTATTCTTTTCAGGGTGCTACTGAGGTTTTAGTTTGCAAGATTCAAGCGAGTTTTGCCACCGTGCGCCGCTGAGGGACGAAGTCACTTGTTCTCCACGGCTTAACCTGTTCTTATCTTCATTGACTCCGGGTCCCGGTCCCCGGATAGTAATGTCATTCGTGTGCGGTCTATCTGCTGTTTTCCGCGAGCGCCGCACAATAGTACGAGTCAATAGGAGAGTTCGGAAATGATGTTGAAACTTGTGGAGCTCATATCTTCATCAATACGACAAGTAGACGTTTCAAAATGGTCTCAATAGGTTTCTAGTAAAGTTTCCTTCTCAGTGGCATCCGCTAAAATTCGTAATGTGACGGATTAAATGTCGTGAGCAATTAGTGCAAGCAGGCATTTTACCAAATGCCTAGGTATATAGTCAAATTTTGACAGTGTGAAAAATGTAAATTTATGGCGAAGAGCTTGCGAGTTTTCAATTTTAACGATTTTGTATTTTATGACATACTGAAAATTCCAACATAACTGTTTGTTCAGGACCGGAAAATCCTTTAAAATACTATTGTATGATGCAAATTTTCACAAAGCATTCTCTCTTTCAGGGGCTAAAATTACACTGAAAAGAAATAACAAGAATCTTAAGTTTACCGCCAAGAAGTTTTTTTCTCTTGAATCAAGAATTTTGCTGCTTAATGTAAACTACTTTTTTGCCTAACTCAAGCATCATTTTTCTTGTATAAAGAAAAATTCTGCATAAATCAAGATAAAAAAAATTATTTGCAGCAAATTCAAGAAGCATCATGCTTGAGCCAGGCACATTTTTGTTTCTCGTGTAGGGAAATAATCAGAATTTTAATCCAGGTAAGAATATTACACTATTTGCCTAGGCATCTGACAAAATGCCTGATTTTACTACTTGACCATACGACATAAAACTCAAAACTTGTAATTTAAGTCGGAAACTTCATGTCCGACTTCTTCCGGTAGTTCGCCCCACTGCGCCGGCGAATCCCTGAGGATTTGCTTCCCTGGTGGCTTTGTCGTAAGTGGACGGATAAGTGCCTTCGGTGCAATCAATTATCGTGACGGGCGCACAAGCTTAGCTATGAAATAATAATGATAAATATAATCTCGCCGCTCTCTGAAAAAACCTACAATTATTGTGTTGAGATGAACGGAGAGGTTTTTTTAATAGCCTATAGCTATAACAGAAAGTAACCAACAGAAGAACTAACAGACAGTAAGCTTAATAACTAAAAGAGAGTTCCGCAGTACAGTGTTTCATATAAGTCGTACTATTCGGTTCATACGACCGTGTTTTTGGTTATGCATGGTAACAGTGCTTTTGTTGCTTATACCGGACTCGCTTAATAATGTCAATGAACACTTTTTGCAGTCCGGTTAGGCTTGAAAGTTCATTTGCATGAACCGAGAAGAGCGGTTACATGAAGCGAATATTACGAAATAGAAATCGATAGTCAAAGTGCAGAACCACGTATCTCCACTTCAGTGTTTCAAAATCTCCGCTCATATTGTATTTTTTCGAAAGGAAACAACCCAACCTTAAAGCTTAAAATTAGTACAGAATAATAAAAAAATGAAGTATTACTGGAAGTCTGCAACGTCACGAACAGAGATGCTGGTTTCGCATATTGGCAATTGAAATACGAATACGGAACATCATCACATTGCATTATACCTACAACAAAATAGCTGCTTAATATCCTTTAAATTCATTGATTTACTTATTTTTGTATCACCTCATGAAGTTCTCTTAGAAACGCATTCTCATTCGGGAGTCATCAGTGGGAAATTAAAATATTTTGTTCACACCATCGTTATAAAAGAAAAAGACACTAAGATTTAGCCGACGAAATCGTCTGGCATCCAATTCGACAGAAAAATGACCTCTGATTGGGAATAAATGTAGGAATATCCATTAGGCTATGCGTTGGCTTTTAAAACCACTCCACTACATGTCACAATATTTGAAGTGTTATTTTCGCGTAAGTTTTTGGTTATGTCTAATACTAAACGAGAACTACTCAAAACCATTGAAAAAAAAATAATAAGTTCTGATTGGTAGGCGAAGGGAAGTATTCATATCATTGTTGCTTCCGCTCTGAGTGTCCTCGTCTAGTTGCAATGTAGAAGATATTCGTTACAGGAACAAGACAGCGGCCTAGTCGCTCCATTCCGTAGCGCAAACCGCCTTCAATTCTGAGATAGGCAACCGAGGATTACACCGGTGTGCGTTAAGTTATCTCCTCAATATTTTCACCTTAACACGACAATGACTTCGTTCCTCACAGCCAGAATTGATTTTTTCCGATGCATGTATACGTAGGGTCAAATAATAATTATATTACAATGATATTTTAATTATATTGCGAGATGAATTATTGTAATCGTTCACGGGGAAAGGGCCTCGATTCCACAAACTTAAAATTGAAAGAGTCAAAATTGAGTCATTGACTCGAGAGGATGGAGGAGTAGTTTGAAACAGTTGGGACGAAAAACACTCAATATGGTATAATCTCTTCAGAGCTGTGGCGATTTGAGTTGGCTATTCAAAAAAGAAATTTCGAGATAACTCTACCTCAAATTCTTACCTCGCGTGTTCAGGGAATGACGTTCCCGGGTTATATTATAGTTTTGCATCTTCTATTGGTGACAAATGAATTGAATGGAGGGCGTGGCGTGCTCAGCAATATATCGATTGATCTGACATTTTAACCTATGGGAAAGGATCGATAAACAGGGTGTTCGCAACGGACATCTTAATAATCGATTATAATCGATTCTTCACCCCAGCTTTAATTGGGGAAATCTCGATGATCAATCATTCACGCCTCGCCACTGAATTATACCGTTCGCAACTAAGTCTCTAGGACATTAAAGAGAGTTTCCAGTCGAAGTTTTCAAATCTAATTGTTCGTTTTAAGGCGGACCTTGTCCTTTTTAGTACATACAAGTTCTATTAGAAATTTCTATATAGACATTGCCCAATTTACATGATAATCATGGCAAAATCAAAAAAATAAATTATTTCATTTTTCAATCCGGCTTGGCAAATATTGGTCCAGGGAACATTCCGCCACCGTGGATAGTCACAACTTCGTAACTTAGACGGCATAAACAACAAGCGAAGAAACAAAAACCACAATTTTCCTTCAAAATAATTATAGCTGCCGAACAGAATTTGTAGCTCGATTCACTATACAACAGGCAGCGTGGACTGGGGTTATTCGGCCGAGCACTATCCTGTTTCCGAATCCATCGTTCAACTGGACGCACTTAGATCAAAGGAGAGTAACTCCGCTAAGACCTCGGCCCTGAAAGCCGCAAGAATGCACGCATAACGGGGCCCGCGTGATAATGGAGATAGTTCCTTTTGATTTAAATAGGACCAACTTATAGCGCCCTTCCATTCCCGAGAGAAAACGGCACTAATCCTTTGTTGAAACCACTTCCACCTCATAACTCCCTTTGGCGAAAGGGATAAGGTGGCGGAGCGAAAGGGGGGACTAGTTGTTGAGCCGTTACACCTGCGACGGGTCGCTTCGGCGCAAGACTTGGACCCCGATGGTTATGATGGAAGCAGGCGAAGTAGGATTAAAGGAAGGGGGGGAGGCAAAAGTTTTCAGCCCAGCAAACAAACGTATAATGAGTTTCAAAATATTGATTTTCGGTTTTTAATTCTGATCGCATTTTGATACTACAAAGAGCAATACGTTGAAATTTCATGTAATAATATGCACATTTTTTGAGTTTGAGGTGAATCTCTTTTACAGGTTGCGACAGCGCCGGAAAACTTAACGAATTATCGCACTGAAAAAAAAAAAGATTGGTAGAATTTTCCATTCCTTCACGCTTTATTTCACACAGCGTGAAAGAATGGTAAATTCTACCAATCTTTAAGTCGATTCTGCCAATGGAATGGTTACCTGTACCAGTATAAAGTAACGTTTACCTTTCTTCTGGCAGAATTGAGTCTACATTGACGCTGTGTGAAATACACCGTGAAGGAGTGGTAAATTCTACCAATCTTTTTTTCCAGTGCGTTCTCTCATCAAAAATGCTCTCGTAAAAGAGTCAGTTGTTGGCGTTAATGATCCAAAATTAACACGTCTTAGCTGCGGTGTAGACATTTATTTTTTAACTTCACGTATTGACGCAATATCTCTGACGGAGAATAGCTGCAGTGAGACAAATACTCCTGTTAAATATGCTGATACAGGAATTTCTTGTTGAATCAACTGGAAATCTCCTCAAGGCAACCGGACGTTTCTCTCAAATGATGGGAATAATGTATGAAATAAGATCTCCTGTTGTTTCAAAGACAAATCCCCGTCACTACATTTTTAACAGGAGTGCCTGTTGATGTAACAGAAATTTTCCTCAGCACGAAACAAGTACTTCGGGAGTGGCGGTTGTTGGCAACAAGTTGGTAACACTGGACTTTCTCCATTTAAGTGTGGGTAATATAATTTGAATTTATCAATTCTATAAGGGAGGCAGGTTGCCTCATTAAAAATCGATTATTCATAATGGAGTTAAACAGAGGGAAGACAGCGTAGCCAAGTTAGAAGACTTTCCACCACATTTTGATACAGATAAATTTGTAAAATATTTCGCGAATTATAATTCGATTCACGGCACAATGCATAATTGTTATTTTAAACATTCATTATTGTAAGGGATCGCCCGTTTCAGTTGTGACGATTCGGCAGCCTGGCGGCGAGTGGCGGCGATTCCTTTGTTTCCGGTTGCAGTTGTTTCCGGAAAAGACAATTTCACGCTCGAGAGGCTCCTCCCCCTCCCCCCGCCTCTAAACGAGACCGCTAAGGCCAAGGGGACAACGGGCGAACCGGGGTCGGGGTGCGGGACAACTAGATAAAGGAAAAATTATCCCCAAGAGTGCATACTTTCCCAGATTCCCCTGCCGTGCCCCCCCCCCCCCCTCGTCCCTACGCCGCGCCCCGCCGGTAATTCGAGGCAGGGAGAACTCTATCAACACTTCGTTTGCTTTAATTGAAATAGCCCAGCCTCGCTCTGCCTTGCTAGGAAAAAACGCTGTATGAGCCTCGAGGCGTTGCAAAATTTCTTTCGATAATATACAAA
Organism: Bemisia tabaci; assembly: GCF_001854935.1. Taxonomy (NCBI): domain Eukaryota; kingdom Metazoa; phylum Arthropoda; class Insecta; order Hemiptera; family Aleyrodidae; genus Bemisia; species Bemisia tabaci. The sequence continues at coordinate 1,689,587 of NW_017551372.1, forward strand.
TTTATTGGGGAAGTTTTTAGTGTTTTTCTTGAAATTTTTCAGACGATTTTTTTCGCAATTTAATCTAAAATATCGGATAACTTCAACGAAAAATATGCATAACTTTCCTCGAAAATATTTTTTTTTATCAAGGGAGATTTGGCAACATTCGAATGTTCATACTGCGTTTTTCTTAGCCCGGTCTCATTGCCCTTAAATCGGCGCCAGCGTCTATTCGCAACTCGCGAAACTCGTGCTTGAAAACAATTTTCGAGGATTTTTCCGAGTTTCTTCGAACGGGCTACCACTGGTAGGGCCATCGCGAAGATGAGTTGAACTACTTTTTGTGATACAAGGAACTAATGTTTCAGAGAGAGATGATGGAGAAAGGGAATACGAAAAAGAAGAAGGAGAGGCAAGCAAGGAAAAATACTTTGAAGAAGAGGATATAAAAGGAAAAAAAGAATATGAAGAATTACGAGAAAGAAAATACGAGGAGAGGAATGCGGAGAGGAAGAGGAAGAAAAAAACGGAGAAAACAAAAGACCCAAGATAATATCCTAAAAAATAATATCAATAATTATTAATTAATTAACAATAATTAATATCATATAATGAATCAGAGACGTGAGAAATTTTAGCGACCCCACGGTTGGCACCTTACGCGATTGCGTATTTGGACCGCGTTAAGCAGAAAGGAACCAAGCTACATCAGTTATTGCCAAATTTAACCGAGCAATTTAATTTTTTCACAAACGAACGTTTGTGCGGATTCCTTGGAAAATTGTGAGGAATTTGCTTTGTACCAGACAGAAAATTCTCTGAAATGTGCCGACAAATCCACACAACTGTTTTCATGTAAAAAATTAAGTGGAAGTGCCCGATTAAATTAGCGACAGCTTATTCGGCTTGGTTCCATTCTGCTCAACGCAGTTCATTTAGCGTTCTTCGCGGGTATTTCGCTTCTGAAACACAGCGGAACCGAAAACAGTGGTATCGACGCACAAAGGATCGAGTCAATTTTCTAATTTCTCTTCTATTTAAAAATTTTGAAATTTATATCGTCACATTTTAAATTTCAAAGAGTTTTAATAGAAGAAAAATTCACGTGGAAACCAATGGAACCACTTTTAGAAACTCAAAGTTTTGTATCAACGGAGCTATAAGCGTTTAAAGTTTCCAAATTTTATCCGAACTCCCCTATCGACTCGACCCACTGTGCGACGTGACCGAGCTTGAATTCCGACGACCGCACAACGTCACCGGATTTTGCGGGGCCACGCGGCGGAAGCGACGCGCCGGATTTTATTGCCCCAATAATATTTATTTCCCAGCGACGGAACAAATTAGTGCCGCCATTAATTCATCGGCGGTGCGCCCGGGCGCGCTGGCCACGCGCTCGCTTCCGCTGCCTGTTCGGGATAGCAGACGGCAAACTTTGACAAGAGAGCTCAAGTTTTCCCGGCCACTTGAAATGGTGCTAGTTCTACAAAGAAACGTGATAAATCTGAGCAGCCTTGTTGTGCTGTCCGATCAGGGACACTATATTTTAGAAACCCCGCACTCCTGTCTTCCCTGAAGTGTATAAGTCATACTTCGGGAGTCAACGCTCAGATTCGCTGAATGATGACTGATGCCCAACGAGCTGAGCCATTGGTTTGGCAAATCTGCCGTGATAGCGAAGAGAGTCGTAAGTGCAAAAAATGAAGTTTTGAGAAAACGGGCTCAGAAGCTTCTGACAAGAACATTTTATTGGAAGAAGCCTCCGTTCTTTGTCAAATTGCCACTAATCGTCCGGAAGACTCCTAGAAATCGTATGGATGATTAAAAATCGACTGATTTTATTTCCATTACATAAAAAGGGTATTTTTCATTTTCATGCTAAGTTATTGTTAGGCAAGACAGCCGTAAGTGCTATCTTCTGCATGCTTTCGTGGTTGCGTTTTGGACGCACAACAAACAAATTTTCAGGTTAGAAATTGGAAGAAGAGGGCGGCACCTTACTGGAAAGCACTGTTTTCATTGGCTCTCATGCACCTGCGCCTGCGGCTGACTTGAAAAAAACTATGTCATTTTTTGTGCACTTACGGCTTTCTCATACGTCTTATTTTCATTAAATTAGGATGCATTTTGCTGTTTTAGCTGTCTCAGTAATTTCATCTAAAAGAGTTTAGACGCGAATTTTGAAGAAAACTCGATTTCAAAAATTTCGAACTTACGGCTCTCTTCGCTATCACGGCAGACATGTAACACAAATTTCAGAAACTTGCATAGCAGAGAGCTCACTTGGACATATTTATGCTAAAAGGAACTATGTGCATAGGGCTTGTTTGGCGACATTGTTCCTTTTAAAATAAATACGTCCACTTTGACATTCATCGGTCATCATTTGACGGATTTCGTGCTCAATAAGTTGCTAATCGATCATCACCCGAAGAGTAACGTTTTGCCGTACTAAGGAAAAACACCGTATGAGCCTTCAAACGTTGCAGAATTTCGTCAGAGAAATCACGAATTTTCGGGAATATTGATTCACATATTTCTCCCAATTTTTCATAGAATTTTCCTCGTAACTTGATCTAATGTACTTGAAAATTTCAAGGAAACATATTTATGACTTTCCACGTGAATAAATATTCTCTGAGAGGAAATTTGGCGATATTTAATTTTCATACGGCGTCCTTTCTTAGCACGGCATCGTTGACCTCCGAACTTAACTTTCGCCTCACTCGATTGGATTGTTCGTGCGAGGTCTGAAAAATGTATTGTCTCCTTGATGAATCTTAGACTATCTCCGCAATATCGGGATTTCTTTTGACTTACATTTTACTCAATTATTTCCGATGGTAAAATGTATCGGAAATACTGTGGTTGTCCGCGATAATATAAGAGGGATTTGAATTTAGAGAGGATCTAAAAAGTTCAAAGTTTGTATACTCACGTAATCAGGGAGAAAGATACACAAGACAAAGTTGAATTTGATATTGTTACCTGAAACAAGGAGAGAATACAAATAATGAATTATTCGATCTCATTTCATTAGAATCACTAACAATCTACTTGAAAATGGCTATTGTGGAAGCTATTTGTAAACATTTTCTGCATGTTATCCCAGGTTTCAGATAAAATTCTTGAAAAATAAAAAACTGACCCCAATGTTTTAGGTCAAATCCCAAATAGTTCGCTTACAAAAGCGAATTCATTTCTTTGGTACAGTAGTGGTGTTGCGTCCGAATAGATCATCCCCTCCCTATCGCCTGGTGGAAACACCGCAAGTCTTGTTCAACTTTCATGTTCAACCAAAAAATTTGTTAGCCAGTGTACTATCACTTTTTGGTTTAGTCAAACTGACTGAGCTAGGACAGAACCGTTGTGCTTGCTGTTCTTAGTGTACAAAACAAAGTGAAAGGGAAGTTCGTCCGTATGGACGAAACCTCAAAGAAAATAAAAAGCGAAGAAAAGATAACAGGAATTTTATAACTTTGCAATCAAGGCAAGTGTTTTCTCTATGGGTTCTTCATCAACATTCCACCTTTGAATGTGGAAGTTCTTAGCGAGGAACAACGGAAATACATTTTGGTAAACTTTATACAAAGGCCTTAGTTCACTCAGCTTTTAAACTCGCCGCGAAACAAATCTACAAATTTGACGCGTATATTTACATATTTTGAGCTTTTTCTCCCACAGGAAATTACGGAGCTTTATTGCTCAGAGCTGACTCCTTCATTTGCATTCGGCATGAAATTCCATGCAGATAGTCAACAATAGCGACAAAAAAAGTCCCTCCCCGAAAAAGAAACCTGAAGATTCACTTCTCTCCGATTCCCTGCGGGCAACGTGAAAATATCGTAAACCTCTCGCATACGTGTTGACTTGCTCGGAGAATTCGCCGAAAGGGGGCGCAAACACCCCGTTTCCGGACTGAGACTCCGTAAATAACAGATATCTTCATCACTACGTGCCACGCGAGCGTAACTGCATCCCGGAAAACGTTGTCGAGTTGAACAGGATTTAGATAATCTTATTATTAAAAATGGGAAATTGTCACCCGAGCCTGGCAACGGCTATTGGGTCTCGAGCTGATCTGTTCAAGGCCTCGTAAAATGCTTACAATGAGACAAGAAACTTATAAGGCTGCCACGGTCCAATCGTCTTTTGAGCGATCTTTTATTCTCGTGTTTTTCACCTCCCTCCGTTTGGATTAGGTTTAAGAGTTAGCAAGTCTACAGCGTTGATGCCGGGTGTGAGGTGCTAAAATTTCTCGAAACATTGCAAACTTTACGGAGAAAAAAACACCGGGTAGTTCTACCATTTTAATATTAAGGGATTGTTGTTGTTATCATTCAAAGGTTAGATGTCCATTTATTCACGAGGGGCAGAAGTATAGAACAAAGGGTTGTTGCCATAGGTATTATTTCCTTGGAGGGACTGAAAATAACGTCATTCTCATTCAACAACGCCTGGATATAACTATTCGTGCTTAATGAATGCGCGTGCTGCGGGTAAGATTAATTGAAGGCGCTTTGAGGATTAGAGCATCCGTGACAATCTCTGCGACCAAAACTAGCCTTTGCGGCAGAAACCGTTTCTGCGGAGGCATTTCTTATAGAAAGAACTAATAAAGCAAATGATCAATTAAGTAATCTGTGGATTAAAACATTGGATTTTCCTCAGGAAATTATTATTTTCCTGCTTAGCGGGCCGATTATTGAAAGTCATAGACAAAGGTATAGACGAAGAAGACAACATGGATATGGAGGGATCCTGTTGGTGGAAGCGAGTGGTTGCAATGGACAAAGGCGGTAGGTAATAGACTAACTAACGAAAACCCATGAGAAACCCGACAGTTAGTCCATAATTTTCTCCCTTAGTCTATAAGAACCACCCATTTCAACCAATAGGATTGTTCCGTACTCCCTATGTCTTCTTTGTCTATCGCTTTGTATATCAATTTCAATGATCAGATCGCTGTTCTGTGCTCTGCCCAACAATCTACACTTTGAAAAAGGGAAATGAGGGGTTTAAAGAATGAAGGAGTTAAGTAAAATTGTCTCAATAAGTTCAGGCAATGATCATGTCGCGTAGAATTCATCTCATGTAGGTATAACTGGTTCATCTATGGTATAAATCATGAAAAAATTGAACACTAAAACTAATTTTTATACTGACACTTGGGTTTAAATTCATTAGTTAGATAACGTGTAGTAGCATTTAGTAACATTGACGTGCTACAGTTTCAAACGCGTTTTTCTTGCATCACGAATCTCGAGTAAAATCCATAGCATGACTTTCGAAGTAAATCTTTGCAAGAGAGTGCATAATTTACTTGTGCGGAAAAATCAAAAATACAAACGAAAAAAGTTGTAGGCTTTGAATATTTTAAGGTAGGTTCACACCTTCCTTAAAGTTTGTCAAAATCGTAGATTCTTGCCCGCCGTATTTTATTTTATGCAGCGACACATCCTTACTATCCCTTACGATGATCTATTTTCGAATCATTCTGTTGACCTTAAATCGAGATTCGTTAAAGTTGTCTTTTTCCAGTTGCTATGTTAATGATATCTTTAAAAATCACAATTATACCATACGAGGCTACCCATAAAGAGAGGAGCAATCCTTTAAACGCTCATGACCCTCTACTATCCACCCCCCTTCCATCCCTATAAAAAATACCTCGGAGAGGGCTCGAAAGTTATTTTAAGCCTTCAAACAGTAGGAGAACCAAAGAACGGAAAGGCACACGGCGTATAGCCTCGGAAGGAATGTAAAAAACGACCACGATTTCCACGAGCCTCGCGTCGCACAGGAAAGAGAGTCATTATGAGAGGTTGGACTTGGATGCTATGGAAACTTTAAAACCATATACCTTCAATGATATGAAACTTAAACGTTTAAAAGGCAGGATTCCTACTTCATTTTGACTTTCAAATTCTCCGTGTTTTCCCTGATTGATTGCATAAAACATCTCTTTTCAACTCATCCGTTACAGCAGTGTAACACAATCACTCTTCATCGGTTCTGATGGCTGACAACTTTAAAAGGCTACCTTTACCTTTTAAATGTTTTACCAAACTTCACTACCACACAATCCTACTCTAAAAGTAAATTGGGCTTATTAATGTTCAAAAGCTAAACATTCCACCTGAGAAAGCAAAAATCCTACGGTCAACGTCAAATTCTCTGGGTTTTCCCTGAGGTTTCCCCCAAAATTGTATATTTGCTGGTATAGTGGAAACTCTAAAAGTGGCTCCATTCGTTTCCTTATGAAAATTCCTTACAGCAACGCCTCGCAAGAGTTGGCGATAGGAACTGCGTTTCAAAATACCATAAGAATTCTTAAAGCCGGCTAAAGAAGGCTACAGAAAATCATATAGCTGGCTGTAGAGTGCGGAGAAAATCATACGGCCGGGCTATACGAAGCGATAAAAAATTATGCAGCCGAGATATAGTTCCTATCGCCGGGCTTTACACTTTATCGCCTGGCTGTTGCTTTTTCGCCATCGATTATAAAAGGCTATAAGAAATTGTATAGAAATGCGTGTGCTTTGGAAATCATCAAGTTTGACACGGAACGACCTAAATATTTACAAAACACACATTATATTTTCCTTTAATACATATTTTGTTTCATCAATTAAAATGAGAATAATTCAAACAGGATGTGCAAACATTTCAAAATCATGAGTTGAATAACGCTGACTCCGCCAGATTAAATATTAGAGCCTAACACAAAGCGGAGCGGCGACGCACTGGCGCCTACAAACCTAACAGGGATACTTCACGCATTGCGCAACGCGTGAAGTATCCCTGTTAGGTTTGTAGGCGCCAATGCGCGTTCCGCGCTGGCTGCCCGCCTGCCGCGCCGCAGCGTGCCACGGCCACGGCGCTTGAAGCAACTATTTCACACCAGAGGTATTGCACAGTGTCATACGAAACTGAAGGCGCTCTAATATATTAGGAATGATAGGCATCCATCAAAAGTACTGAGCTTTCCTCGCAAAATAAATCAAGATACTACGGCCCAAAAAGAGAGCAGTAGTCCAAAAACTCACTAAGTTTTAGCATCCGTAATTAGTATCGTTTAGCATGCACTTTATCGCCTGGCTGTTGCTTAATCGCCATCGGCTGTAAAAGGCTGTAAGAAATTGTGTAACCGGCTATAGAAGATATTGGAAATCTTACAGCCGGCTGTAGGTCTATGGTATTTTGGAACACAGATTCTACTGCCAATTTTTACCAGGGTCGATCTACCCCGACGGACAGTGGATCGACCCAATGGGCCTGTTGCATGCAAGAGATACAGCCGTGCGAATAGACTTTTGAGAGGTTAAATGACACGAAAATTACGATGGTCACATTAAAAAAGTCTGAAATACACTCCTTACTGCGCAATTTGTGTTGTTAGGAACGCGCTTTTTCAAATTTCCCGCGTCTGGGGGCAGTTTTCTAACGGAAATAATTAACGGCAACTCGCGGCTATTTCCGGTCAACTAAAACTGACAACATAACCTAAAAATCGGAGTTCGTGCCATCGTGAAATGAAATGTAGAAGGATTGCGTTGGATATTTAAAAGTTGTTCGATTTGGTTACCGCATAAAGCGTATATGGACCACTATAGGAGATCACGTTGGGTTTGTAAACAAACTGAAGGAAAAAATAACAACAACAACAATGACCCGGCATCTTCCGGAAATCACCGAGCCCGCCGTTTGCTCGTTTCCGGTGTTTAGAAAACTGCCCCCAGATGCGGGAAATTTGAAAAAGCGCGTTCCTAACAACGCAAATTGCGCAGTAAGGAGTGTATTTCAGACTTTTTTAATGTGACCATCGTAATTTTCGTGTCATTTAACCTCTAAATAGTCTATTCGCGCGGCTGTATCTCTTGCATGCAACAGGCCCATTAAAGAGGTTATTAAACTATTGACTGAAACTGCAAAAGATGTTTGATTTGTCACATGTTACATTTTAAGGGGTGCTCCTGGAAGGAAATTCCACGGGAAAATCGATGGAGTCACTTTTAGAACTTCAAAGTTTTTTTAAAAAACGGAGTTATTTATAAGCGTTTAAAGTTTCGAAATTTTGTCCGAACTTTTCTATTGGCTCGGTCCACTTAGAGTCCCTTTATACTGAGAGTCAAGACAACAACCCCTCATGGAGTCACAAACGGGAATAAAGATTACACAAATTGAACGTTTTTCGTAACCTTTGATCGGCCCATTCTCAAATTCCTTTCTCCGTTCCTTCTCTCATTCCGTTTGTTTCTTGTCGAACCCGTAATTCCTCGGTCCATTCTAGATTATAATCTTTGCAATTGGTGAAAATGTAATCTTCATTCCCGTTTGTGACACCGTGGAGGCCGAAAATACGGGCACCAATCAGAAATGGATTCATATTGTCTTGACTCTCAGTATAAAGGGACTCCAGATCCACTGTGCGAGGTTTCGTTCCACTGTGCCACGCGTCGGGCGAACTCGTGTAATCTCGCATCAAGGAGCAAAGTGAAGGAGCAAGTCTCCATTAATGAGATGCAAGACGAGGCAGCATCTTCGGGATTGAGTTACGGCTAGTCAAGTCGCGGCAGCAGCATGATTATGAGCTCCCGGCCGTATAAAAATAAATAATGAAAGGCCGCTAGCCTCTCCGTCTCCGCTGCACGAACGAACTAACGAGAGAACAATTCCCTCTCGTCCTCTCCCGTAAGAATGATCGCCGTAAACGCGGGCTCTAATTTAATTTTTAAACGCAGATAGGTCAGAACTCAGGGTAGGAATATTATATCGTCTGGACTACGGGGAATCGCCATGCAGTTGCAAACCTGACTTTTAAAACCGAAAAGTCGATAAGTTTGATAAATGGATGGGAGCAGCCGTGAGTGCATTTCACGTTGCCTGCTTTTCTTCTCAAGTTTTCTTTTTTTAAGGAGAACCAAACTAGAGTCCCTTTATACCCAGAGTTAAGACAACTCGACTATCAGTTGACTGGCAGCCGGCCTTGGCTGGCCATGGAGGCACAAACGAGTGCACCCAAACGAACGATATTGGGGGATAAGGATAAGGAATCCTGCAATGTCTGTCATCCAAAAACGACAATATCAACAAAATTGATCAATTAAAAAGAAAATGAGATTGGTTTGTGAATAGTTTCTTAATCTATTTTCATTTTGGACCGATGGAAATAGCAATTTACTCTTGATAAACCACAATTAGGTTATATTCTCATTATTTTTGTTCACATTCGAGTCACCGCCATCTTGGTGCACTCGTTTGCGACTCCATGAGCAAGAACCAATCAGAATTGGATTTTTTTAGGCCACTTACAGCCCAACCAAAAGTGAGTTGTCGTAACTCTGGGTATAAAGGAGTGACTCTACACCAAACAAAATAATGCTTTAAACGTTTTGTACTTTCCCAGGTTTATGAAAAGTATACTCACACAACGCTGTCGTGCTGTGGAAAAACGCCGTATGAACATTCGAGAGTTTCCAAATTCCCCTCGAGTAAACATGTATTTTTGACGACATTCATGAACATTTTTCTTCGATATTTTCAGATATTTTATATTAAAGTGCGTACTAAATTGTCTGAAAATTTTGGAAAAAAATATTCACAATTTTCCCTGTAAATTCAGTTTTTATTGAAGGAAATTTGGCAACGTCTGAAGGCTCATTAGGCGTTCTTTCCCAGCACGGCAGAATGGGTCTGTTGCACGGAAGAGACACAGCCAACAGAACACAATTTGTAAGAGGAAATACGCTCGAAAATAACGTTGGACACATCAAAAAAGTCTGAAATCCGCTCTTTATCGCGCGATCTGCGTGGTTAGTAAAACGCTTTTTCAAGTTCCCCAAGTCCACGGGCAGTTCTTCTCAGTCACCACTGACTAGGTTTACACAGGCAGAGAAGTAAGAAAGAGCTACTCGAAGTAAACAAACGATCGACTAACTTTTCCCATTGTATGATTTCATTTGTTTTCAAGCGGTTTCGCTCCTTTTTTCTTCCTTTATGTTCCAAGTTATAAAGCTTTAAATCAATTAAAATCTTCCGCATGTATAGTTTAAATAACAGGTTGCAAGATTGTTCATTTCAGTTAGGTTTCTCTCCGAGCAAACCTGACTACGGTCACCAAAAAAAAAAAAAAAAAAAAAAAAAAAAAAAACTGACTGCAACTGCCACTAAATTTGAAATAGCGTGTTACAAACTAAGCAGATTGTGTCTAATTAAATGTTGTGGTGCTTCCATGATGATGTAAGCAACATAGCCGAAGATAGGAGAGACGTAATTGGGCCTGGTTTTTTAACTTTTCTCCCGAATCCAAGCGACACCTTATCGACAGCATAGAGCGGAGCATTTAGAGTCCACGCATCGCGCCATAGCGCCTTCAATTTTGCAGATGCAACATGGACATCCATCAAGTATGAATAGTTGTATCTCTGCGCCGTCATCACCGCGGGTCGTTTCCCTTACGCTATTTCAATGTTGTGTCGGTTCCGCGTATCTTATTTGTTGTGATGCTTCCAGGACGAGGTAAGCAACACAGCCGAAGATGGGAGAGACGTACTGCCGTCCACAGCAAGAACGCCGTAACTTTCCTCAAAACGGTTTCATATTCTCCAGCACGTACTGCTCTATTACAGGAAAATGCAATTGCCACATGCAAGGGTTCATTTTTTAATTTTTAGTTCTTAATGGTGTGGCGGAGTTGTTTTGGAAGAATTAAGGATCAGTGTTCGAAACTCACGGGCGCCAACACGCCAAATGCGCCTAAAAAATCGGACATGGCGCCTAAAAAATGAAGGCTTGGCGCCAATGTGGCCCCTAAAAATTGCCCCCTAGAAATATTAATTCTCATATTAGGTGATTATTCGAAATTTTCAGCACCACAAGTGAAAGCTTTTTCTATTCTTCACAATTTCATCATTTATGCTTTTGTCTTCCCCAAGTTACAGCTACTTACTAGTTCTGTTACGAAAACATCTTGCGTCTAACTGTTCACTAAATTCGCCGTGATATTTAGGCAGAAAGTCAATTCGGCCCCTAAAAAGCTTCAATGGCGCCTAAAAATCGGGCTTGATGCGCCACATGGCTCCTATAACTCAAAGGTGAGTTTCGAACACTGTTGAGGATGGAAATTTGTTAGCTTTTTTGTAAACTAGCATTGTGTCAAGAAGAGACTGAAAATGTGTTGAATGGAGATACAATGTTTTTATGCGGACGACAGCGTAATCAGGCCTGGTTAATTTTTTAACTTTTCTCCCGAATTCGAGCGACACCTCATCGGCCGCATAGAGCGGAGCATAATGAGTTCACGCCGAACGCCATCGCGCCTTCAATTTTGCAGATGCAACGCGGACATCCATCAAGCACGAATAATTGTATCTCTGCGCCGTGATCAAGGCGCGTCATTTCCCTTGCTCCCCCGCTGGTTGAGGTTAGGGTTCGGCGTTGACGAGTGAAAGTGTCGGCGGGACGACCTAAGAGAGGGCTTTGACGTCAGAGATCGGATGCAAGGGGCGGTGATGAAGGAGAGAACGGCCGTAGCCGTGATTCGTGTCGTATCTGCCGCAGTTGCGCCGCTCCACGCCGCGCCCGCTGAGGACCCAGGAGATAGGTTATGTGCAACTTAAGCACTTTTATCGGCACACGAAGCATCGCCAACGACCAACGTTCCACTCCGAGAATGAAGGCGTCGATGCCGAGTTTATAAACCGAACGAAAATCAACCCCGTCGTAAGACTCGAAAAAGCTCAGAATAATTCACTGAACAAGTTACGGAGGTTAAAAAATTGCATAACCTCAAAATAGAATAACAAAAGACGATATTTAAGAAATTAGAAGGAGTAGAGTACCTTTAAACGCGGACCTCAACAGGTGGTCCGTGGAGCCTTGGGAGAAGATGTGTCGTAATTCCCGATCGATGCCCAAAGTGACAACATTTAATTTTCGGATGGGAATGTAAAAGAGGCATATCCTTTATATTAATTATATATATCTGGTAACGCTTAGTTCCAGCGTTCTACCGGGCCAATTTTCATGATTTTGGGCGGCTATCGACAGGTAATTGTCTCTAGATGACCCCGCTCTATTCAGATTTTGAAAATATGACCCAGGTTTTTTTTTACATTACGCGGTAAAGTTGCGAATTCTCCCATTTAAACAATGTAAATTTTTATTTTTTGTCATAGTTCGTTTGAGCGTTCTACTGGGCCGATTTCCATAATTTTTGCGGTTATAGTCAGGTGATAGTCTTTAAATGAGCCCGCTGTAATTAGATTTTGGAGATATGACCCAGATTTTTATAGAATTGAGTATACCTGGGAGCTTAGAGAGGGGGCAAAATTTGAAATTCCCGCTATTTTTAATTGACGGGAATTTCAAATTTTGCGGAAAATTGCACTAAGCGGGCAGTTATAAATCTTGGTCTGTTAGTAGGGTCCAGGGTAAGGTAAGAGAATCGAAATTGTGCTCCTTTACTACAGACTATCCAAAAGTAACGAAACGCTCCGTTCCATTCATTCCGTTACGTTTCAGTCTTGGTCTGAAGTTGGAAATAAATGGCGGTTTTCTTATTTGATTCTTATTGGTCCAATCGTTCTCGGCCAGAGGGAGATTGGTCAAATGAGATTCGGGTATGAAAATGTTTTCGTTTTTTTAGGTCGCTCTTTGGTCGAAGCGGGCCTAAGAGAGGGCAAAGCGCCCTCTGGGGGTTGGGCCGCGCAGCGGCCAGGGGGCATAGCCCCGTAGTTTTAAAATATTTGAGGAGATACATTTTCGTGACATATGTATGAGTAAATCCAAACAAGAGAAAAATCCTCTAAAAGTTAAAGAATAGAGCTTGGAATGTCAAAGTTCTCTAAAATTATCTAAAAAAAATGCTCAATAATTGAATTTTGAACATTTGTTCCTTACAGATTAAAAAAAAACTTGTTTTTCTATTTTACGGTGCACTATTAAGAACGACGCATTCGGCAACTCAGCAGAGCGACAGACTGTAACAAGAGGAAGAACTCTGAGAGACCGTTAGCATCTAGAGAGCTCCAAACAAAGGTTGCGCTGACGAATTTCAAGATCCCTGCTCATCCACGCCCTCACGCCAACGCCACCCACCCGGAACTGGCTTTTAGCTGCAACTGTCTTTAAAGCTGTTTTCAACGCCTTGTTTACAGTATCTGTGTGACGTCAAGTTGACGAAACACAAATTGGTGGTCGCTTGACTTTACGGGGGACAGATGGAGAATTCCTTCAAAACCTCGAACTTTCTTTCCCGAATTAATAAAAGCAATCAAAAGAACCTCGAATAAAGTTTTGAAACCCAATGCTACAGAAAAAGGCTTTTGTTCAATATCTGTCTTTTCTATCGGCTCGGTAAATAAACGAATAGTTCGGTTCGTTTTAGGCACAATAAATCAAACTGATACGTCATCGACAAACAAAACAGGGTTTTAGAAATCAGGAGGGTTATGAACTTGTGAAGGGACTCAAATCTGCTTCAAGCTTTTGTTTCAGAAATCTCTCCAAATTAAAATCGACAAAACTAGTTCGGCTCTCGACGTTAATGGGCCGATCTACCCCATGGCCATACAAACCCCAACAAACCACCATGGGGATTGGGCCATACAAACCTTAAACTTGACACATTTTTCATCATCGTCTAATGAATTATTACAAAATTTGATCATGAGGTAGTTCAAGATATCTCTATAAAAACCGTTGACTATTCGACAGTACATATAATTACTGTGAATGTGATGTGGGATAAAATAAAGTAAAGATTAAAATACGGTTGGTTAAATTGGAACTCAGATTCATTTTATCTGATGGAGCTTATAATGAACCTGACTCACGACATCGGGTCTGCTGTGTATTAAAAAAAATTAGATGTTTGATTTTTTTCAGTGCCGAAAACAAATGTTTTTGAGATTTATATACCGCGATCTCTAAAGATTTTCTTTCGAGCGAGTGTATGATGAACCACCTTTAGAAGTCTTGTAATCTTGTAATTTCAACGGAAGAATTAATAAGCTCAGCGTGACATTCACATTAATGAAAAGGTTGGGAGGTAGGCTCGCTTTTCGGATGCCCTGAAAAAAGGTTAATGAGAAGTTATTTTCATCACGTCAGTCGTCTCAGCCTGGAACATCCACTTCAGCTATCGGTTCGACAGTGGCGGGACTGGGGGTAAGGCTTCGTCAAGAGTCTCCGGCCCTCCTCGTGGAAAATACTTGAGCCGTTTGTTCCAGAAACGATATTATTACCTTCGTGGGGTTGGAAAATAATCAATAATCATTACAGCGTTAGAAAAACCGACACAAAGTAAGCTTCTTTGAAATCATTCTTGAAAGAGGATTAGGGATATTTTGGATTATATTGGGTGACTTCTGAGGGGTGGAGAGGGATGCTGATTTTCGAGTGATGCAAAAGTATAAATCAAGGGGCTGAAGCTGCTCTTGTTGGACGAATTTGACTGGAATGAACCTAATTACGTCAGACGTTGCGTAACTGCCTATTGCTTTTTTATTTTATTATAAGAAAAACATTTGAACTGCAATCGAACTTGAAATTGTAAGGGTGTATTTTTGATGATGGGAGGAAAATTTACAGTCGCAAAGCGTTTTGTTGTGTTCAATTTCTGTTTAAAAAAATAAAACATGAGAAGAAATATAATCCTCCCATATAATGTAAAAGAGAACTTAAAAAATTACTCAAGCTTTATCGGGGGAAAAGGTGTTTATTCAGTACTTAAGTAGAGAGCTTGGATTCCAAAACAAGTCTGCACACATGTAACACTGTACACATGTAACAGCATCTTGGATCGATTGTGAATTTGCAGATTTCCAAACATATTATTTTATTTTGAACACCACTTTATACATCATTTTATTTGAAAAAAAAAAAAAAAAATGTTTTCTTGGATTTTTCTTGACTTTTCTCGTTTCGCGATGAAAAAATAGTCCGTAAAATTTTTGGTTAATAATTTTGATTCGTTTATTTTTTATGAATAAATTGCGGGTCCATTGATTTAAAAATATTGCCGAACCCGGTATGCATCATTTCAACTTACCACTGGCGCAGCTCGTAATCATATTCATTCATGCATGAGTTAAAATAATAACGTATTGACTCTGAAATCCCAAAACCGTGTACCTCGATTGCGTTGTTCTAAACTTAATCTAATTTTCTCAATCGATAACAGATCAATACACTCCTTGAAAATTTTAATAGACTACTCTTCACACAAACAAGAAAAGTAACGAAAACCAAAGAACGATGTTGAACTGTTTTCCATCAAAAATGAAACATAGAGGAAGCCTACAATGCCGCGAGATTCGTGGTTTTGAAGTTATACCGTCAATATGGATGTGCGCGTAAAAATATGTATACTGTGCGAGACACTCTCATTCTAAAAATGTCTATAGAATGGATTAGAAAAACACAACAATAGTGCATGTTCCCCTCATAATCATTACTGCGTTTTGCAGAGTGCAGCGTAAAACTCGATCCGCATAGGAAAATGATTGAAATATTTCTCATTCCATTAAATACTCGATGGAGACATTGCAAGGACTGAGCCCTTTCTCCTACGCATGCATCTGGAACACCGCGGTAGGATCTATAAATAAATGGAATTTTTTTTTATCAGAGGGGTGGGTATACTTCTTTTAAAAAAACCGATGACGTCGACAAAATATGCCACGCGTTTGCAAAAATGCATGGGGGGGGGCAAGATACGTAAATTACGAGCACAATTATTGGGTTTAGTAAAGTCAAATCCTCACTTTATAGATACTCCTATATTAATTACCAGAAGCAGCTCAAATTTACACCTAACTTACCCCAAGGGTTTGACCCCGGTGAATAGAGAATCGTAAAAAATACGCGTTAAGAATTATTAGAAAAATATAATGCACGTACTTGGTATGAAACTATTTTCATTGTTTTTCACATGAAAACGTGGACTAAAAACTTAGTTGCCAGCTCTGTAACTAACTAACTAACCAATCCCGAGAAAGTTCTTTTCATTTTTCAAAATCGTACCAATATTATTGTTAGCACTTTTTAAACGAAATTCTTAATAAACACACATTTAAAATTTCTAACGATTTTAAGAAAAAACATGTTTTTAAAGAAAAAAGCGTAAATTAGTTTTCCTCTGAAAAAATAAAATATATTGGAACATGCAACTACGCGTTATACTAGATACGTGTTTTTGAACTTCGTCTGGCGATATACTCTCATATCAAGCAGAAATAATATACATCTTGAAATTTTCAAAATCTTTCGCAATCCTCAGGACAGAGTTCGTTTTACCTTTGATTCCTCAATGTAATTACTGACATTGTGACGGCGCACAATGGGTCGAGTCAATCAGAGAGATCAGACCAAGCATTTTTGGCTAAAATTGCAAATTTTGGTGTCAATTTCGTCACATTTTAGATTTTGAGGGGTTCTTCCAGCAGAGAATTTCACGAGTAAACCG
The DNA here is from genome assembly GCF_001854935.1 of Bemisia tabaci. Lineage (NCBI taxonomy): Eukaryota > Metazoa > Arthropoda > Insecta > Hemiptera > Aleyrodidae > Bemisia > Bemisia tabaci. Next base: position 1,706,040 of record NW_017551372.1, read on the forward strand.
ATGGAACCACTTTTAGAGCCTCAAAGTTTCATAAAAACGGAGTTACAAGCGTTTAAAGTTCCCAATTTTTTTCCGACCTCTCCTATCGATTTGGTCCATTGTGCGGCGTCCCTTCCATTCACTTAATACAACGAACACTAATCACGGATGTTTCATCCAGGAAACCGCTGTGAATCAAGATATATTCAATCGCAAATCTGCTTGGGTCAGCGGAATAAGCCATTAACATTCGCGCCAAAATTAAAGAGCGTCTTTAGTTTCGGTAACGATGATTGGGAGAGCTTCCGTCGAGAGATCGATTATCGATAATTCCCCATTTGAAACGCTGGTAAAGAATCGATTATTAAGGTGTCTGTTGTGAGCACCCTGTTAATCGATCATTTTCCATGGGTTTTAATGGCAAATCGATCGACATATCGCAAGCCACGCCACTGGATTCCGTATTTACCGTCCGTTCATTTTCCCAAATCGTCGAGTATTCTCCGCATACATCAATCGGGTTTCTGTGTTTGCCTCGCTGAGCGCCGACATGTTTCGTGAACTTGCCAAGATATTAATTCCATATACTCTGTATTTCTGATTAATGGAATTTATGGTTAACCCTGCGATTTGGCGCCGATGAATCGCGTCCTCTGCAAATTAAGTGTGCAGAATAAAGCTGCAATTTGAAGGAAATATCCGGTCAGGGGCTTGAGGAGCGGATGGATTGTGGCTCGCGGTCGGTCATTCGAAACGCCACACAGTGAAACGAGTCAGTCGGATAGGTCAGATAAGTTCAAACCTTCGGAAATACAAAACACTGAAGTTTAAACTGGTGTTCCGTTGATTTCTTCGTTAAATCACCACAAGAAGCAATCTTTAAAATCATAACATAACATAAATTTATGAAATTCACGAGCCTACAAAACATTAAAATTAAAGAATTATAGTAAAAAATTCCATGTCCGAACTTCCCCGTAGCTTGCTCCACTGTGTCCCACCCGGCGCCTCACGACGAGAGAGTTTTATCCACACTGAACTGAGCGCAAGTTTGACTTTTCTCAAAATCCGATTATTTTAATTAACTGTAGTACCAGAAATTTTCTCACACCATTGACTTTAACTTTATTCTCGGCGAATTTAAAGTGCTAATTACTGTACACATCAAACTATAATTTGTGAGCGTTCGTGACAAAAGGGACCTTAGTCCATCCAATGTTCAAATTAAATTAATGCTACTGAAACATGTGAGTTCCGCGAAAAATTGTCGCAGAGTTGTGAATTCCAATACAAAAAGTCGTAAATGATCAGAGATCAAGAATTGTCCGTAAGATTTATAGGAGAGGATACAGTAGAAATAATTGAAAGAGGTATAAAGAAAATTTGACGTGTTTTCCTTCCAATAATGCATAATGCTACATTGTGAATATATTTTCCTTTCTGTCTATTTCACTAATTGTTCGCAGGTTTTTGCATTCATTTTTCTTCATAAAAATGTTTCGACAATATTATACAGAGGTTTGCTTGTGCATCATAATTCGCCGTCTCTCACAAGGGAAAGTTTAATTCCATTCGAAGGTTGCAATTATAATTTTCGGCAATCATAAGACTATGCAATCATTTCTTACAAAATCATGCTAATTGTTCCATTTTATCAATAGCAAATCGGTGAGCTTTTTACCTAAACTGAAAAAAAAAAACACATTGGATCTAGACTCTTGAAAACATTGACAAGAAAAATGACTCTTAATTCAATCAGATTTAAGCCTAAATCAAAAGGAAATCTCCTCAAATTAAGAGGCTTGGTTCTTGATTTAAGCTTAAATCTGATTGAATCAAAAGAATTTTTTTCTTGTCGATGTTTTTAGGAGTCTGGACTCTAGATCTGATGTGTTTTTTTCCAGTGTAGATGTCTTCCACAGTTATCGAGGTAAAATACAATTTACGAATTGAATTACTGCAAAGATCAAATGAAGTTACGTTCTTTCGCGCTGGATTATGTGATGCTGATTCATCTTAGAAAAGGAGCTTTCCACTGCCCAACTTGTCAGGTCGGAATTTCAGGTCCTTAAGATGCCTTTAATCTAGCTAAAAACTTTATAATATGCGCCGGGCACATTCGGAGAAAACACATATAATCTTCCTCCTGGCTCGCGGCCAAGGTTTACAATTCTTGCGAACCACTCTCCGTACTCCGGGGAGCATCGGTGTTTGCAGTTCAAATAAAGTAGACCTTCATCGGAGGAAATGACTTCGAATCAATCGAGAGAAAATTGAGAAATGCTCTCCGACGCTCAATGTGCGCTTCGCTTCCGACTCGATTTTTCAAGGAGCGACGTCGTTTTGTCCGAAGATGATCGCGCAACGAACACGCTGTTAGACTCAGACTCCGAGAGTAATTGAAGAGGTCAGTGAGGCATGATGCAACCTCGGCAATTACGTCGGCAGTTTTCACAAATTTCAACATGGCTTCGTTTTGTCAGGATAGGTTTACAAACAAGGTATTAATGAAGTTCTTAGCTAGCGTTTGTTAAATTTCACGACCTCAGTAGCAACGACTTGAGGCTAACAACCGAGTGAGCATGGGCTCGCAACGATCTTCGTCGTCACACCAAAAAATAAAATAAAACAGAAAAAAAAATTAAAGTATTCCCTCTCTAATAGATGTATTCATTCTAAAAGGAACAATGTACAAATGGTTAAATAAAGGAGACCTATGTGCAGAGGATTTGGATACTTCATAGTTCATCATGATTTAATTCATTTGAACCCAGCCCCTTTTGGTATTAATCTGTCACCATTTTCCTGCAATTCTAAACTTTTTGCGAAATGGTAAAAATGCGACAATCGGTTTCTGCACAAGGTATTAATTAAATTACTACGAAACATGTTTTCTCTCAAAATTTCAAGAGGGAGATGTACCCAACAAGAAGTCACAACTCACGAGATGCAAGTGTTTAAAACACACATAGGTGTAATGACAACAATACAAATGACGTTATGTGTATAACACATGTACTAAACTCCACTAAATTCCACTAACTAACTGAAAAACTAACTTTCGTTTGATCTGTGTTGGATATACTTGTCAATATCCCCTTCAGAGGATGTTTTCAAAATTTTCCGTTGGAAGAATAATTGTGTCCCGCGTCATCGAATCACAAAAATGCCTTCAAAGAGTCGAACTCCAAGCACATCCGCAAAGTTAAAACATTTGTATCATCCAAAGATTTAAATATTTTAAAGTAACAACAGCTATGCAATATTTTTATAGCGATTTCTTTTTCTGTGAAATTAAACATCCATCTCCTTCAGCAGAGACTCTTAACACAAAGTACAAAATGCACTTAATGGTCAAACCTCAATCGAAGTACGTCAAAAATGCATTTGTTGTGGGCAAGTTCATGGCACGCTGCGGCGCGGCGTGCTACCAGCTTGAAACGCGCACTGACGCCTACAAACCTAAGGGATACTTCAAGCATTGCGCAATGCGTGAAGTAGCCCTTTAGGTTTGTAGGTGTCATCGCGCGTCTCGCGCTAGCAGCACGCCGCGGCTCTCCCGGCGGGCGGGTGGAGAAGGATTTCTTGCAGGAAAACTCGGGTATCGTGTAATTTTTTTTTTAATTTTCGACTTTCAAAATGAGACACTGGTCGTGTGAAGTAATTAGTGAACTCTAAACGCTAGATAAAGTATAATAATGAAAGGCGGGTCGTGCGCCATGTGCGCTGCGGACGCTTCATTCCCGTTTGTGACTCTGTGAAGGCCTAAAATACGGGAACCAATCAGAGATGGATTCGCATCGTCTTGACTCTTAGTTTAAAGAGACTCTACGTATAGGTGCTCTAGTTTTTTGGCTCATTCTCAAATTCCTCACGAGACACAGCTCGAAATGGCAGCGCGGCTTCTGCGGCTGGAATCTGAAAAGACAGAAGAATCGGAGTGGAATCGGTGACAGTAAGTATTTGCCACCAGTCGAGATTTACTTAAGTGGGGAGTTTCTCGTCCAAGGCCAGAGTAGGTTCGAACAATAAGCGCACTGAATAGCGTAGAATGCGCCGTCACGCGCCCGCCAGATCCCCCGTTAATTTCCCGGATTAAAACGGGGGGCTCGGGGATGAGCCGAGCGGTGTGGCAACGCCGATCGCAAAATACGAAATGCGCTGAAATTCAGCTGAATGGAGCCGAACAATCGAGGATTTGATCACGTCTCGGAGTCTTCGGCGTCGGTGCCAACCCGTGCTCAGCCCCGCTACCTCTTCTGGTAGCAAAGCTGCTAGGAAGAAAGAAGAATTGAAATTCTTGGAGAAAAAGTAGAAAAAACGGGAGAAACGGGAGAAAAATGGAATGGGATGGACATAAAGGAAGACAAATGGAACAAAGGGATAGAAAGGGAAAAGAAAAGGAGTTATTAAAAGGTTTTGCTTAAAAAAAAACCCGAAAAGTTTCTAGGTTAGATCGGCGGCGATGGGCATGTAACACATGTTAGCGCCTACAAGACTGCACTACTTCACGCATTGCATCAAACACAGAGCGGTCATTGCGGGCAGCGTGAAACGGATAGCGCCTACAAGAATTCATGAATACTTCACGCGCTGCGGCAAACACAGTGCGATCAGCGTGAGACGCATAGCGCCTACAAGACTGCGTGAATACTTCACGCATTGCGTCAAACGCAGTGCGGTAAAGGCGCGGCGGCGGAAGTTAAAATCATTATTCACATTTTCACATTTATGTTTGTTCTTCCATAATTTTTTCGTTCATTTCTTATGAAGGGAAGGCTTTGTCCACACAGAGATAGGTTTACGAAACTTAACATTCGCGCAAAGTCCCGTGAACTTTTGCTGGTAGTGTTGACAGGGCTTTCCCAAAAAATGTGTTCAACACCAGTAAACGCGTCTTATGCACCCCTCCCCTTCCCCCGCTGGCACGTTCATTTGATGGTTTTCATTGATGTTTCAAAACGAATGAGAAGGGGGCGGCAAAATACTAGCGGCCCATGGGCGGCAAGTAGGTAAATCCGGCCCTGCCTACCTGTATCGATTGACTATTATATTGTATATTGCTAGAGACGCATGATAGAGAAAACATGATATTAAAAAAAAAAAAAAAAATCTGGGTGCAGATATTAGGCATAAGGGAGATGCTTCCACCGATATCGATTGACAAACATAAATAGTCCATCTATCGATAGACACATTTTCGGAAGCATGTCGTTAAAAAAGAAATCTTGTTAGATGTTGATTCATAGTCCATTAGTGTAAATAATTTTAATTTAATATTTTTTTTTATTTATTTAAGAAGTTCAATTGAGAGACATTTTAGGAGAACGATTATATCAATCGGGTTATGATTTGTGACACAACGAAGCAAAATGTACCTTGTGGTGGGAGAAAAATAAAATTTAAAAAAAAAAAAAAAAAAAAAAAAAAAAAAAAAAAAAAAAAAAATTAAACCACCGTTTAGAGGAGTATTACTGCATCTTTTATCAGAGAACAATTAATAATTAACCCTTTGGCAGCATTTCAAAGTTCGAGTTCGAAAAACACGGAATTTCCGGATACTACTTTTAAAGTTTACTGACGTTGCTGCTAGTCTGAAATGCTCGTCGAAAAGATAACTGCTTAACTCCTAGGAAATGAAATTGCCTATACACAGCATTATGAAGACGCTTTTCTGGGCACGCATAATGAAGAACTCGTGTCGAAATTAATCACGTTTCACGTGCTTGTTCCTTTACTTCCTCCAACTTCTGCTCCCTCTCATGTGATAGAATTGAAATCCACACCCTTCTAAGATGAGTTTCGTCCGCGATGTGCTACGCTTTATCTATTTTAAAGCCTAAACTGACAACAATTTCTACAGAAAATGGACAATCTCATTTTACTAAAAAGCGTGTTTGTAGCGGTATCTATCTTTCTAGGTCACTTTTAATTTCATTTCAGGTGATGCAATTGTGAAAGGCACGAAGCGAGTGATCTTTTACGATTTACAAGTGGACGGATGTATGCTAAAAGGCACTATGGACATAGGGTTAGCGTGGAACGTAGTTCCTTTAATCATAAATATGTTCAAGTCTGTGATGTTCCACGAATGAAACATTTATTTTTAAACGCGGCTGAGTCTGAGGATCTCTTGAAAATTGGTTTTCCTCTCATCCATCACGACTAAGCCTCGTGAGTTATTTCAGGTGTAAGTACTTCTCCTTCCCTCTTCTTCTCCTTATTTGTCTTCATCTTCTCATCCTCTCTCCATTATCCTCACATTATTCTTCCTTGACTTCTCCTTCCTCCTCATCTCTCTCTCTACCTTATTTTCTTCTCCTTCTTATTCTACCTTTCTTCTTCTCCCTTTCTTCTTCTTCCTCTTCCTCTTCCTCTTCCTCTTCCTCTTCCTCTTCTTCTTCCTCTTCTTCTTCTTCCTCTTCTTCTTCTCCCTCTTCTCCCTCTCCCTCTTCTTCTCTTTCTTCTTCTCTTTCTTCTTCTTCTTTTTCTGCCTCTTCTTCTTCTCCCTCTCCCTCTTCTTCTTTTCCCTCCTCTTCTCCTTTGTCTTCTTCTTCGTCTTCTTCACCCTCTTCTTCTTCTTCTCCCTCTTCTTCTTCTTCTCCCTCTCCTCATTTATCCCTCTATTCAGTAGTATGCAGAAAAGCTGAAGGGAAGGGGGAAGGGGGTTTGCAGATTTCTTGTTTCCAAGAGTGAAAACATCCCCTTTCGACGGACCTGGTCGGATCGGAGAGCGAGCCTTTCCGCTGCAATCTTGCGACGTGATTCACACCCGTGTGCAGTTGCCAAGAAGTTAACTGCATTACGATGCTTACTTCCTTGATGCTGCCCCGTTCATTCA
>NW_017551372.1:1712877-1846702 GCF_001854935.1 Bemisia tabaci
GAAGATCGAAGAAAAGAAAAGGCTCCGATTATTTAAATTTAAAGTCGTTTATCAACGATCCTGTCGACTGATGAAGCCGAGCGCACCTTACGATCCAAGCTCGGCGATGATTTTTCTCGTCCTTTTCGCATGGCAATATTGCACGTGTATTCTTAAAGGACTTGAGAGCTAAATTGAGCAGCCGCATTACGATGGGTCAGTCACGCTAGTCATATAATCGACCATTAGACAAAGTGCAAATTTAGGCATTCTGATGTATGTTTCCTGGTCCTCAAAATTTCACGTAAAACACAATTCGCATTATGAAAATTACTGAAATTGACCCCTAATCATGATATTGACGGTTTTGCTGATTACGGAACATTTGAATTTCTCGCTTACAAGGAAAGCAAAAGTGTACTTGAATCAAATCACGCACTACAACGCTCCAAACGCTTATTATGATCAGCGAGACGTTGGTCCGGCGCGCCTTCAATTGCGTGCGATACATCACGCCTTACCGAGAAGTTCGTTTAGTTGCTTAACCCAACGTAACCTAACTCTCGAACAGAATCTACGCTACTAATGTCTCTTCTCGGCGTCGTTCGAAAGTGGGAACGAGGAATATTCACGATTCATGACCCAGTGGTGCCAACCTATAAAAACGTGTCAAGATTTACTCTCAAACATTTTGCAATAAGCTTTACTGGATCGATCTCGCGAAAGCTCAATTCAATAAGTTCAATAAAGCAATAAAAGGAAATCAGTTCTGACACGCCAATATCTTGCCTAGTTTTATAATTAATGCTAAATTTTCCTTATCTTCGCGTTACTCGTGTCAAATTTTGTTGACAACTTGGTGTTGGTTTCCAATATGCCGATATGCGATAGTACAAGTGACGAGTGCGTAGCTCTTATTTCACAAATACAGCTGAAAAATATTTGTGCGTATTTTCCGAGGTTCATCGGTACGTGAAAGAAAAAAAATGACAAGCCTGCGTGTCCTCTCATTTACCTCAAACGAATTAAACGAATGAGAGCTCAAATAGGTACTTGTTTAACAAAGACTTTCGACGGCGCACAGTGGATCGAGTCAATCAGCGAGGTCGGACATGAAATTTTTGACTAAAACTAGAAATTTTTATGTTTATTTCGTCACATTTTAAAGTTTAAGGGGTGCTTTCTGTAGAAAATTTCTCGAGGAAACCGATGGAACCACCTTTAGAACCTCAAAAATTTGTATGAACGGAGTTAAAAGCGTTAAAAATTCCAAGTTGTGTCCGACCTCTTCTATTGACTCGATACACTGTGCGGCGTTAAAAAAGAGCATTTTTAAGCGTATGAAAGTGAGTTAATTCTTTGATTCGGAACGTTACTCTCCTAACCGTGCATCCAAAAACAAGCAAAAGTTGAGCAGATTTGGAATGGGGTTCGTCGAGCATGCACTAATTCTCACACTTTGATTCTGAATCCCTTCGGAGTAAAAGCACCTACTAAACTAGGTCTTTCACAAATTTCAAAAGATTAAGGGCGTTCGGTGTGAAGGCGCGCGAGGCAGCCCCGAAGTTTTGAAAGATTAAAAGCTGCGGTTTTGATGAGTCAACGAGCTTCGAGCGAGACTCCTCTTCGGTACGATGTTCAATTCCCGAATCGAATATTTTGTACGCAAAATACAGAAAATAGGGTTCGTTAAGATGTCGAGCAACCGGGGAGATGTCGACTTAAGGAGCTTTTCATACAATTAGTTTCAACAATTAATCCGAAGTTCTAGTTCTATTTTCAAAAATTAGAATGTTTTCTTTGTTAAAATGTTGAAATGAAAAAGAGCGAGAAATTTGAAATGTTTTATGGGTATACGAATTGAATTTACGGATGATTCGATGAGTAGATAGATAATAGTGTAAATAACGCTTTCCGAATGTGATGAATTAAGGTACCTACCTACGTAACATCATCCTCTCTATTTCTCAACTTTTTTTAAACATTTTTCAAAATTTGTCGTGATTGTTCGTCGGTTAAAAAACTTTAAAAAACGCCAGAAATGCGTATTTACCTTATATTTCTTTGAATTAACTACTGTGACAGCGACAAGGGACTAAAAAAATCGAATAAAACAGATTTTAGTCTAAATCGTCATTCATCAAATTTCACAGTAGGATATAAACGCAATGGCACTTTAGCATTAATGCCTAAAAGTCATTCTGTCATTCAAGAAGTCAACAGGTTCCCACAGCCGCAATTATGTTTGTCCCTCTTCTAGTTTTGCGTTGCCCTTTTTTTCAGAAAGACTCCATTCGGTTTACATTGTGATTGAGATATTCTTAGAAATGGCTTTAAAATAGCTACATAAGAAAGGCAATTTTCACGAATTTCCAGTAAAATGAGATAGTATACTGATTTTCATTTTATTTTCAATCATACGTACAACAGAGCCCATAATTGGGACTACGGTATAAGTCCAAAGTCCCCCCTTACCCCATACAATTAGTTACAATCGGATTTTATTGAAAATTCTAGAGCTTTTGTAATACTGATGCAAACATACAAAATACAACAACAACTTATGGAGTTAGATCCTTGAGATCAAAATGATTAGAAAAGGAATAAAGGAAAATAATAAGGAAAAGTAAAATAATCATAAAAAAGTAAAGTAAATATAATCATTAATAGGAAAAGTAACTAACCGATAAAAAAATTTCGCAGATTTTGAAAATATTGAGATAAAGCACGCCAGTCTCCAAGTTTGTCAAAAATCAAAGAACTTTTACTTTCGTACTCAATATTTTTTGTGTTCATACCTTTCTTTTGTTTAACTTAGCGCGTTCTCTTGCAAGGAACTATTCCTCTGAATATACGTATGGTTGAATTTAACTGGAAAAATTAATCGTAAAGATAGACCTCTTAATGCAGCTATGGTGAAACTTTCCTTAAGTACCCTTTGAGCACAATGTAAACCAGGTGAAGTCCGCCAAAGGAAAGGAGTCGCTATAAAAGAACGGCCCAAGAGGCAGTGAAACTTTTCTTGGACGAGAGGGCATAGAATTGCTCTAATTACCCCCGGTATTAAATTTCCTTCCCTTAATGTACATTACGGCCTCATAACGTTTTCCATCAGGATATCCCATTCGAAAGGAACTTGGCGGCGCGGAGGAATCGTGCTAAGTGCAACAGTCTGTCTTAAAGGACATTGAAAAGGCCATTGGCGGCGCAAATTGTGGATAAATCTCAATAGAAAGCCACAGGAACGTGCAGGTGGGACCGATGCTATTCTGAACACGGAATTCCGCAATCTCCAGCTTCCGAGCTCCGCCGCACAGTGGAAACTTCCTCAACTTCCCTCAATTAGAATCAAGTTCCTGCGATAGTGGCGGGTGTGCGATTGAAACAACTGTGCGCCTACGTAAATTTTCGTAATAAAGACGTAAAGTATAAACAGAACGAGTTTCTCTCTGTCCATTATATTATTATTGTAACCACATGGGTCGTTCAATTATTCGTCAGCTTCGTCATTATTGGGTCGTCAGCTGCTTAACAGGGGTCTGCCATTGTTGCACGCGCTCGTTCCACGCACAAACTGTCGCTTTTCTGACGTAAGGGCGTATCTCAATTTCCACGTGAGCCCTAATTTACATACAGAGATGGAAAATTTCATGAAATTTATTCGAGTGAAATTTCACGCGTGAAATTTATTGAAACTTTTGGGGATACTTTCAGGAGGCTAAGAAACGCCTGGAAACGGTGATTCTAAATTTTGAAATTTTTTACCCCAAGCCTAAAACATCCGCGCGTTGCGGATGTTTTCGTTTAATTTAGAGGTTAGTCATACGGCAGTCATACGGCATTCTGCTTCAGTCCCTCTTCTATTTTTTTCGCTTTCTTTCATTGAATGCCCTGTACGTTAGTAAAGTTCTTTATTTTCAAAAGTGAAACAAGAAAAATTGGACCGAGTTCATCAGAAAGAAACCAACCCACATTAGGTTGAAACTAAAAAAAAGAGGCTTGAAGTTGTATTCCTGCATGGGAATCAATGTACAAATAAACTTTATCACCTCTTTTCACAAACTAATTTCTGTTTTCCGATACTTTCAGTTTTTGGCAGGAAAAAACGTTCGACAAGTGGAACTCAAAAACATTCTCAACTCAATTTTTTCGAAAATAAGGGTTGGTTCCTTTCTGATGAACTCAGTCCAATTGTATCTATCAAATCAATCTATTTGTACGGCAATTTCCATCGAATTACTTGGCAATTAAATCAATATCGTGATCCTTAAGAGATTGAAAAGCTCACCCACAGAGCGGTAAGAGCCCATTTTGAGGGTGTTCACAAGACTATTTGACGTGAACGGAGAGCGCGGGAGGACGGGGAGAAAAATAAATACGAGGACAGGATCAAAGGGGACAATCTATTTAATTAAATGGCTGGTGTGCTCGGCAAGACAGGGACAGGCGGGACAGGGACGGGGGCCGGACAGGGACATGGCGGGAGGAGCATCGCGGCTTGCGGCTGTGGTAGATCTTGGTGTCGAGTTAATATATATTCACTCGGCAATAAATATTGGTCCAAACAGAGCCGAGAACCATGCTGCCCGCCGAGGTAGAGTCCCGCGTTGCCACAATGAAACGACTAGCTTCAAGACGTTAGTGCCCCTTCTACTAAAAGACGCTCTAAAGTCTGTACGCTCCAGTCACACCAACAAAACTGAGGTGCAGAAGCATTAGTTCGAAATGGGGGAGGGGGAGGGGTAATTCCTTGGGAGCCGTTCATAAAATACGTAGTGGGAGAGGGAAGTTTAAGACTTCATGACAGCGGGGGCGTGAGAGGGGGGAGGAGGTAGGTCTAGGGTGCGTTACACTGAAAAAAAAATTATCGGTGTGTTTACTAAGAAAAGGGTAAAATTACCAAGAATTCAGGGTTCTATTTGATCCCAGTTTTTTCTTGGTAAAGTCACCATTTAGGGAATCGGTAATCTTAGCGAAAAATCTCGGTAAAATTATTGAACTTTCTCGGTAATTTTACTGGACCTTGGTAAAAACGCCAATATTTTTTATCGACTATAGTAGAATTACCGAGATAAAATGGCAAAGTTACCGGGAATTGATCACCAATAAAAGTGGTATTCTTACCTGAAAAAAACAGTAAGAATACCGGTTTTTAGGTAAGCTTACCAGTCTGTCTTGGTAAAATTACCAATGATTGGTTGAAAAAAGTGAGATGGTAAAGGTACCAACGGACCTTGGTAAAAACGCCGAGAATTTGTTTTCAGTGTCCATTACACTGAAATCGCCTACATTTTTTTTCCTCCGTGGCCTCATGAGGTCCATGTCAAAAAAAAGAAGATCCGAGCGATTTGGTAATAATCGTAAAATGGAGACAATCAGAAGTATCAGAAGAGCCAATGAGATGTTTCTGGACAGTGGCAATTCTTGTCGGCAACACTGTTTTTCTTCCTAATTTAACACCATTATAAAATACCCATATAATCGATTCTGAGTGAAGCGGCCTGCTGCAATAAATATCGATTGTTTTATATATTAAATAGACCAAACCCAGTATTGCCAGCTACCTTAAAATAATCGCCTCTGGGGACGCTCCAACGTCACCAGCAACAACCCAAATAATCCAAACAGATAATCCAAACAGGTTAACGATCTCAGATTCAAGAGTCTCGTTATCAATCGGCAAGGTATGCTTGTTTGGGGTTACACAAATTGTAATTTGGACGTATTTTTGTCAAACGGAACTAAGCGCCAATTTGAGTTCTTTTTGAGGAAATTAGAATGCCGGATAGCGCGTTCTGTCAAACGGAACTAAGCGCCATAGAAAAGCATTGCGAGTATAGGACGGAATGAGCCCGACACCCGATTCCGCCGCCAATTTAAGCCCCCCTCTACCTTCCTCCCCCGATGGCGCTTAGTTCCGTTTAGCAGAAATACGTCCATTTGGATGTAGGAAGGACATCTGGCAACAATATGGACTATGGGAAAATACGGGGGNGGGGGGGGGGTGTTATGAGAATGAAAACGCAATCCTGTGGCTACCGTAACTGGACCATTGTGATGCGGTTGTTCCATTTCGCTTTATAGTTCCGCTCGGACGACACTTGGTCCATTTTTTCAAAATTTCATCTTTTGCACTTATAGTTCTTGTTGGTGATGGCCGTATACTGCCGTACTAAGGAAAAACGCCGTATGAACATTCGAGAGTTGCCAAAGCTCCTTCGATAATATTTGTTTTTGAGCAAAGCTACTAATAATTTACCTTGACATTTTCAGAAACTTCAGGTGAAATCGCGAACGAAATTACACGAAAAATTTGAAGAAAAAATTTACAAATTTTCCCGAGAATTCATGCTTTACCAAAAGAAATTTGGCAACGGCTGAGGGTTCATACGGCGCTCTTCCCTGGCACGGCAGTATAGCGAGAGGCTGTGAAGTATAGTATCTCTGGCGAGAGCGGGTGGAAAACTGTCGCATTCGGGGGCGCCGACGTGTGAGGTCGGGAGGGTGGTAGCGGGGGGGGGGGGGGGGGGGGGGGGGGGGGGGGGGGGGGGGGCGTGGGTGTAAGTTGGTGAAGTTGTTACACGGCAGCAGAGGAGCCGGGACGTGATCGAAACAAAGAATTTATGTCCCCTATCTTAAATTAATCCGTAAACCTCAGCGGCCTGAGCCTTAGCCGTGGCGCACCGGCCGTAATTACACGGCACAACGCGACGTCGACGTCGACGTCGTGATCGCGCCAAGAAAGCAAGGGCCACGCTCGTCCGCCCCGGGCGCCGAAACCTCGCGAATACTAATGCTTTCGAAGGCAAATTTCCACGTCTCTCAAATACTATCAACTTCATATCAATGGCCCAAGTGCAAAGCCGCGTATCTCCAAAGCAGTCTTTCAAAATTTCCCATCATGACCTACTTTTACGAGGAGAAAGAAACCAGCTTCATAGCTTGAATTTTTTACTGAATATTCTGGTAGCAGAGAAGAAAAATGCAGAAAGTTTCCAGGTGTCAGAAATACTATGAACTTCATATCAGTGCCCAAAGCGCCAAACCGCGTATCTCCAAAGCAGTGGTTCAAAATTTCCGATCAAGACCTACTTTTACGAGGAAGAACAAACCAGCTTCATAGCTTGAGTTTGTTACTGAATATCCTGGTAACAGTAAAGAAAAATGCAGAAAGTTTCCAGGAGATAATACGTTAAATAGTTTCCCAAAGAACAAATCAATGCGACAGGTGTATGAATTTTCAGAGGTTTTACCAGTTTTTTTGGCCAACTGTTTTTGTTCGCAAAAGGAATGTTCAAGCTCGCATTAATGTCAATTTTTTTACGATAAAAAAGTTATTCAATCAGTTTTTCAAAGCAGCCTCGTTACATCTAGTTTGAACGCACTAGACAAAGTTTCCGATCAACCAGGGCAAAGGTTAAAATGTCATCGAAGGCACCAGCCAAAGGCCACCCGATTTCAGCGGGAGTTTGTGGTTGAGGACCCCTCAATTTGCATGATTGGAGGTATCAATAAATAATGATTACACTCAAGTTACTATGCCATGCAGGGTTTTCAAATTGCGTCCTGAAACTCCCGAATTTTACGGTAACTTTAGAACTGATGATATGTTACACAGCGAGAAAAAAGGAGTTTATTTGTGACCGTCCAAGATGAAGGAGAATATAAACGCTAGACTCTCAAAATTGAGCTATTGATCAAGAGGATTGAATGTTCAACGGAAATTCGGGAACAAAAAAAGCATAAAATTGTCACATTAACCCGTATAGTTCAAAGAACAAAGTTTCCAGAAAAAAACTTCTCAAATGTAAAGTTGCCGCGTTAAACTGCAAACTTATGCCCTCTACTGGAATTAAATAGAATTGGACATCATTTCAAAATTTGAAGCGGCTACTTTCTGCTTCAATTTCGAACAAACGTACATGTGCCAGTGGTTTCCTTGTGTAGATGGGTGAGTTTAAAGATGTGCCAGAAATGATAGTTCCTTAATATCAGACGTTAAACCGTTCATATAACTAATTTTTTAGTTCGTACATTAACGGAAGCTTTACGTTCAACTATCAAATCTCTTAGATCCCAACCCAACAAAAATCCCTTTAAAAATATCACCTTCATAGGATATATAGGCTGTTCTTTTTCGCAAACGGAGTCTTTAATGTTATGTTTTGATCTCCGTGACGGTTTTCTCTTGTACATATTAAAAAGCATGAGCAGTTAAGGTGAACTTCATGCCGTCTGATTTGACAACCACGGTTAAAATTTTCCGATGCCAAATTCCTCGATATTGCAGGAAGAATAAATGGGGTATAATTTGGTGTTACCCGCCGGACTGGCAACGGTTGGACCCGAACGCAGGACGATGGCCAATCAAAAGTTTGGAGGAGCACCTCGAGGGGCACTGTGTTTACTAACATCTATTTCATGGGTCTCAAAGCTTGTGGGGTCCGAAGGGCAGTGCTGCCTATTCACAAGTGATAAAATCGGTCATAAAGTTATGGCAATTGCTCCTATGTGACACAATTCCTTCCGCCACTACAATCTGCCTTAACATGCGCATAGACGCATTTAGTGGTGACGTCACGGAACGACACCAAAGACATAAAGACGGAACGCTGGAAGAAGAAAATGAAGCCACCTCTCCTATTGGTTAGAGCAGCAGAGAAACTAGCTTTATCTGAGATTCCTGTAAGACTGTCTATTAGGTTCTCGACGTTATCGTCAAATTCTACCGTGCTAAGGAAGAACGCCGTATGAACATTCGAGGGTTGCCAAATTTCCTTCAATAAAATGTTTATTTCTACGGAAAGAGATGAATATTTTTTCTTGAAATCTTCTGGAACTTTAGAACAATATGCGAACAAAATTCTCTGAAAAATTGAAAGGAGAATATTCATAAGTTTACCAGGGAATTCTTATTTTATCAAAGGAAATTTGGCATTGCCTGAAGGGGCACACGGCGTTTTTCCTTTGCACAGCAGAATTATGGTAGCAATCTTCCTCATCGGAACATTCTCGATGGAATGTCGGTCTCACTCGAAAGTCGGAAATTCATTCGACCTGGATTGTTAAATCATCATCAATTGATCGATAATCGATTAATCCCTATCTTGGCAAGGCTATTTATCGATCAAGTTATTCCATAAAGATTCAAAAATCGACCCTATATGACAGAGTCACGGCCCGGAAAAAGTTGAAGATGACTCCGGGGGAGCGGCGGCCGGACTGGGTCAAAGGGCTGCCACTGATGTCTAATTGAAGACTGTGGAGGCTGAGAGGGATCAAAGGGATAAGCTGGAGCTCAGGCACCGGTCATCTACAACTGCTCTTGCTTAATACATCGCTTAACCCGCTTCTCTGCGCTAAGTATTCGTATTCGAACGTATTTCTACCAAACGGAACTATGTGCATTGAGACATGAACTCTGAGACCCTTAAGAATACATGCATAACAGGGCTCACACCATTATTCACATAGTTCCGTTTGACAGAAATACGCCCATTTCATAATCACCCCGGACCGAGTGCATATTTTCTTCATGATCAAAGCTGTCATATGGACGTATTCATGCTAAAAGGAACTATGTGCATAGGGTTTGCGTGGAACATAGTTCCTTTTAGCATAAATACGTCCATATGAACTTGAGAAATCATCGGTTTGCATACATGACCAGGACTACGGATGCGGCGTTTAATTTGGGGCACAAAAATTTAAAGGGAAAAAAAGGTGAGTACAAAAATTCTATGAGTCGTACTCATGGTTATTCTTGAACAGCTCCTGGTTAATCATGTAATGAGGCAAAGTTGAAGGAGCACATGAACATAGCGTCATAGCATCATAAAAAGAGACATTTTAATTAATTGCGAGTAAAATTCAACAGAATAACTTCATAAAAATATATTTATAAAGGATCCCAATGATTCGCTTCTACAAAACATGAATAATAACAAAAAATGGAGGTTTTAACAATTTTGAGGTAGGTTCATGCCTACTTTAAAATTCGTCAAAATCCAGGGCCAGATTTACCTACTTGCCGCCCATGGGCCGCCTGTGTTTTTCCGCCCCCTTCTCATTCGTTTTGAAACAGCAATAGATCGTATTCGACATTGGTTTGATGTATCGTTTGGTTCAAAACAATAGAACATAACATCTCAAACAAAAATATTAGGATTTAATTCGGAAAAGCTGAAAATGATAAAATTCCTAACAATTTCACTTTTCATTGCCATTTGGTACTCGAGAGAATAAAAATTCGATTACAAAAGACCCGTTACCTCAGATTTTGACTTAAATGACTTTAATTGACTTTAAATTGACTTTTGAGGCTGTGGTTACATCTTGAATCAATCGATATCAATATAATCTCACCTGTGTGATCTGTCGAATATGATCTATAAAAACCATCAAGTGAACGTGCCGGTGGAGGAGGGGTGTATGAGACGCGTTTACTCGTGTTGGCCACATTTTTTGTGAAAGCCCTGTCAACTCTAACAAACGTTCGGTTCCGTAAATCCATCCCTGTTTGGATAAGGCCTTCCATTTATAAAAAACTAACGAAAAATTATGAAAGAACAAACATAAACGTGGTTAATAATTTTAACTTCCACCGCTGCCCGACCGCACTGTGTTGGCGCAATGCAAGAACTATTCATGCAGTCTTGTAGGCGCTATGCGTTTCAGGCCCACTGCTGCTGACCGCAGTGTGTTTGACGCAATGCGTGAAGTATTCATGCAGTCTTGTAGGCGCTATACGTTTCATGCCAACCGCCGCACCGCTCCGTTCCAGGTCAAATTGCGTGTTTGGTTTATCTAATTAAAGGTGCTGTCTCTTGTATCACCGAGAGACGACAAAATTAGAAATTACTTTACTTTCATTTTCAAGAAATGAGAGATTTTGTCGCCTTTTCTCGTTTGTAATTCATTTTCTGAATCCGATTTTTCTCTCTCTTTTTTTGGTACCTACGTTCAAAAAGATTGCAAAATTTGCCGCCCCCTACATTTTGCCGACATGGGCCGCGGCCCATGTGGCCTGGCCACCCCCTTAATCCGGCCCAGTCAAAATCATGAAACTTTTTCCTCCATATTTTTCAATGTTTCTATAAAGTAGTAAATCACTGTTATCCCTTATTGTAATAATCCATTTCCGAGGCTATTCTGTCGAATTTTACTCGCGCTTTTGTTGCAGCTATTCCTTCAATAGTTTTATGGTGTTAGGGTGTTATGGTGTCATCCTTAAACCTTTCTCAGTCACAGAAATGTACCTTGAGGGATCTCTAAAAAAAGAACTGTTTGCGGAACGGCTAAAAATGGTCTACATTTTGCAATTAGAGACTACAATGTCTGGTTCATACGTTAACACACCTATGTGCGTAGAGAAGCTAGTGATACATACGCTGTTTCTAAACTGAACTAGATATTGTAGTTCCTGCTTGCAAAATGTAGTCCAAGTACAAGTACAGCCCTACACCTAATAATGATCCAACTTGCACAAATGGGGGAGAGAGTAAGGTTACTTTCGCACAAATCTTTTCCAATCGCTCGCTTTTGATCTGCACTGAGGGGTATTGTTCTGAGGTAGAAGTTCTGAGGGCCCCGGCCGGTGGAATCACGAGTACAAACTACTTGCCGTGGAAACTTCGGATAGCTTTGCGGCAAAAGACTTGTTTTACGAGATTCTGAGGACCGCAGACGAAAACAAGGCTGGACGCAGACCGCATGCCTCCGGTGCAACCTTGATTACCGCCTCAATTATGTTGAAAGTGGTCAAACTAATGAAGGGCTTTAAGTCAAAGTCACGATTGGTTATCGATTTGGTCGGGGTCGGGTCGGGTTGGGGGCGGACTGGCCATCTCCGGGCGTGAGACTGGTCATGGCAGGCGTCTCCACTCCGTTGCCGCTTCCTTCCATGCCCTTAGTTCTAGCTCAGTTTAGAAACAACATATGTACCATTCATTTCCCTATTCACTTAAGTGTTTACACGGATGAGCCAGTAATTGTAGTTTCTAATTGTAAAATGAAGCCCAGATAAAAGACAATAAATAACAATGATAACCACTATAGACAAAGTAATAAATGCACACGGAGAAAAAAACTTCGTGCATGGGACCCGAAGTTGAGGTCATATGGATATCTGAAGTTTTCTGATCATACAAGGGGAGAAGGCAAATATGTATGAGCCAAACTCCATGTACTTTTCTCGCGTATTGGTTGTCTTCAATTACGATTTTGATCTAAGTTTACTGTGGTATTTTCGCAAGCAGTTTAAAATTAGTGTTTAAAATGTAATCTTACAAAGATTTTTAGGAGCAAATCTTCCCCTGGACCTCTAAAATTTAATATTTACTAAGTCCTTCCTTTTTTTAGATGCGGCTTAAAACGAATTATCTACAGGTGTCATAATCTCAATTTCATCACGAGTGACGAAATTGATTTGATAGGCTTCATATTGTTTTACATAAATTTAACCAATCCGCAAGACTCGTAACTACTAACAATTTGACAACGTTTAAATTTCGTTTATAGGCTTCTAGGAAACCCATCAATCTTTGAAGAACAAGCCTCCGCCGAGGGGCATAGTGTACGATTGCGACGGTCCAACGTCTGATCTGGTTACCAAGATGAATTGAACCTTGCCGGAAACCGACTTCTGGAACACCAGTTTGCTCTTAACCAATGAAAATTACTTAGGAGTCAAAATCATCCCCTCTTGTTGCGTGAAACATTTTTTCTGACTTTCTACATGGAGAAGTTTCCGGGAAAAATCCCTTAAGGTAAGCAGTCTGACGAACTGAGGGACGGAAGAATTTGAGATGGGATTCCTTCCCCCCAATCCTATCTAACGCGAAGGGACAAAATACGTCAAAAGAGAAAAAATGTAGATATGCATCAAAATTTTTTGTTCTCTCTCTCTCTCTATTTTTTTAAAATTTCGACTACAGGTACATGTATTAAGAAATATTTGATTAAGGCTAATAAACTAGATCTAGACTAAATGAGTTACACTAGATTAGCTGGTGGGTCAGGGACCCTAACTGAAAATACATTATTGAGAATCTTGACCTGAGTCGCTTAGTCACAAGTTTTTAATCGACAAAGTCTACATATCGCCTCTTTCTCTGGCTCCGTTGATCTGACCAAGGGCTACGTTCGTCAGCCAATTAGCAATTAAAATAACCCAACGGTACGGTACCGGCCAAGTTTATTCTGAAAAAAAGGTCACCAGAACACCGGCACATCTCCCGCAGAATCAGATTACATCCTGAACCTTTCGCAAAACGAACCAAACGGTAACCGTTGACGTTCCGGCAGAAACGAGACGGCTTCAGTTTTCAACCCGCGTTGTCA
Source organism: Bemisia tabaci (assembly GCF_001854935.1). Taxonomy (NCBI): domain Eukaryota; kingdom Metazoa; phylum Arthropoda; class Insecta; order Hemiptera; family Aleyrodidae; genus Bemisia; species Bemisia tabaci. Next base: position 1,726,198 of record NW_017551372.1, read on the forward strand.
AACATGTTTTAAATCAGCATTATTAGAACAGCAATGGTATGCTCATTCTGCCTCTATACGACTCTCATAAGGACTGACAGTGTACAGGAGTGAAGGGAAAGATATGGGGTAAAGAAAAAAGAGAAAATTCTGAAAAAAGGGTTTTCACGAGAAAATATTGTTTAAAAAAAGTTAAATTCGAATGTCAACGCTACTTTCTGCCAAATGATACTTGATGATCAGCTTAATGAGCGTAGAGTCGAATGAGACTGATGAATGTCGGGGTGAGTACCTACTAGAATTTTCCGAATTTGGTTAGGATTGCTGAACAAATTGCTCAACTTTTTGCTCATCAGTCATCATTCGGTGAGTTTGAGCGTTGACTTGAGAGAATAACTTTTCTGATATGGAAAAGATAGCATTATGGAGTCTCCAAAATATATTGTCTCAGGCAGTAACCACAAACAAGGAATTAATTCAAATAATGACAAATTTAGCCTTACTTTACAAATGTAAGATAAGACTAAGGCTAAAGGCAAGGTGGGAATAAACTTGTCTTTATTTTCATTATTAATTATTAATTACACCTTGCTATTTCCAATGATGTTCGAATAAAGAATTGCTTCGAAATACAGAACGAAAAATAAATTGGAAATTGATCCCGCGTACGGCCATCGTCGATCCTAAACTCAGGGACTTGTGGATTTTAAGTTACGGCCGTACGAAATAAGTCTTTCTGGGATAGGTGTGACGGCAATGCGAAAGGACTCGTCAAGAAAAGGGGTTTTTCACGGAAATCGGTCGCTGCGTTGTCAGAATGACTGAGAAATGGGAATCCCATACTCAAGCGCATGTAAAAGTTTGATGAGTCCTGAAGGAATGGCGCCACCGGTTGCGCTCCGTTGACGACGCGACAGATATAGTCCAGGATCCTGATTAATTAAGTCTCGAGAATAAAAAGGAACGGGAAGCTCATCCTCGTGTCTCCAGCGCGACTCAATTAGCCCATAGTGCGCGTGCATAGTCCCATGGATGCAGTTTCCACTCCGCCGGAAAAGTGTAAAACATGAAGAGAGGTAATTTTTTTTTTTTGTATTTTCACTCGGGAATAAATTTTTTGCAGCTTCCCTTTTTCCTTCCTGCTTGTCTCACTATGCGCATCGCTGACTCGAAGAGTAGAATGTTTACCACTGACCTCAGATGTCCCGAGCAAATGGAAGTCCTAACGTTGAACAATTGAGCAGAATCTAGGGTAAAAAGTTCCAAGTATCGATACCACCTCAATGTATGACCAACAGGTCCTTAGGCAAGGTCTGGACTGGAGGGAAGTCGCACAATTTATATTCAAAACCTTACTCGGAAAAATATTCGCAGAACGAGAAGTTTAAACATCAACTCTTGAACGGGATTTTGACAAGTATTTTAAACGCAGATCAAATAAACTACATTTTACAACTAAAATTTACAATTTGTCTCTCATTTTAGAAAAAAACATGTGACAATAGTTTCACTATGCAGACCCTCGTAAAAATTGACAGTAGAATCTGTGTTCCAAAATACCATCGACCTACAGCCGGCTGTAAGATTTCCAATATCTTCTATAGCCGGCTACACAATTTCTTATAGCCTTTTATAGCCGATGGCGATTAAGCTACAGCCAGGCGATAAAGTGTATGCTAAACGTTACTAATTACGGATGCTAGGACTTGGTGAGTTTTTGGACTACTGCTCTCTTTTTGGGCCGTAGTATCTTGATTTATTTTGCGAGGAAAGCTCCGTACTTTTGATGGATGCCTACCATTCCTAATATATTAGAGCGCCTTCAGTTTCGTATGATACTGTGCAATACCTATGGTGTGAAATAGTTGCTTCAAGCGCCGTGGCACGCTGCGGCACGGCTTGCGGGCAGCCAGCGCGAAACGCGCATTGGCGCCTACAAACCTAACTGGGATACTTCACGCATTGCGCAATGCGTGAAGTATCCCTGTTATGTTTGTAGGCGCCAGTGCGTCGCCGCTCCGCTTTGTGTTAGGCTCTAATATTTAATCTGGCGGAGTCAGCGTTTTTCAACTCATGATTTTGAAATGTTTGCACATCCTGTATGGATTATTCTCATTTTTATTGACGAAAAAAAATATGTATTAAAGGAAAATATAATGTGTGTTTTGTAAATATTAAGGTGGTTCCGTATCAAACTTAATGATTTCCAAAGCACACGAATTTCTACACAATTTCTTATAGCCTTTTATAATCGATGGCGAATAAGCAACAGCCAGGCGATAAAATGTAAAGCCCGGCGATAGGAACTATAGCCCGGCTGTATAATTTTTTATCGCTTCGTATAGCCCGGCCGTATGATTTTCTCCGCATTCTGCAGCCAGCTAGATGATTTTCTGTAGCCTTCTTTAGCTGGCTATAAGAATTCCTATGGTATTTTGAAACGCAGCTCTTATCGCCAATTTTCACCAGGGGTTAGGTGATGTTATGGATGAGCCAAGAGTAAAAGGAATCCCTTAGTAGCAAAATGCAGTCCAAATGGAAGTCAAATTATATACAAATAACGTCATTTGTATTGCAGACATTTAATTAATGATAATAATTGCAAATTCTTTTCGAGGGTAAAACTTCAGAAGGTATACCTCAAAGTGCGGCGTTGCAGATTTCCTTTTACATTTTGTTTTTTACATGGAAAGGTACATAGGGTCATTTCTTGAAAACTTCGGTGGTTTTCTTCTGTGTGTGTGGAATATGCTGTGAAAATTTTAAGCCATGATATTGGATCGGCCTCCTTTGAAAGCGTAGATTTTGAAACACCGCAACAGGTGTATGCGATTTTTGCAATTTCACAATCGTTTTATCTTGCTTCGGAGTCGATTGTCAGGAGTGGTGTAGTGAGATATATGTTTCATCGGTGAAGTTTGAAGAGAAAATATGTTGCGTTGTTTTAATTCAAACCTTGTGTGGTGTATCATTATACACACAACAGCGATAAATATAAAAAATTGAATTATGAATGTATATCGTAAAATTATTCAAATTTTATTAATTTGGAAGGAATCAATGAAACACATTTTAAAAGGCAGTGATTCTTCAAGTTTGGACTTAATCACCACTGTCCCTTTCATGAGCGTGTGCTTTCGTATAGGTTTACTGAAATAAATTGTCGTCAAATGAAATATTACTTTTAATCCTGGATTACGTAGCTTATTTATTCGTCAGACCCTTATTTTGCTGTGTAAAAAGATATAGCGGAACCGTTAGTCTGAATTATTGAAACGCTGATTTCGAATTTTCTTGAAAGTCTTTTCCAACGATTGAAGTAATATTAAGAGGTACTTTTATGAGGAAATGAAAACTTAATTGAAATCGATGAAAGCTTAAAAATCAAATTTGCTTGAGCTCGAGCGCCCTCGAGAGCTTTCTGACATCCTTCAAGAATGAGAATGAATTTAATCTCAATAATAAATTCAATTTTCTGCAGCCATTGGACCGGGACCCGAGCGAAATTTTCAATTTAAGTTGCCAAGTTTTATAGGATTACAAATGTTTTGAGAAAAGATCGTTGTAAATGTCGAGAAAATTCTTCTCCTTATTTCTCTTTTCATCTTCTTCTTAAGTTATCTTGTTAGCAACGAATTTGTCGACGAAAAAAGTCTAATAGAGGATATTGTTATAGGGAGGATGATACCACTATTCGACCACGTGTTGCCTACACTAAAAATTGAAGGAAAACCGGCATGACATTAAGTAACCTCTTCCCGTTTGGTGAACTCGCTTTGACCCCAAATCGGTTTTTTTAGCTGTGTTAAACAATGGACCACTAGACAAGGTACGAATTTTAGCATTCTGATACATGTTTCTGAACCAAAAGTTCACGTAGAATACGATTCGCGCAACAAAAGTTATTGAAACCAACTCTTAACGAAGATATTAACGTTTTTATTCCACATCAGTTACGAGGAATTTGAACTGGCCGCTCACAAGAAACTCAAAGCTCTACGTTAGTCAAATCGCGCACTACAACGGCTTCAGCAAGCTTCTCAATCGAGCAATGTTCATTTCCCACCATGTGTTGTTCAAACTATAAGCAATTTGCTATAGCTGAGCCAAAGCGTCAAGATTGAGGTTGCCAGATTTATATATCGCTGAGACGTTGATGATAACGTTTAGCGCGCGATGTGAATGACGTAGAGCATTGAGTTTTCATGAGCGGGTGGTTTCAATTCACGCATCAAGAATCATTAAATATCTTCGTAAGGATTTAATTTCGGTAATTTTCGTTGTGCGTATCGTGTTATACGTGAAATTTTGGTCAGGAAACATGTATCAGAATGCTGAAATTCGTACCTTGTCTAGTGATCCATTAACAATTTCCTGAATGCGTCAGAAATAACGACCTATTACGCTCTTCCTAATGACGTCATTATGAAGTTGGAGGAGTGACGAGAAATTGCATCATGATAATGCCAGTTAATATCGAATTAAAATTTACAACAAAAACGCCTTGATTATCAAACTTCATTGTTCCTGTGTCATGTGGCCTTGATTTGTTCCAACCTTATCATACCAACCTAATTTGCCGTTCAAGTCATGCGATGAGTTATCAATATAAGTCCATTACTTTTTTCATCTTTTTTCGACCACGTATGGGGACTTCTTAGTTCTTAGTGAGCTCTCCTTAAAGTGGTTCAGGATGAGTTTCACTTCTTTTACTCTAACGGTTTATAGTGTCATTTTAAAATGTGTGTCAGGACAACACCGTCACAAATATATCTAGGAAGCGAGAAAAAAGAATGAGCTTTTAGGCCAGTATGTGCGGTTAAGTATGAACTTCTAGGTCACAAAATAACATACGGATTCTAAATAACATTTGGATTCGAAATAAAATCTCTGAAACGATGGTAATCACCTCGTCCCTAGTAGGTAAGTCTAACGGAGAAATAATTTTAGGTCTTTGAAATTTTTAAAGTCAAAAGAACCAGATCTAAGAGGCTTAGCAAAAAGTTAGACTGACACAAAAGTTGTTATTCTACTGTAGTGTTTAGCCGGAAAAGTTACATTTCTTTATTTCTTTACGTTCAGCCCAAAGTTGCTTTGGAGCCATTTTTGTTGTAACAGTTTTCTTGATTATTCATTAATTTATTCATTTAAAGCATCAGGTGTTGCCCTCTATTCCTACATTGATTTAGGTTGCGTATTGTAAAAATAGGCCGTTATCGAACATAGAAAGTATTGCGATACTTCGGGGTTCTAGTTTTAGAGATTAGAATAAGAGTATGAGAATAAACTAATAGGTATCTCATAAAGTCTTGTTTTATGCAGGCGGGCCACTGGACATCATTCGGGTCGTGCGTTCAATGATGCATTTAATAGGAGCTGTTATACTGCTTTTTAACATTTTTAGCAAGACAATTTTGGCAGAGAGGACGCCAAGATCAATTAAAGCCCAATTAGACTTGTTTGATGTTGTTCCAGATGTTATAAACACGTATCCTGAATCGGAATGTGAGGTTAGATTGATTTTTTTAGAGCATGTAAGATACGTAGCATTGTTCTTTTATTTTAATGAAAAAAAAGAACTTCTTCATCATACAATCATTCGTTGTCATTAATCTGAGAGTGTGATTGAGAAATACTCGTAGTTAGTAAAAAAAATAAGGCATAACGTTTCCCTCTACAAAGGAATTCATACGACTTGTCCTTCTTTATAAGAATCTTCATGGAGAAAAGAACAAGCTCCTCCCGTTTCCTTTACTACTAACATGCATGCTTGGAAGAAACAAGGAAGAAATCAGAAAGTATTCCTGTCCAGCCACAAGAGGTGAGTCATGTTGATCATTCACGAGTCATACAAGGTGTGCAAAAAGTGTGTTCATATCTCAAAAACGGGTTGCAGATATTGACATGCGCTTCGGACTAGACTTTCTCGAATGAAGGGCAAAAATTAGGGGTGGTGGGGGGGGGACTTACGACTTAGTCGTCAATAACACAAAATAATCGAATATAAATACATTGATGATTCAGTCCATTGGTCAAAAATATCAGTTCAACGACCAATAAACCCACACGCAAGTTTTCCCCCTCGTTTCAAAAATCGAATCTACTTTAAAAGTTTGTTACATACTTAGTTTCTTGCTACACCATAACAGTTTACTTGGCATATTATTTTCCACATTGATGCTCTAGATAAATCTACTTACTCCTCCTCTCCTCGAATTGCCTCGTATCGTCTTATTTAATTTTGATCGTATTTGCAGGTAATCTACAGTTGCATGAACTGTCCAGAAGATGGGAGGGTAGTTGACTTCGGGACCGAAATACATCCGATCGAAACACAAGTTGAACCGTCTGTTGAGTGGCCTGCTGATCCACATTTGAACTACGCTCTCATTTTAGTTGGTAAGTCGCTGTGACATTGTGTGAGATTAATTACGATAAGACTGTTCCGCAGCTCCTCTCCTATTTTGTCTCTCGTTCGCAACAAAACTACTAAAATTACTGAAAGAATATCGCACAAAATCAATCAATCACACTCATTCAATATATCATGTACAGGGTGTTTTCAAACCACCCAAAAAGTTTGTTTTTTTTTTTCGGTTATTTTAGGTTGCATGAAGTTGGAGACTGCGAGGTCGGACAGGGAGTTGACCCCAAAGAATCCAGATTTAAGGGCCCTGAAGCCTTCGGCCCCCCTGGAAGCGTAAACGCGGGGCGTGAATTTAAGAGTTGGGGGCTACCGTCAAAATTTTGAATTATTTTATCAAATTCAGAAATTACGGGACATTTTACGGATATTATGATCGCAAAAATACAATTTTTCTGTTGACAGATCCTGATGTTCCAAGCAAAGAAGTACCGACCATGCGAGAATGGCAGCATTGGCTTGTGGTTAATATACCGGGAATCGACTTCATGTCTGGGAAAGTATTAACTGAATATCAAGGAGCTGCACCTCCAAATGGTACAGGTAGAATTATACCTTCTTTTGGAATCGCTATCAGTTCAAAATTTCCTTGAAGGAGGATCTTCGGTGCTTATGGAGCATGATTCGATAGTCGGTCGATCAATGGACACTTTCTGCATTTCAGGACCTTATTTCTAAAGAATTTTTGAGAATCACCACACATTTCGTACGTCAGATGTTTGTACACAAAAGACTAATGGTGCATGCGCTGTCCGTTCTGTGCATGTAATGGCCGGCGCTTAGAGCATATGTTTTAGCTCTGTTCATTTTGAGGATCAACCTGGTCTTCGATCAATAATACCTCGATAGATTGGTAAAGTAAAGCAGGACAAAAATGGGTCAAAACAGGGTGGCTTTCAAAATTCATACTTTCCATTTTAAACCGAAACAAATGTGCGGAAGTGGATGTTCTCAAGTGTTCAGATAGCATTCATCTCCATTTCGTACACATACAAAGCTCATTTAAACGCCAATAGTTCAAATGAGATCCAGCGGGAGGCACCGTTTTTATCATATTTTAACTGCATATAGAAAGGAACAATGCGTGCGTTGCCATACAGAAACGCCATACATGATTGGGTAAAAAAAGAGTAAGTTTCGTTTTATTTTTGTTTCCAGGTCCTCACCGTTATGTTTTCTCTGTTTATCAGCAACCGAGAAAAAATATGACATTTGACGAGCCTAAAATAGAAAAGAGGTAAGAGGGAGAGAATCGTTTGTTCGCAGTGATAATATATTTAGTCGAAGCGTGCCGGAAGGAAAACAGACTACTTGTAAAATTTTGTGATAGACACTTACTTCCTGAAAAGAAAATTATTCTAGAAGGTGTTTCTAGCATACTATCAACATTAATTAATAGTTGGCAAGGACTTAACACCTAAAGATGAACTGAAATAACAATGTGAGACAAACGTCTTAACTGCTCCCATTTCAACAAGAAATTCCTACTCTAATATAGCCAACATCAGTATTGCATACCCTTTTCGTACTTAGGAGAGATTTTAGACTTCTGGCCGTAACTTAATATTATTGATGAATAGGATAACTGTTTACTTTAGGCTTTTTAATGACAGACTTAATTGTATTAATGAAGTTTCAAACGAATTTGGCGAGTAAATTACATTGTAACAATGTCCGTGATTACAGATTTTGTCCATTTCACCCCCTTTTTTTCTATGTAAATACAAATTTTCAGTTAACTTCAATGTTTTTATTTTTTTAGGTCTGATAAAAACCGCTCAATGTTTTCGACAAGGAGGTTCGCTGACGAGTACAAATTAGGAGATCCCATCGCTGTAAACTTCTTCATGTCCGAATACAACTACCCGCCCAGAAAACCCGGAGAATAGGGTTAATAGATCGTCCTTCTGGTCAATCTATTACATTGACGTGATAACGAGATAAACTTTGTGTGTTTGATTATGCTGAATAATTTTAGTTTCTAATTTTGTTTTTATCTTTCAGCCTATATCTTCAAAAATCGATTTTATGCATTCTATTTTGATAGATAATATACGTTTGAAGGATGTAGAGGGAATGTTCTCAGGAGAACAATAATGGCATTTATTGTCGATAAGTCGAAAAATTCATCCACTTCCATCATAATACAGAGTTATTAGACTAGACTGGTCATGCAAATAGGTAGGTATGCATTAATTAAAAAGGTACCCATATTGATGAAGAAAGGGGCATTGATCGCACCCTTTTCAGGAGGCAAAAGATAGCAAAAAGGAGGCCTTTCATTCAAACGCCGCCGAGAAGAGATATTAGTAGCGTAGATTCTGCTCGAGAGTTAGGTTACGTTGGGTTACGCAACTAAACGTACTTCTGGGTAGGGCGTGATGTATCGTGCACAATTGAAGGCGCGCCGGATCAACGTCTCGCTGATCATATCAAGCGATTGTGTTGTGTGATTTGATTTAAGTAGACTCTTGTCTTTCTTGTGAGTGGGAAATTTAAATGATTCGTCATTGCTTAAGACGTTAATATCATGGTTAGGGGTCAATTTCGGTAATTTTCAATACGCGAATTGTGTCTGAACCTCTAACGAGTAATGCGGGGGAATCCAAAATCTGATAAGCGGCATCACGTGCTGCTACATTGTAAGATGGTACACGTTAGTCCTCATTGAGATTATAAACTTGAATTCATCCGCTTTATTAAATTTTTATAGCGAAATGTTCTTTAAATCTTGGTCTTATTTTAAAATTAAAATTCCATTCTCAGCTTTTAGATCCCTGTCAATGAGAGTAACACTTCAACGGCGTGAGTCGACGATCACATATCTCGTTTGTGGCGTCTGAAAATCTCCGCCCCTATGTTATTTTTTTAAAGGAAAACAAATTGACATCATTCCTTGAAGTTTTTGCAGAATTTTCTTCGCACAGAGAAGAAAAATCACGGCAGTTTTAATGAATTGCCGTCGAGTAATTTCCCGTTTAAAAAATAAAGTATGACAGGAAGTCTACGAGGTCGCGAACCGAGTTATGTGATTGCTGACTTACACCATCGACTTGCCTAATCTTAGCAACACTTGGACGTATTTCTACCAAACAGACCTATGTGCAAGTGAGAAATATGGGGTGTGCTCGTTAGTTCTCTTTGCGTAAGTGAATGAGAATAATAAAGCGCCAGTGACGTCAGCAGCAACGAACGAGCGCCGGCACAACGGGGAGGTCGTTGGAGGGAGTCTTTAGCTCATGAGCCCTGTCCACAACGCTCTCTTGCCATGCCCGCGGCTCATGACTCCCGCATTCAGTTGACACCTAGGTCTGTTTGATAGAATGTAATATCCCGCTTTTCCAATTCTACAAAAGGAATCACGCCCACTTTTACATAGCTTCTTATGCAGCTTCGACGAGCACACCACATATTTCTCACCTCCACATAGGTCTGTTTAGTAGAAATACGTCCACTTGATAGTCGGGTTACCAGGTTTTGAATTTCCTCTCTTAATTTGTAAGACAATCGGTTTGATGATGGTAAGAGAGGGTTAATTGTATAATTGGATATGGTGGTGGGAGCACTTACCGTTTGGGAGGTGAGCGGAGGCGTTTGATCTGGAAAGAACTGCTCGGAGCGGTGCGCGGGCGGGCAGGTGGGAGGCGGGGAAGGCGTGAGATGTCACATCAGGCGCTGCGTCCCCGACGGAGGACCCCTACTCGGCGAGCCTCCATCGTCCGCTGGCTCCCTCAATTTCCGCTCCACGCCGGAAACGCAGCTCGCAAGTCCCGCAAGCGAAAACGACCGGAACCGCGCGCGCAGGATCTGCAACAGCCCAAAAACAGGATAGTGCGATGCAGCCAAAGAGAAAATTAGAGTCGGAGGGAACTCCGCTTCGTTTTAACGGAGGTTGGCAGTACTACCGTGCTAAGGAAAAACGCCGTATGAACCTTCAGGCATTGCCAAATTTCCCAGAATAAAACAAGAATCCCCTGGTAAACTTATGAATATTTTTCTTCCAATTTTTCAGATACTTTTGTTCGTAATGTAGCCTATAGTTCCTGAAAATTCCATGAAAAAATATTCATAACTTTCCTCACAAATAAACATTTTATCGAAAGAAATTTGGCAACTCTCGAATGTTCATACGGCGTTCTTCCTTAGCACGGCAGAGTAGGTCAAAAACTAAACCGAATCCACTCGAGAAAATTCGCCTGATCTGGTCACATAAGTTGACCAAATCCACTCGAGGATATTCGCCTATTGAGCCTCGATTTTGAGCCGCAACCAAAGAGAAAATAAGAGCCCGCATTGAATAGGAGGAAAGCGTGGTTGCCTGATATGGGCCTGAGCTTCCCGCGCTTGCTTTTCAGCCAATCAGACACTCGACGACCAATTTTGGAATCTTTATGGAAATAACATGGGAAATCGAAACCATGTGTTTTTTTCAATTTTTCGACAACAATGTGTTTACGGCTGACTTCTCGGAGATCTGGTGTTTTGACTGACGTGTAATACATCCCACTTTCTGGAGAAAAAAAAACCCGAATATCTTGATTTTTCAATTTTCAATTTTCTTCCACTTAAGTCAGCGGGACAGTCAAAAACATCAACTCAAGTGGGAGGAAACTGAAAATTCAAAAATTAAGATCTTTGATGTTTTTTTTAAGGAAGTGGGATGTATTACACATCAGTCGAAACGCCAGAATCCCGAGAAGTCAGCCGCAAACATATTTCTGTCAAAAAATCGACTGAATTTGAAGAAAAAACAAATGGTTTTGATTTCCCATGTTATTTTCCATAAAAATTTCAAAATTGGTCGTCGAGTGTCTGATTGGCTGAAAAGGAAGCGCGGGAAGCTCAGCCCAGTATCAAGCAAACACGCTTTCCTCCTATTCAATGCGGGCTCTTATTTTCTCTTTGGTTGCAGTTCAAAATCGAGGCTAAGAAGGCGAAAATCCTCGAGAGGATTTGGTCAACTTTTGTGACCAGATCAAGCGAATTTTCGCGAGTGGATTCGGCCAAGTTTTTGACCTACTGCCAACTTCCGTTGAAACGAAACGAAATTCCCCCCGGGCGATGGTGCGCCTGCAACATTTGGTTTTCATGCTGGTTTTTTTGGTTGGCGGCAATGACGACCACATCCAAAATTCTCGACCCACCACCCGCGATGGACTGAAAACTGGATGGATGCAAAAGTTGGTCAAAATTCATCAAACAACTGACTTTAGATCTTGACTTCAGCAGAGCCTTTTTCTTTACTTTTTTCCTTTGGTTTGCAACCCTGCCAATCTGATCTTTCGACCAAATCCAGTCGTGGAAATTCGCGTATCGGCAGGGTTGCAACCCAAGAGAGAAAATTGCTCTGCTATAGTAAAAAACTAAGCTCAGTCGCTTGATGAATTTTGGCCAAGTTTGTACCCCGAGGTGGGTCGAAAAGTGGGTGGAGAATTTTTGACGTTCAGAATTGCTGCCAGCATGAAAACCAATTGTTGGGAAGTCAAAATCTTAACCAAATTCACTCACAGAAATTCGCATGATGTGAGTAATTTTATGGGGAGAGTGCGTCCACTAAAGGATCCAATTCCGATTGGTTTAGCTGCCTAGGCTTCATGGACATCTAAGGCGAAGAGAAAATAAGAGCCCCGTTTGATGGAAGAAAAGCGGGATTTCTTCTACCTACAGCCGTGCAACGCAAAAACGCCGAAAACGCCATTGTACATTTTTTGCAAACAATGTATCATAGCAGGAAAACTTGTGTACCTTGGGACAATGTTTTTACAGAATTCTTTCGCAAATATTATCAAGAACATTACCTGAAAATTTGAGGTGCATGGGTAAAACAGTTTCTATTTTATAAAGTGTTGAGTTTTAAAGAACGGAAATCTTGATATATTTACGGCGTTCTTGCTTAGCACGGCAGGATATGAGATTGAAGACGCGATATCAAATACGTATCAGTGAGTGTGAATTTTCAGTCCAAAATGTCTCAAGGATCACACCGGTTGAACTACTAGAGATGCGACAATTAAGTTCTCAGTGAGAAAAGCTCACGTGAATATTCGATAGGAATCACCTCTATTTTGGCATGTGAGAACGGTTAACGGTTCTAAAGGACTACTTGAAATCGAAGTAGATTAAAATGCTAAAACTAGTTCTATCTACTAAAAAACGCAGCAGAATGATTGATACCAAAACAATTCATTTATTCTGGGCAGAACGAGCGAATATCGAATGACGTTGTTATTAAATCAGTCTGCGCTTTTTGGAATTACTTCTGATGTACTGGTCCTCTTCTTGAGTCCTAATGAAAAAAAGGGTAATTACCGAGCTCTTTTCCTCTCCTCTCATTTAAGTCGCTGAGTGAATCGGACCAATATCAATTCGAGAAGAATTGTATGTTGCCACGCAAATTGATATTGTTTTTCATCCACTCAATTTTTCAGATGCTTCCTTGAACTGGTTCAGAACTGGATTGGATTAGTTTATCATTTTAAAAAAAAGAAGAAAAAAAAATCAACCTAATTTTGAACATCACGACTTGCAGAATATCGATGGCAAAATGAGAAAAACGTCTTCATTGCAACGTTCAGTCAACAATCAAGTTTCAGATCGCCGATTATGTTTTTCTTTCTAATCTCAAAGAAGACTAACAAAACTTTTCCTTGCAATTCTGTGTGACATTTTTAAAATGGGTGAGAGAGAACTTTCATTAAAAAGTGTTGGTTTGTTTTCTATTAAACAAAACAAAACAACAACAAAAAAAAACCCCTGAGCGGAGACTTGCGACGTCGAAATTTGAGTTTCACTTTATCAGATTTCAGCTGTCGATATTTTATAAGAAATAAGAGCAAATAATTTCCCATCGAACTAATTCGGAGTTTTATAATGTTGTGGAAGTTGTCAAGCCTAATTTTAGTCTCATAATTTTGGTTCTGCACATTTATCGTCGTGCAAAAAAGGTTCGCCTGGGCTTGCCTCATTTCACCCTGCACGGAAAAAAAAGTGTCAGGGGTTATCCCCTAAAATTGGGGTACTACCCCAATTTGTTGGATGATATCGACATTTCTAATTAATTGTATTAGTGCCGCAACTCAAGTTAAGGTAGTACCGCAAAGAGGGAGTTTTTCTATTCTTCCATTCCGTCGTCCTCAAAAAAAAGGAGCTTTTGTATTTCTTTGGATGAAGTATCACTGTGGTGAATGTAGACGAATCTCTAAATTTTAATGAAGATTTCAAAGCAAGGATGAATATGTTACTTCAAAGCTTAAAATGTTGATATCTCTAATTATATCTTGGTTTTCCCAAATTTGTATCTTTGCACAACGCCTACTTTTCTTTCTTGCTTATAGAAACATTTTTCATGAAGAAATATACGTTGTTTTATTTCTTTTGATGATTAACGAACTCTCGAGAAATCTATACGGTCATATCATAAAATCTAGAGACACGCAATGCATATGAAATCAAATCATTCTTTCGTGTATATTAGATAGTGAGGCTGATATAATAGACATGAAACACCTTGCTTCTTTCATTTCGTATAGAATAAATGAGGTTCATAAAAAAATCGAAGTAAATATTCAGTAATTTGGAGTTTATGAAGTGGGGGAAAGGGTATTTTAAGTACCTGGTTAAAAAATTGATCGACTAAACAATCATCAATATTTGCAGAAGTCTTTCTCACGATTATTCCATAGAAAAAGTTGTCAAAGGTTATAATATAATTACCGTCTTATAATTTTTATCTGAACACGAACAAATATACAACGATTCCAAGGTGACAGATTAAAGAAACTCAACGGAACCCAAATTTCAGCTACCTATGATACGTTTGTTAAATTCAATTCATTTCGTTTAAGACTTTAATTAGTTACTTAACCCCTCCTGTTGACTTCACATATCATGCTCTCAAGTATCTCAACCGAAATACCCCTCGATAAAATAATTGCACCTCCAATTTATATTAAAAAAAATAATTATATCATTAGAAGGATTTACTTATTTCTTTATCCATCCATAACTTTGATGTTTTAATGCATGTAATTTGGCCAGTGAAGAGGCATATGATAAAGAAATTCAAGATTATTTTGACATGTGTGTTTTTTCAGAATGAAAATGTCGTATTATTTTCATAATTGGAGCTTCTCGAGGAACCGGAAACCTACAACTTTAATGGAGATAGGAGCCTTAATATTAATTAAAACTTGTAGCGCAAAAAAATATTTCAAACAAAAATCTAACGAACCAAGTGAAGTTCGTCTGAAGATAATTAAATATGACCAATGAGAGAGGTTGATAATGAACAATGGAGAAAAGCAACTATGTCTCCTACCTCTCCGGGATCAAACGATTTTATGTGGCTCTTTTGCGAAACTATGTTCACCTGTATATCGCTATTTTCCAAGAATCGCGGAGATACTATCCAAAGAGATCCCGACGAACCGGTTTTCACGCCCCGACTCTATCCCAAAAGAACGGATGCACCTTTAAGCAACCTCGCGGTTCACAGGGAGGTAAAAGTCACCGGAAAAATGAAATTTCACTCGTATTTACACCCCAGAGCGAATCATCCCTCGCGACAGTGATACGATTATGAGCGCGGAAAGGATAGCGGAACGAACGGGGAGGGTTCACTTCTGGTTTCCTAGCGGGTAGGCACCCGGCAACACTCACGCGTGACACCGGCAGCGGAACGACATGAGATGAAGACCGAGAGCCGTGCAACGACCGACTGTGATGAGGTGACGACAGGGCAGGCTGGCCGTACCGCAGCGGGGGTGGTCTGGCGGTCCCGGCTGGTTCCCAACTTCCCGCTATCGACCAATTCCAGCAGGGGGAGCGGCTTTCGAGCCCGCCGCAGTCCTTCCCGTCCAATTGTTATGTACCGGGACCCTGTGTCGCAATACCTTCAGTTGTCATTTTTACGCCCTCCTCCCCCCGCCCCGCTCTCGATCTTTCTGCAAATTCAATCCGAGAGGGTAATGGAGCTTATTCGGGAGGGGGCCGTTTGACGTCATCATCCAGGGGGCAGAATGCAGACGTTTTTCAATTGCTCGAATCTGAAGGGAATTGGCGGGCCACTTCAGCCCCGATACCGTCGCCCTCCTCACAGAAGAGAGTACCTCCGCTGAGCCCTATCGCCTCCAACACCCCGTGCTTCCCGGGTACCATGTAAAAATGGAACTGCGCCCTTCGACGATATCTTCGGGTGACGTCACTGCGCCGCGGCGCCAGTAGGCCACGTTCCCTGCCGTGTTTCCCGCAGCCCGACGTTGCCAGATCGCCGGTGAAATAATACGCTTTTCGATCGGGAGGCCGACGGCTTTGGGCCGTCTGGCGACCGCTGCCATCCTCACTGCAGATGACTTCTCCAGCCCTTCGCGCCCTGGCCTGGTTCTTTTGGAGCCTCCCTTCTTCACCCCCTCCGATTTTTATTTCCGCTTGCGTCGTTGGGTTGTCATCTAATTGCGTCCGCAAGTTGAGCGACGTCTCCCGTAGCCTTTTGTCGGGGCTCTTAAAAGCTCACGTGTAATAATTTCTCATTTTCCCAGTATTTTACCGAGTTGAGAGTTAGGGACGGTTCAAGTATTACCAAAACTGCTTATGCTCTTCTCCTTAAGGAGGCCTCGTACCATTTACATTTGAGAGGACATTTTGGACGAATCTCGAGGAAAATCCGACGCAATTAAACTTGCGGGGCAAAAAATATATATTACAAAAGAAAAAATCTGATTTTTTTGATAAACCGCAGGGTAAGTAGGGACAAATCTGAGAATTTGCGATACTTGTAATTATTTTTTTTTTTTTTTAACGCTATGTGGTAAATCATCTTGGAATGGTAAATCATTGGAATCTCTCGTATTAAGGGTCAATTTTCAGAGATAAACTGTCATATTGTACTCGATTTCTGCAAAATTATGCGCGTGATGATGCTACTTTAAATGCGTCCTTCAACATTCCTGAATCATAAGATTAACATGAAAGGCTTCACTAAAGAAGGAAGCTGTTTGGTACGGCCACTAAGCCCATTTGCGTATCCAAGAGAGGGCATGGGAGGCGTGCACTCCCCCGTTCGTCTGAAAAAAAAAGGAGGAGGAAAAGAGGAAGAAAAAAGGAAGAAGGAACAGAAGAAAGAAGAAGGGAAGACGCTCAGATTTGGTAATTATTCATGACGAAATCAACTCAAGCTGCATATTAGATGCTTTAAGATTTCGACAATTTTCTAGGGAAAGCCCTCGGAACCCCCCCCCCCTTGTATGGAACCGCGTATGATTAAGCCATCAGTGGTTGTGTGATAACAATTGGGATCCAATATTAATCAATTTTGCGCATAAGAAGAAGCCTGAGACGGCCAAAAACATCCTGTTATATACATTCTTTGATTGGTTTTAAAAATTTAGCATTTTTCACCTATATTTTACTTTTTATTTTGTCGTGTTCCTTTTTTTCAGACTATGTACATATTTTGAAAACCGTCTCAAGCAAATGCAGCCTCATTAGTGGACACCAAAGTTATTTAAATTGAAAAAAGAGAGAAAGTCTTGCCTTTGCACGCAAGTTGTTTATTAAGTTTAGTTTTGATAACAACTGATATCAACTCGATTAGCTATGTATTTAATAACTACGCACTTCTTGGCTTTTAACCTTTTCGCTTGCTCAATTGTTCCTGTTTCAAGTGTAATGCATTGTGATATTTCATCTACTACCCGTGTTTTTACTGTGTAATTTTGTGTTTTAAGTGCTGAGGATAGACTTGATATCCGAATTGTGCATCCACTAAACTTTTAATAAACTACATGCGAGCAAAGGCAAGACTTGCTCTTTTTTTTAAAATTTATTTAATTACCTAGTGAAGACGCAAAATGCGATACCTCAATTACCAAAGTTATCTTTCTCGGATTAAAGGTATCGTCAAATAATGAATGAATCCATATTTTTGGGGGGATGAAACCCTTATCTACGAGACTGCCCCGAACGTCTTAAATCTCCCTCTGCCCTATTGAGAGCGAGCACTTTTCCAAGCGAAAGATTTGCATATCCATTCATCGTGCCTTCGATGACTCACTGTGTATGTTCTATTAGAGTGAGGGAGCCATCCCAGTTGAGAGAAAACACTTTTTCGGGTCGATGGCATTACGCTTGCTGAATACTAAACCAAGGCATCAACAGAGTCTCTAAATTGAGCGGAAAAGAACAGGGTCGGTTTTTTCTCCTTGGGAAGTGTATTTCGCTCGCCCTGCAATAAACCAACGGACAGCGACGCAAAAACTTACACCTCGCCGCGGGTTATTTTCTCTTAATTTTTCAGAGCTTAGCGTCAAATTTGATACTAAGCGCCTCAGGTTTTTTTCTCTGGTTTCCGGAAAGTGAGTCGACTGAGAAAATCTCGATGCCCTGACTCAAAACTGTTCCCTGTATTGCAATATCTTGCTCGAACTAATGTTTATCCTTGGCATAACTACTGGAGTACCTACTAAAATTAGATGAAAAAATTAGAAAAGATTATGTGAACTTTATTACAACGAGATGAGCCGCGCATCATCATCTCCCGAAACTAAATATTTCTTTTTACTTTCCTTATCTTTAAGCATATCAAAATTTAAACAAGAGTGTTTAATTAGACAGTTTTCTTGAGAAAACTCGAAATAAACCTCACAATTTTCTCATCATTTCATCATCATCTCCCGAAACTACACCGAAAAAAAAATGAAGTTGATTTAACATTCCGAATGTAAAAAGTGTGCGAGAACTTACAAAATGTTGAATTACCCGCTACAGCAGTTACTGTAGCAATGCCAAGATGTAAAACTAACTGCTGTGGCGGGTAATTCAGCATTTGATAAGTTCTCATACACTTTTTTCACATCCAAAAAGTTAAATCAACTTCACTTTTTTTTCGGTGTAAATATTCATTTTTACTTAACAATTACTTTACTTTTTTCACTTCACTTCTTTTTTCTTTAACACAGTATGAACCCCACAATTTCCTCATCATTTCATCATCATCTCCCGAGACTAAATATTTCTTTTTACTTTCCTTTTCTTTAAACCATGTCAAATTTAAACAAAAGTGTTTAATTAGACAGTTGTCTTGAGAAAACACAGTATGAACCCCGCGATTTTTTTAAAAGTTCTTTGTAAATATCTTTAGTTGCAGTACATTTGACGTATTTTGCATGATTTTCTAATGAGGGCCCATGTCATGTGATCCTACAATTTCAACCATATCTATTAATTCACTAAACTAATTAGTTATAACCAAGAAAACATAGATATAATTGAACTTAAGATGTTCATTTGTAGCGATAAGGAAGTATTCAATTTGACACTTAGTAGTTGTGATGACCAAGCTTATTTGTACCGATGAAATGCCTTAAGTTATGATAACCAGATCAATTTCATCCTATATAACAAGGGCACTTCCAACACAATGAGACTCTTCCTAGGGGCAACTAGATACGATGCAAGGGAAACTGTTTTCTCGGGCGCAATTAGTCAGATTTTCCTAAGCACAATACCATTGTACAGGATAAGAATTGAAACATCACATAGCAGGTTATCAAATTGTCACGTGTTAAAAAATTTCATCACGACAAGGTAATTTTCGTTGGTTTGACTGAAATTTTTTCGGATTTATTAATAGCTCTCTTGATGCGAGGAGCACTTTTTGCTAGGCAACAAGAAACTGCTGAGGAATCGGTTTCCTTCGTTCAAAGTAACCGCAGGTTACTCTGACCTCTAGGTATGAAAAAAAGGTTTTGCTGAACTGGACTGCATTTTGCAATCTGGAGCTATAAATTATTTCTCATCTGAAAAAACACGTAAGTGCATAGGGAAACTAACGGCACATGCGTTGTTTTTAAACCAGGCCGGAATTTATAGTTCCTAATTGCACAATGTAGTCCAATTAATGTACTTTTGTTGCTCCCGATGTCACTCAGAGGTTGCGATTTGCGAGTGGCAAGCGCGCTGCACTATCACCATTTCGACCCTGGTGGTTCGCGACTGAATTTTAACGAGATTGAAAATTTTTAAATCGAAGATTTGGTCAATGCAACCCCCCAAAAAAGACTAACCAAAAACTATCATTCGTGCGTTTAGGTTATTTTGTAAGTTACATCCCATATTAACACAAAATGTCTGTTATTTTTTCTTAATGGGTAAAAATTACTTTTTCGTAGTGACGTGAGAGGAGGGATATCGATAAGGGTAGTTTGTAAACTGGTAAAATTTGCTAAACTTCATATGCGCTTTTTTGTTCCTTGGAGGTCTATATTCTACGAAATACATCGTGATTTGGTTATTTTCCGTCTCTTTTCGAGTCTGATACTGCATGGCCTAAACATGGGTCTGAGGGCGGATTTGGCGAGAAATGCGGGTTTCCGGCATTCGACCGCAAACCCCAAAACCCGCAAGTTGCGTCAAAATCGCCCTACAGACCCTTCTTTGGGCCAGTTTTGGCTCCGAAAAGGAATATAAAGTGACCAGATCACGATACTTTCCGTAAAATTTAGACCTTCAATGAGAAAAAATCGCTGTGCACAGATTTGGGGGACGCCGGGCGGACGGACACACATTTTTTCAAGTATGGTTATTTTGACTCCAAGGACCTTAAACGTCTATAAATGATGAAATTTCAACTTTTTTCCCCCCTTGGAGGATAACAGTACTTCCTCTACCATTGGGGAGCGAGAAAGTAAAAAATCGTGGAGTTGAGAAAATTCAGAGTGGCCCCAAAGACGGTTCTTATCGCACTGAAAAAAAATTCTCGGCGTTTTTACCAAGGTCCGTTGGTACCTTTACCATCTCTTTTTTTTTACCAATTATTGGTAATTTTACCAAGACAGACTGGTAAGCTTACCTAAAAACCGGTATTTTTACTGTTTTTCTCAGGTAAGAATACCACTTTTATTGGTAATCAATTCCCAGTAACTTTGCCATTCTATCTCGGTAATTCTACCACAGTCGATAAAAAATATTGGCGTCTTTACCGGGGTCCAGTAAAATTACCGAGAAAGTCGATAATTTTCTCGGTAAAATTACCAATTCCATAAATGGTAATTTTACCAAGAAAAAACTGGGATCAAATAGAACCCTGAATTCTTGGTAATTTTACCCTTTTCTCGGTAAATACACCGAGATTTTTTTTTTCAGTGCGATGCCTCTCCTTTTCATTGATTTAATTTGGCGGTTTTTCCTGAGTTGAATGCTTTTCAAAACAAATTTGATTGAGTGAGTGTGGGCGTGAATGGGCTACCTGGGAGTACTGGCCGGGCGGAGCTGGTGGTTGAAAGGGTTTCAGGGTTTCAGGGTGGGTCAGGGCGAGCACGCGGTTTCGACGGAAACACGCAGAGCACTCGAGAGCGGATCACAGATTCACAGACACGGCGCGGCGGCGGCGGCGGTCCCGGAAAGCAAACTAAACTCAGCTCAAGAGTGAACGGCTCCAAATCCAAGTCCACGTCCTCTCACGCCGTGCATCCCCCCCAGTCCCCCCCCCCCACCCCCCCCCCCCACCGGGGAGTCGCACCAACACGCACTCGCGTAGTCTAGGTCAACCGAAGAAACATTACAGGGATTCTCCGCGAAGTTGGCATAGGATAGTAAGTAGCTTTTCTGTGCTTCGGATTAGGTTTGGAATCTACACTGGAAAAAAAAAACACATTGGATCTAGAGTCCAGACTCTTAAAAACATCGACAAGAAAAAATACTCTTGATTCAATCGGATTTTTGCTTAAATTAAGAACCAAGCCTCTTAATTTGAGCGGATTTTCTTTCGATTTAAGCAAAAGTCCGATTGAATCAAGAGTATTTTTTCCTATCGATGTTTTTAAGAGTCTGGACTCTAGATCCAATGTATTTTTATTCCAGTGTACCCTACATCTAGTCTGGGTCTAAGGAATCGGCATAAGATGATGCAGGATTAGGTCCCAACTAGAGTCCCTTTGTACAGGGTGTTTCAAATCACCGGTACCAGGTTTTTTTCTTGGATATTTTAGGTCTTATGAAATTAGGGACCGCGATTTGGAGTAGAGAATCGCGACCCCAAGAAATCCAAATTTCATGGTGCCGAGACCTCCCGGCCCACTCAGGAAGGGGAATGTAAAAGGAGAGATCATCAAAGTTGGGGTTACCTTCAGAATTTTTAAAAAATTCCGTCAAATTCAGAGAGTCCAAAAATTTACTCCAAACTGATACCAAGAAATCCAAATTAGACCACTTTTGTTCTATTGACCCATAAATGTGGAGAACACAGCCCTAAGCCCTTCTCCCCAAAATACGAAATCGCAGAATTGACGTAGAGGCTAAGGTTAGACGTCCTCCAGGGTAACTGACCACTAGGAATTTGACTTTGGCAGTCCTGACCCCCTCCCCTGAAACATTGTCTAATGTGCTGCAGGGGGCCATAGGAAAATTTACAAAATTGCAGACCCTCGGTATTTTATCAGAAAATGTTTGCCGGGACTTCAAGACTGTCAAATTCAAATCCCTGGTGGTTGTGCAGTCTTCAACCTCATCCGTCTTGAAATAACCTAGAAAAAAACCTGGTAGGTACGGGTGGTCAGAAACACTCTACGTGTTCTAGTGGTTTCACTAGTGAAGATTGAATTTTTGCTGCAATGCAGTGAGCAGAGGAGGAAAAATAGATATGACTGAAATAAAGTCGATTCATCAATTTTGACATTCAATGTGAATGTTCATGGAAGCCTCAAAACGCAGGTCTTTCCGTTGTCGGATCAACTCTTCTATTTTCTTTCTCCAACGACAAGAGTCTGGGCTACAAGGCTTACAGGAAAATGTATTTCCACCTCGTTATCAATCCTTGAGGGAAATGTATGAATCTGCAACAACTGAGGCATGAAATCAACCATTTTCAGGTATGATCATCATGGAAAAATCAAACTTTAGACGGCCCGTAACAGACAACACTTAACGGATTATAGACTCTGAGTTTGGCTGGAACCTTCCTTAATCTTATTTCTAGGCAAGCAGTATTATATCCGTCAGCTGTGATAACCCTCTTTGAGTTGATTCAGAGGATAAATAAGCTGGCGAGACCTTAAAACACATTTGAAGTGCTGAGGTAGACCGTAACATGACACTTGCATCACTGGTGATAAAAGCAATAAACAAATTAACAAACCAAAATGGAAAGTTTTCTTAGGCTTCCTGGGATTTGAAAGCCTCAATAATTTCGAACAGCACAGTGCTAATGAAACTATGAGGAGGGAAACATTAAATATTAATGAGAACTTACAGATACTTTGAGAGTTCACCTTGAGGCCAACTTGTGAACTTGGGGATTGCACGAGAAAACACACCGGATTGAATATTCTTTGAGGGGATGTGGTTAAGGTAGATAACTGAAAACTACTTCGCACCGAAATAAACAATCAAGAACCTCGAGTAACTTGAAATATGCAAAGGACTTACTTATTCACAACCTCACTAGAGGATGAGTAGCCACGTTTGTTTACAACTTGGTTATCAAAATAATGCGAATGTAAACAAGGCGAAACTTCGCTCCCATTGGTTCCCGCCAATTCCAGTGGCGCGCGCGGCAAAATATATAAATTGACGCGGTAACTTTCAAATTAGCGGGGACCACTCCAGTTGCGCGCACTATGGAAAGCGACGTGTACCAGGTTTTTTTCTCGGTTCAATTCGATTGTACTAGGTCAGGGATCCTGACCAGGGATCAGAGAGAAGAGAGAATCCATCTCGAGGAATTACAATTTCATGTCCCGACAGCCCCCCCCCCCCCCNNAACGCGCCCTCTACAAATTTCTATTTGGTCGCGAAGTGACGTACATTCTAAGGAAAAAATTTTTACCTAGGATAATCGACTACAAGGATTCCGAATTTCAAGGTCTCGAAGCCCCTCCAGCCCCCTTCGGAAATAAACCTGGGTGGGGGGGGGCCTCAATTTTAAAAGTCAAAGCTCTTTTCCGAATAGCAAATTGACCTCAAATTAGAGAGGACAACAAAATTAAACCTTAAGTGACCTATAAGAAATAAGAAACACTATACAAATTTACCCATTCAACACCTTAAAGTCGGTACATATACTCTTTAGGGGATCATATTTAGGCCTATGGTGGGCCGATTTTGGATTTTTAGGCGCCAATGTATAACAAAATCTCCTGTACTTTCCAAAACTGATGCAATTGAATGGCAATTCGGTCGGGAACCCAGACTTTTAGGATTATAATCTCCCCTTTATCTCCCGAGGGTAGCGGGGGGAGGGAGGGGGGGAGTCGTAGCCACGGAAATCTGATTTCTTGAGGTCAATTCCCTATTTAACCTTGCGGTCCCTGACTCCGCACGACTTAAAGCAACCGAGAAAAAAGCTTTGAAAGGGTGGTCTGTACCGCCCTGTGTGTTTAAGTCACGGGGCTCTTTCTAGAAACCTAGTAACATGTACTAAAAAAAATTACTATTTTTGGCTGAATTCAACTATTCTCGTTTTCGTAATTTTGTATTTTTTCCAGAAATAAGCACTTTTCAGAACAAATGATTCATCGAAAGCTCAACTTGGCTCGAAGCTCGAAATTCCATCATGCACCACTTTTCTGAAAAATCGATTTATTTTCCTACAAACGTGCCCTGCTTGCGGGAGGATTCCGTTTCTCCGGAAAACCCTGATGTGATGAACTTTTTATAGAATTTTTTCTGAACTGCATTCTAAAAAAACAAATGAATGGGAATCAAGCAGATAATCACTTGCATTATGACCTAATCCAAATTTTGCGGAACCATTTGATTCATCTCATAATGGAACCAGTGGCGTGGCGTGAATTGCGATGTATCGATTGTTATGCCATTTAAACCTATGTAAAAGGATCGATAAACAGGGTGTTCGCAGCGAACACCTTAATAATCGATTCTTTACCATACGTTTAAATGGCATAATAATCGATGCATCGCAATTCATGCCA
The DNA here is from genome assembly GCF_001854935.1 of Bemisia tabaci. Lineage (NCBI taxonomy): Eukaryota > Metazoa > Arthropoda > Insecta > Hemiptera > Aleyrodidae > Bemisia > Bemisia tabaci. The sequence continues at coordinate 1,750,525 of NW_017551372.1, forward strand.
CGCCACTGTATGGAACGTTTACTTTCCCTGTTTGAATTTTCTAATCTATGCTTCGTCTGGTTTCAAATCAAGCGCCGATTTTGGTGACTATCTTGTTGTTCACTTCCTCTCGAAAAAAGTAGACTCAAGACTTTTCATTCGCTTTGAGTCATATGCACATGCATTTCTGTGCATTTTATTATTCAGTTGTCTTACTGGAGGGAGACACCGGGACAGTAAATAAAGAAAAACAGGAGCTTGCAATTGGATGTATTTCTGCCAACGGAACTATGTGCATTATGACGTGAGCCCTATTATGCATACATTCTCATGGGTCAAAGAGCTCACGTCTCAAGGTATAGAGTTCCGTTCGGCATAAATACGTCCAATTTTGCATATGAGAAAGCGGAAGTGCTGAAGTATCTACAACATAGACACCCGTGCAATTTATCATTTCCAATTTCCGCTCTCCCATCGAGCCGTTAGATCTTCGTATCGATGCCAAGAGTCGAAAGCAGAGCAGAGTCGAGAGTTTAAGTGGTATATTACAATATTTCAACGACGTTCTAGAAGCGAAAAATTGGCTCGCTGCTGCGTTGCAAAAAAGTATATTTTACCAATACCTTTGGATAGTCTTCGCTGCTAATAAATCACGGAAACAGCCTTTGCTCCTTTGAAGCAACTTCAAGAGGTATATATGGACTGACAAAGACGCACAGGAAAAAACATCAGAAAGTCAGATGCGAGATTTTCGACTCAGAGAATCGAACGCCGGAATGAGCATACCGGGTGTCCGTAAAGTAACTGAAAAGTGGGTATAATTTTTGAACAAAAAAAGATAGAAGGAAAGATAGAGGTTTGTGGCATTCTTCATCATCCAGAGGGGGAAATTTTTCGATGGAGGGTTTTTCTTGGTGGACCCCCCTGGGGGGCCCCAATGGGGGGCAACTTTCAAAATTCAAATAGCAACCCCCATTTTTTTAGACATGGTTAAAAAGAACTTAAAAAGACAAGAAAAATGACGCAAATAAAATTAAAATCGGTTCACTCGTTCAAAAGTTACAGCCGGTCAAAATTTTAAATTGGCCACTTTTCAAAAAATCACCGTTGAGCTCCCAATTACCGAAAAAACAAAAACAAACCTGGAATGAAAAGTTTGAAAAGTGCCTTTTAAGGCAAGGGAAAACAACTGACGTTGTCACAAGTTTGGATGGCATTGTTTCAAAATAAAATTTCGGAAAATTCAACATGGCGGCAAATTTGAGGAAACGCGAATAATGAAAATTCCAGAAACTGGAATCTTTCAAATACCCTCTAGTTTAAGGAAATCAATGGTATCAACTTTTTTTCCTTTATTTGGCGAAGTAAGAGCAATTATTTGCTGACTTTAAAGTTGTCAAGCGGGACGCCTTCAATCGTTGGAGTATGCGACATCACATGCACAGGATTAAGTGTGCTGTCAAAAAATGAAGCCGATGTGAAAAAGCGCTCCTCCTTTGGGATGCTGTAGTAATGTTCAAGGTCCTCATCCTCAAAAAAGAAGAAAAGAAAAATTGAGCAGTTTTTTTTATTATTATTATTTTTTAAAGTGGAAGTTCTTATACCTGATGCTCTGATATTCCGTCAAATGTTCAAAGTGATCTTCATTTTGCTGCAAACAATAGTAAATTTACAATAGTAATTGCCAACTAAATCAGAACGCAGTATGATCAAGAGAACTTAGCATACTGATTTCAGATTCGTAAATAGTGTTACCGATCAGATATTGCATCAGATATTACCTAAAATATCGGTTCCTCAAATCGTGAGGTTGAGGCTGTCAATAAGATAATCTCAACTCAGATAATAATCAAGAGTAGAACGGCGTTTTCGGAATTAAGCGTAGCAGATATCCTTCTTGCCAACTTGGAGTGCCAGGAATTAGAGAATCACAATTATTCTTGCGTTTTCAATTTTCAGATAGAGAAATGTCAAAAATGTCAACCGCCCCTACCCCATCAGGATATATCATGTTTTTTTTGGCTCACCTAGTTTGTGGGTAAAAATTGCTTAATTTCTCTTTTCTTCTTTTTTGAGGATGAGGACCTTGAACATTTCTAAAGCATCCCAAAGGAGGAGCGCTTTTTTACAACGGCTTCATTTTTTGACAGCACACTTAATCCTGTGCATGTGATGTCGCATACTCCAACGATTGAAGGCGTCCCGCTTGACAACTTTAAAGTCAGCAAATAATTGCTTTTACTTCGCCAAATAAAGGAATAAAAGTTGATACCATTGATTTCCTTAAACTAGAGGGTATTTGAAAGATTCCAGTTTCTGGAATTTTCATTATTCGCGTTTCCTCAAATTTGCCGCCATGTTGAATTTTCCGAAATTTTATTTTGAAACAATGCCATCCAAACTTGTGACAACGTCAGTTGTTTTTCCTTTGCCTTAAAAGGCACTTTTCAAACTTTTCATTCCAGGTTTGTTTTTGTTTTTTCGGTAATTGGGAGCTCAACGGTGATTTTTTGAAAAGTGGCCAATTTAAAATTTTGACCGGCTGTAACTTTTGAACGAGTGAACCGATTTTAATTTTATTTGCGTCATTTTTCTTGTCTTTTTAAGTTCTTTTTAACCATGTCTAAAAAAATGGGGGTTGCTATTTGAATTTTGAAAGTTGCCCCCCCTTGGGGCCCCCCAGGGGGGTCCACCAAGAAAAACCCCCCATCGAAAAATTTCCCCCTCTGGATGATGAAGAATGCCACAAACCGCGACCTTCTATCTTTTTTTGTTCAAAAATTATACCCACTTTTCAGTTACTTTACGGACACCCGGTACATGCATACACTGGAGTTCACATACGGTAGTAATAAATCTCAATACGCTGATTTCGAACAAAGTTATTGAGAGTTGAGTTGCACTCAATCATCGAACAAGTGCATTCTTCGAGAAAAAAGTATCCAAAACCTTTTTCTTTTTCGAAGACGAGGAATGGCATGATATATTTGCACACGTGAGAGAGAATGCTCATAACTGCAGGTGAGGACCTTCCGGAATCTTACGAATAAGTTTTTTATTACGATCCGCAAATGCCATTGAAGTGTTGTTTTTCCGTGTTTTGAGTGTATGTATGTGGATATTATATGTAACATTTATTTCATAATATATTGTATATGTTCATGTGGGTATTTGATTTGCCGTATTTTTAGACGAATATTGAAAATCTCATTCTGTTAAACATTTTGGAGTGAAATTCTGTGGCGGAGTTTACATATCGCCCAAGATCTCTAAGTGTTATGAATGCGGGACGGAATCTGTTCTCCTTGAGGTTAAGGATCGACTTAAACAATTGAGGAGCGGAATTTTCTCTTTTTGTGGAGTGTCAGACGCTTTTATGATGCTATAATTTTACATCGCATCCATTTGACTATAAATTTTTGGGCGCAAAATAGACTTCAGCACCGACCTTCACTCCTCGAATTTTAACAGTGCAGCAGCGGAATATGCTGTACGTGGCTATTCAAGAGATGTTCTTATATGTTTTTTCAGCATCTGAACACCTCTTCTCCCCCTTGCATTTTCTACAATCTAGTCATTATAACGCCAATACCCATGCATTTTTCAACAACGTCCCGCAATTTAAAGATGCCCACTTTAATGCCATTGGGGTATTAGCAAATGTTAGAGAGCAATATAACTTTCTAATGGCAACTTGAAATTGTCGTGAGCTAAAAGCCAAAGCCGACGTGGTTAGAATGTTTATGAGCTTCAACCTTCTGAGATGCGTTGTTTTTGTCTGAGCTCTGGTCTCGTGTTGAACTTTCCTAGAGCAGTCGCGTAAATTTTGAGACGGCAAATTTTTGCGACTTAAATAAACGTAAAATATTACAGCGGAAAAATTAACAAGGGAGAGAAAGTCTTGAAATGGTTGGGTGCGTGCAATATTAATTAAGAAAAGAGCAACGTTTTCGAGATGGACGCAAAACAACGCTGCCAAATGAGCCTGCTCCACTTTTTTTATGAGGATTTTTCCGCGAATTGAAGAATGATACTTCAAAACCTAGTAAGCGTCATCAGGTCACAAAGATTGCTTACGATGTGATGTTCCTTTTTGAGAAAAACTGGCATGTGTTTGCTCTAAGGACTTTTGATTGGAAAATTTTCTATAAATTTTGGCCTTATTTTTACGACAAGAATTGTGAGTATCGGGGCCTTTGGTCTCACGACAAAAATAAAGGGAAACAATTGCACAATCTTAGCAACACTTAATGGCGCTAACCCTGCTGGTTATAATGAAGGTTTAAAATATGACATTTTTTTTTTAACATAGGGTGTGCCAACGAAGTTGTCGCTTTTGAAGGAGTCAAATAAGACCTTTATTTACGAGGGACGAAGAGGAGGGAAGGGGGTCCCGTGGTTCGTACATCCGGATTTTCTCCATCTTGCACACCCACAAAAAATTCTCTACGCATCTCTTTGAGTTTTATGAATACCTTGGGGGGGGGGGGATAACCCTAGCTTTACCAGCCGTGTGTACATACACGGATTACTAACCGAGGCCCTTACTGACCCATATTTAAAATACACATACTTTACAGGTTTTACTATATTGTTTTCATTTCTCTGGGGCTCTTAACCACAGGGATACACTTCCACCTTTCTCCTGATAGGTATACAGTCCCAATTCAATAGCTCACTTTACAAAAAGTGTATCGGGGTAATGCGTGACTTTTGGATCACACAGAATCACAGTATATAATAGACTTTCGATAACGATAAATCACGTTTACTTTCGTAAAACTTTGTTTCCATTCATATGAACTCACTTATTCAGCCTTACCAACCATTTTTACCAGCCTAAATCATTGGAAAACGCAACAATTCCCATTTGAGCTGGTTCCTGCCTTAGGTGGCTCCGGTTGGAAATTTAACGGGTAGCTATGAATAAAATTTCCCCATGACGACATTTTTTTACTATTTTTATAATCAATGTTAGAACCCGATTTTAGGGGATTTTTTGTGGACCACTGTTTGCAGCGCAACATTTTAGGTTCCAAAATAGGAAAATTACAAACATTTTTATCGGCCACCGGGTCTGCTTTGACCTGCAGCCTGATTGTTGAAATTTTTTGTTTGTCGGGACGACATAGATGACATAGGTTAAAAGGCGGAGTGTGATTGGTTGGCTATGTCTTATCGCTGCTTTGTCGTGCCTATGTCGGGTTGAACTCACGACAAGCTAACGGCACCTCTTAAGTTTCCGACAGTATATGTCGTCCATTCCATCTGACAAAGGCACGACAAAGCAGTGATAAGACTTAGCCGACCAATCACGCTCCACCTTTTAACCTATGTCATCTATGTCGTCTCGACAAACAAAAAATTTCAACAATCAGGCTGCTGGCTGGTAAAGCTAGGGTTAAAGGTGTTCCACCGAAACGAAAAGGATGTGTACTTTGAAGCAAAGCCCCCCCCCCCCCCCTCATGTAGAGTGTGTAAAAAGCTCGGTGTTTTCGGCGCGACTTAGCAATGCTTCGGCTTGGGGCAAAGCGACAATGGTGACGGAGGAGCCGTGAGTTACAATGCTTGCTCATCTTGAAACATGAAGATAAGCTTTTCATTAGCCCCGCCGAGTAGGTGTCCGCGTCGCGCCAGCTTTTTTTAACGACCTGGCAAACTTTCGCGCGCCAAGTCGAGGAACCCGCTCTTGGCGCCGCTACGTCCTAATTTATGGTGTGCATTATGTCTCGCTGGTCACTCCTTGGCGTGCGGCTTGCAGCATTCTTACAAGTTTCGCGCAATTGGACCTCGTATAATCACTCCATTTTATCAGCGATATGGAGCTGTAAATGAATTATTATCCAGCTCAGTTCTACTCCGAGACGTGGAGGTTCCGCGTAGAGACAAAATATTATGGTGAACGAGAGAGGGTGTAAAGTACTCTCAGATTAAAAATGTGAGAAAATTTACTAAATCAATGCTTCACTTGTCTTCCATCCAAGAAATGGTTTTTCAAGCAATTTTTTGGTAAGGAGAGATCAAAATTGCTCCTTGGACGACCAATTTTTCAAAACTTTCACAGGGACGCCTCCCCGACCACTCGTTAGAGCTAGTGTAATCCCTTCAGACCCTCCAGACCCCCTTGTTGAGGTGTCTCTCTGTGCCCTCCAAACCTCTCCTTTATGCGATACCCCTCCGCCTTGCCCTCACAAAACGTTTCCTAGTTCCGTGTCTGGAAACACATATCGACGGTGAAACTACCAAACCACGTATCTCAGTTTGCGACGTCGCAGACTTCCTGCCACACTTTATTTTTTAAATAGAAAACTACTCAACGTCAATTCGTGAAAACTTCCGTGATTTTTCCTCTTTGTGAGGAGGAATTCTATGAAAATTGTAAGGAATGATATTGATTTGATCTCCTTCAAGAAAATAAAATGTGAGTGGAGATTTTTAAACACCGCAAACGAGATACGAGGTCTGGTAGTTTCACCGTCGATATGTTGATATTACACGGGCAAATGTTGGGCACCGGCAACATAAACCGGATAGGTCGATTAGCGTTACCTATAGATCGTCTTCGATAGTGGTTCGATGTATTGTTTGGTTCCAAACAATAGAACATAACCTCAAACAAAACTTTCAGGATTTCAGTCGGAAAAGCTGAAAATGAGAAAATTCCTAACTATTTCACCTTGCGATGCCATTTAGTACTCATAAGAATCAAAAATCTATCAGAGAAACCCCGTTTCCTCAGATTACTCGATTGACTTTTGAGGCTATGTTTACATGTCGAACCAATCAATATCGATACAGTCTCACGTATTTGATGTATCGAAAACGATCTACAACCTTTCTTGGGCCCTACATCTACCGGTTTAGGGTCACAATATACCCTTTTTGTGTCTTAGCGCTAGACCGGCAGGTACGGGACACAATAAAGTTGAGTAAAGCCGATTGGCCTAACCGTTTAGTGTCTCCGCCGCAAATTCAGGTTTTTGTGTACGTCATATTCATCTTGTGCTTTTTTATGACTCAGGAATACTCATAAAAAAGAGGGAAAACTTACATTAAAAAACAAAGTTAATACTTAATGATAAGAAAAGCGAATTTAAGCCTATAGCGGCCACAAGTGGTTATAAAAGGCGAAAAATAGTCATTTTATTATTCCCATGCAAGAGGGGAAGAGGAGGGAGGGTACTGGGTAATGAAAGACATTAGTATTTCTTCTAATTGCAATATGCCCAAAATCGGGGACTCATACGTATTGTTAATTTTTCGCTTGCCGAAGTTGAAATTTTTCAAAAATTTAACTGGGTGCCATTCAGGGGCAATGATGGAAAATTGCAGTTGTAAGTTATAATCTTCTTCTGTAGTGCTTCTCTTCTACGATTTATTTAAAATGATTTTAGTCGTGTTAGCAGACATTTCTGAACTTCATCAGGTAACATATTCAAACCAATGACAAATAATATTTTTTTTGTTTACTTCGTGCGTGTCGGTCTGTCGGTGCCCTTTATATTTCCGTTATGATATATTGAGTTCATGATATGTAAATGAGACATGAAAGCAGTTTGCCGTCTAGTCGTTATCCATTTTACGCCCCAAACAGCGAGCGGTGAAGAGTATCAAACCAAGTTGTTAGGTTTGGTTGGGTTAAGCAACTAAACTAACTCCTAAGTGAAGCTTAGGGTATCAGGCGAAATTGAAGGCGCCTCGCTGCGCTCGCGCAGATGAGTCTCGCAACTCCATGCGACTGTGCAACCGGAGTAATACCCTTGTACCCTTGTTGAATGTTGCACCTTTGCCACCGAGATCGAAGCCCTAAGAAAACTTGCACCACAAGCTCAGCGGATTTTTGAAAAAAAAATCTCGCGTGTTTTTTCATCATTTTTCGGGAACAACGTTTTCCGTAGAGGATGACTGCGTCTCGGAGTGTGACTTGGCACCTATACAACCCTCCTCTCCCTCAGCTCTCGGCCTCTTCAGATTATCGTGTGCTCGGTTAGTGCTGACTTGAACGCTCTTTGCGCCTGCGTTGCAAACTCGTGCAATTAAATTGTCACCAGTTAGAAGATTAAATTATGGGCGATGTTGCCATTCTATTTCATCCCGTGGTCTTCTCTGCTCAGGTTTCATCAATAATTCACATGGCGCAAGTATCGCAAAAAAGGGGACTGATAAAAAGGAGATCGAGGAAGGAAAGACGTAGGGGCAAAAGGAGGCAATGGGGGAAAATGTGAAGGAAGGAAGAGATACAGAAAAAAGAAGGATTTGGTGCTAGTGCTCCTTCTGAGAGCGTTCCTCACCAGGTGCAAAATTTCACGAAAAGCTCGCCACTTTTTTCAGGAGAGCCGAACTAATGCATTCAGTTGTGTTTAACTTTGTCATATGAACTGTGTTCATTTCACTTTTGAAGCTGCAGAATTATCAAAAATATTAATATTGTATTTAAGTTTGACAGAGGGTAAAGCCTGCACCAACAACGTACAACACTGATACAGAATCTGTCTTGATTACTCAACTCGCGTGATTGAAAACGTTGAAAAAAACCAGTGGCGTGGCGTGAACTGCGATATATCGATTGATATGTAATTTAAACTTATGGTAAAGAATCGATTATTAAGGTGTTCGCTGCGAACACCCTGTTTATCGATCCTTTTCCATGGTTTAAACGGCAGAGCATTCGATTTATCGCCAAGCACGCCACGCCACTGAAAAAAACATCGTGTTTCCTGTCACCGCTATGAATGACGATTGTGTTTTTTGAGCGGTGATGGTACGTTATTGAAGGGGATCTTCATTATATCGAATCGTATCCAAATAAGACTGCTACCCATGAAAATAAATCGATCTTTGTCGTTTTCCTGTTCAATAGTACTGTGGTAATAGCGTCTTAATACTTCTCACTAACAACAACATTACATGCATAGAAAATAGGTGTTTAAACTCTCTGAAAATTTTGTGCAAGATGACTAGTAGTATTATTCTCAAAAATTTAAGAAGCTAAACTTTTGAAATACCGCAATTCATGTCTTCAAAGGTTCATAGCAGATATCGAGAAACTCATTGTCGCGCCGAAAGAGGACTGATCCAGTGCTGTTCTTGCGATGTTCGAGAAATCGATGTATCAATGTTCAATGCATCTGTTTTCTGAGTTAAGTATTTATTCGCGCTGATTTCAATTAATTTGCCGTTAAAAAAGCATGAATCAATGTCTGCCTCCTACAACACAATCAATTTCGTTTGCGATAAACTTTTGTAAGCACTCGACCATCTGATATATAAATAGCAAGGTTATGTATCTGTTAACGATGGAAACACCAAACAGCTATATGCAGGATTGCAGGGTGTCCGTCATTGAATTGCAGAAACTTTAAGGGTAGCTTCTTTAGATTTAATTAAGACTGTTTTGTTTGTGGTTTTTTGAATCATTTTAATGGGGAAGTAGCTCCCCGATATTTCTCCTATTTTTTTTTCTTTTTTTTTAAATATATATATATTACAAGGGCACAGACATAAAAATTGGAGGAAAAAGCTATTTTTATGTGCTTTATCTACCCCTCGTAGAAAATAAATAAAAAACTGAAGACCTGATAGATGGGGGTTACGCTCCCCCTAAAAATAGATTCTTCTTAAAACAGCTCAATACTCTAGAACAAAATATATGTAGTTTTTCTTTTTCAGTCCAAAGAAGAAACGACTGAAGTTTTTGCCATTCAATTCGAGACACTCTGTAGATTGAATGACGTAGCTATTGTCAGTCTATTATCATCTGAATTTTGACAACGGAGTTGAGATGGGAGCGCTTCCTCGGCACAAGGAGACAACAGCGCTGTTCAGCGGCGGTCTCAAGAACTCTCGATCGGAATAACTGCTGATTGGCAGTAAAATCCCCCTCCCTTTATCTGACTTTTCTCGTATCAAAGAAGGAATTACATTTTCTGGGAATTTGACGGTGGCGAAACTCCTCCGGTGTGAGTCGTCCTCTTTTCAGCGAATCAATAGCCCCCTTCAGCTCCTGGCTCAGCCTCAGCTCGTTCAGTGGCGATTCTTGTGAGTTGGCAACGGTGTTTTTCCTCCATTTAAACGTATGTGATACAATCGATTCCAGGTGAGGCAGCCTGACTCACCTAGAATCGACTGTATAACATACGTTTAAATGGAGAAAAAACAGAGTTGCCAAATTGCAAAATCGCCCCTGAGCTCCAGGTCTTTCAGTGGCGATCCTTGTTAGTATAGTCAATGCTATTTTTTCTCCATTTAATTCCAATAAAAATATCGACTCTAGGTGAAACAGCCTCCGACTCTAGAAATTAACCTCGGCTCTTATCCCTGCTCTAGACGCTTATTTTCGTGGGCACTAAAATTCATTCTATGGAGCTCAATTTTCCGCCAAACCTTCTTAATTTTTTTAACAGAAACCGAAATAACACAGCACTATGAAACTTTTCACGGAGTTTCATAATTTAAGCCGAATACGCTCACACGATTTCAAGTCGGAAGGTTGCTTAGTTTTTTTGTTAAAAAAATAAAACATGAGAGAAAATTAGACATCGTCTAATGCAGTTAGGATAATGCTCCTTATATCCGCTCAAGCAGTGGCCGGTGCATAGTGCATCGCGCATCGAGTCAATAGGAGAGGCCGGACAAAATTTGGAAACTTTCAACGCTTATAACTCCGTTTACACAAAACTTTGAGGTTCTAAAAGTGGCTCTATTGGGATCGTCGTGAAATTTTCTTTCAGAAGCACCCCTCGAAATTTAAAATGTGACGGAATAAACATCAAAATTTGCAGTTTTAGTTAAAAATTGCATGTCCAACCTCTCTCATTGACTCGATCCACTTTGCGGCGGAAAACGGCACGTAACTTCATTTTAGCCATAACGAGGCATTAAAGTAACCATACCTCATACATTCCAATATTAACTGCACGTTACACAATATTAATTGGAATTTCACATTTTAAATCCGGCGCTAGACAGAGTCGCCAAAAGGAACTAACTCAAGTTAGGTGGGTGGATCCTCGATTTCATTTCCAACTTCGTGTTGCGAATTGCATAATTCTTCTGGAAGCACTAAATTACCTCGTTAATTTGAAAGTTTATGACGAGGCTTTCTTACATTCGAACATTCCAGCATAGCAAGTAAACATTGAAGAGATTAACAAATGGTTCTCTGCCAACCGAAAACCGCGCAATTTCAAGAATTACAAAATCATGAAGTTCAGCACTTTTCATTTATTATATCACGCAAATGAGGCAGCACAATTTTTAAATAGATCTTAAATATAAATCTCTTTAAAAACTCTCCGATTGAATTTTTTTTCGAATGATCGAGAGTTGACCGTATGTGCTGATACTCCATCAGGTAGGAGTTGTATTGAAGCTTGGCCACTCCATAAATCGGGTCATGCTCCTTTGATAGTTTTTGTCAAGGTACCCATCATTTACCAAAAAATGCAATTCAAACGAATTCAGCATTATTGGCTACACTGTACACCGATCCGGTGTGCAATTCTAAAACCGTTGGAGACTAATTAGAAAATAAATTAATCTATGAATTGCTAAGCTGCAGAAAGAAAATGTGTAAAGCTGCTTGATGCAAAGAGGAAACATGAGACAGATATAAAACTTCCTTCAGAAAATAAAAATAGCAAGGCAGTAAATATTCCCTTTCAGCAATTTTTTTTCTACCAATTTAAAGGCCTTAATGAGAACTTTTGTTTTGAATTCGATATTCATACGCAGATTACTTATCTGCTGTACTTACCAGCATGAGTTAGGTTACCAGTCACCAGCATCGGTTTTCTTTCTATAAAATTTCTAGGTTCATCGAATATACGCCCTCCGTAAGAATTCCCTTTTATATTAAAACAAGGATGGTGCCCGAAAATGTCTCAAGCAGAAAATTTTACTCCAGTTTTACCATGAAAATCCTGTTTATACATTCGAAGCGCTGGATCAAGTCGTTCATAAATGTGCACTTGCCGTCGCTACAAAATATCGCATTACAGATAGATTCTGAGCCCTGAAGCGCCTTCGTTTTAAAGTGATGCAACTCGCCCAACGCTCATTGATGAATTTGCGATTATCCTTATTCCAAGTGAGTCAACATCGTTCCCATTTCTTATGCCTAATTTTGTGTGTTCATTTCCCACCGAGAGAAAGATATCCAGTATACCTACTCTCAGATTTGAACCGTAAAATTACGCCCTGTAATTCAAAAAATGCTCAAGGACCAAGAAATAAATAGGTTGAATGTTTGGCGCTTCAACTCTGTAAAGATTGATCGTCAACGTTTTGCTATTTCCTTTACTTTTTAAGTCATAATGATATCGTGCTCTCACATTTAACACGATCATATCAACCATTTCAAAAACTGGTAAATAAGAGTCAACTTTTCAACAATTATGAAGACTGTAACGAAGCCACAATAAAAAAATAGTTTGAAAAATTAAAAGCAAAAACTATAATGCACCAAAAAAAAAAAAAACAATCAAATTATGCTTACACTTTATTTTCTTAAATAATCCCATAATTGATTGGTTAATAGTAAACAATACGGCCAGTACTGCCGTACTAAGGAAGAACGCCGTATGAACATTCGAGAGTCGCCAAATTTCCATCAATAAAATGTTCATTTTTGAGGAAAGTTATGAATATTTTTCCTTTGAAATTTTAAGGCACTTTAGGTGACATGCGAGCAAAAGTATCTGAAAAATTGGAAAGAAAATATTCATAAGTTTACCAGAAAATTCGTGTTTCATCAAAGGAAATTTGGCAACGCCAGCAGATTCATACAGTGTTTTTCCTTAGCACGGCAGAGTCGTGTACTAGCTTAACCTGATTTTTCGCCGCTTTTCAATGTCTTCGTTCTAATATTGTCTCTCAACGTTTTGCATTTCAGCAGTATAATTTTTGAAGGTAATTCTATGCAAGTCGTGATCACGTGTTTATTTTTCCTGTTAAAAATAACGACCACGTTGGTGAGTAAATTATGGGGCCTTGTTCAGAGAAAGAGTTGGTGATATTGCCCACGTGCGTTCGAAATTCGTTCTAAAACTGATGTCTCATCATGGAGAAAAAAAGCTCATCCGAGCACAAGTTTTCTATCACGAGAGTCAAACTGCGTTTGGTGCAAAACTATACAGGGTTATCCAAAAGTCCGGTACCCCCCTTATAACTCTCGACTCTCTCGACTCTCAACTCTTACTTATACGCTTGATTAGGTTGCAGTTGCAGACGCGTTTCATGTTTAATTGGACTTATCACCATTGTAATTTTAGGCTAAATTTTGAACGTATGTTGGAGAAATCGCATGACTTTGTCTTGAACTTTAACTTGAATCTGTTTGTTATCGGACTATGTTGATACCAGCATAGAATCAAATGGGGCAAAATAGTAATCAATCTGTTGTTTTTTGTGTTTTTTTTCATTAGAAACAAATGTACTATCATGCTACCTGCGTAGATAGTTTTTTTTATGGATGAGACAGTATCAGCACTTCTTGCAAAATGTACTCCAATTTGACTCACAGCATTTCTTCGTAATAACTTTGGCCTAAAATCTTCAAGAAAGCTTTTAGCTCAACTTTTAGTATGTCAAATAAATGTTCAGCAGATTTGAGCACGGTTGAGATGGACATTATTTGCCTTTCAATCCACCAAAATCTAATGATGTGCCTCAAATTCTGAGCGTGTAAAACTTAGCGTTGTTATGGCATATCGACGGTGTAAGTCGGCGATCACATAACTCGTTTGCGGTGTCTGAAAATCTCCGCCTCTATGTTATTTTTTAAAATGAGAATAAATCGACATCATTCCTTGAAGTTTTTGCAGAATTTTCCTCCCACAGAGAAGAAAAATCACGGCAGTTTTAAAGAATTACCGATGAGTAGTTTTCCGTTAAAAAAATAAAGTATGGCAGGAAGTCTGCGACGTCGCAAACCGAGTTATGTGATTGCCGACTTACACCGTCGATATACCAGCTTTTACATATTTCTTCAGCAACTCAACAAAACATGCCTCTGTATAGTCGCATTGATAGTGCTTTTTCCGACTCAGATAGATATTTTGAGAGCTGAAGATTACTTTGAAATTATTACTGATTTTGGCCAATTTTTCTCCCTAAAATTATGAGCGTGAAGGCATTACTTTTCAGTCGTTCCTCGTAATATTACAGATTACACTGGTCAACAAATTATTTATTTGTTAGATGTGCTCTAAATCTGTTTCCTATTGCCACGTCGATTTTTAGCACTGGTTCCGAAAATGGCCCTCGTTTTTCTGTATTAACCCGATTTTTTCCAAAAAAATCAGCATTTTCCCTAAATTACAGCTTTTTCAGCTAAGAAAAGTCAAATTCCTGGAAAATACATGCAAAACGTAGAAAAACTAAGGTAATTTTTGGAGTCAGCAGCCAAAACTGCAGAGAATCATATCTTTCATTCCCATTAAAAAATTTCTCTGTTCCGAATATCGATTTTTTTCCGGCCAAGTGCTTCCTGCCGCCCACATACCACCATGTAACGCTCGACCGATTTTTTTTGCGTCGAGACGAAGGAGGGGAATCATTTTTTTCTCAGGTGATAAGTGGGATCATTCCCACTCAATTTTTACCGTCGGGGCTAAGAATGACCTTCGTTCACTTCCAAAACCTTCGAAAAATCATGTTTCCTAGAAGGAGAGGCTTTTGAGCTGAAAAAACGCATTTTTCAAAAAAAATTTATTTTCCTAAAATTTGGTAGGGTTTAAAAAGAAAACGAAGGTCATTTTTAATCTCAGCTGCAAAACTTTAGTGGAAATAACCCGACTTATTATCTGAAAAAAATATTTTCCCTTCCTTCCCGACGCAAAAAAATTGGATGAGCTTTACATAGTGGTTTAAGGGTGGAAGGGAGCACTGAGCATTTGACCGGCAGAACCTCGATATCAAGAACAGAGAGGAAATTTTAATATGGATGTATTAGTATTAAAGGTTTACTGTGAATTTTGGGCTGTTGAATCTGAAAATGGCCCTAGTTATTCTCCATTGTGCACTGATTTTCCGGAAAATCGACGTTACTATAGAAAAACTAAATTTTTACGGAAAATTCCAATTTTTTCGTGAAAAATCGAGCTGATCCAAAGGAATGGAGGTCTTATTTGGAATCAGCGCTAAAAATCTACCGACAACACTGTATCAGATTTCGGGCAAATCGATCTGTGTTGAGTGAGTGCATGACTGCAACGATATTACCACGTTACATCGTCCAAGCTCTATTTTTAATGATTAATTTATTTATTGACAAGTTTTATTGCTGAGATGTTTCAAGAGTAACATAATAACAATTATGTCAAGATGTGTATCTGGCAAATAGGGAGAGGAAATAACATAAATAAATCTAAACAAGCTTAACTTACAGCACGTTTTATTTTCTGAATGGTAGTTTAAAACTGAATTTACAAAAGAAACTTATAATCTAAAATTGATAGAGGAAGAGTGAAGGTAATAAAAAATGATAGGTCGTTTGTTGCAATCTGAAAACAAAATATGATAATTCGGTTCATCTTCTTCAACGATTCTTGAAATGCGATTTTTGGCAGTTTTTTATTTCCATCACTTCATGTTGCAACACTACGATAAGGTGTATATTGGCAAGCAATCAAGACTTCTCAACGGTTTTACAGCCGGTCAAAAGATTATTCGGAGCTTTTTGTGCGGATATGTATATCTTAGTTGATCCCTCTATGATGCGCATCTCACTATTTTTTCATGCACTTACAATTTGTGCAATATAATTTTTTTTTTTTTGATAAATTTCACAGCTTCATTTGAAAGGAAAGACTTGATTCGCGAAACATGGTTCCCGTGCATTTGTTCAAGTGGATTTCAAAATTCATTACCTACCAATTTTTGGCATTATCCATTGTTTTTTTTTCTTATTTTTTTTTGCAAATGCATGTGCTTTGATATTAATATTTCTAATATATGGAATCTGTTTCCCATCACAAATACTGATACTTGAATTTTTAAAACTACTTTGATTGGTTATATCGAGCTCGTGTTAAGGAATTTTCACGGGCTATAGAAAGAACTGGCAAAACATGCCGTAAAACTAACGCAGATAATTACGAAATATTTTCCATTTGGATTTCAATTATTTTATTGAAGAGTCCTTTTCTATACTTTCTTTTGTTTTCTCTTATCAAGTACCTAACTGTAATGCGCTTTGGAAGACAAACCTTAAAAATCTTGGCTTTGAAGGGCGCAAATCAGGAAATAACTAAATTATAAAATAGACTCAACTTTAACTTAAAGATCTTAAATTCGTGGTTGAATTTACAACAAACACTTAAATTTCCTAAACTGAATAAATTTAAAGATGGTGAAGGTAACTGTGTGTATAGAGAATAAGAAAGAAGGTAAAATCAGTCAGTAATCTGGAAGACAAAGTTCATGAAGTCATTTTGGCGTAAAAAAGTACTTAAATGTCAAAACAAGGCGGTCGTGTTTACAAAAAAAATAATGATGAGTATGAAAATGAAAATAAAAAGTTAAATGATGAATTGACAACCATAAAACAAAGTATTTTAGGTGAGGCTAAATGTGTGTCATCAAAGGCGGAATCTTTAAGAGACTACTTTCAATATGTGGCCAGTCCCATGACAATTACTTGTAAAAGAATAGAAGCGTGATGTACTGTGAAATCGCTTCTGTCAATAATTTAAATATTTAAGCGAGTGGAAAGGTCAGATTGAAGTTAATGAAGTAAGAAGATCAACTTAACCTTTTCTCACATAGAGTATTTTCTACGCAAACATATTTTCTCAAAGCTTCCCGGTGCAAATCAGCTACATTTGTAGTAGTGAATTGTGGTCTCACGCCAAATACTTGTAAAAATAGTTGAAAAAAATAAAACTGATTTGATCTGGAAAATGATACATTAGAAACGACAGTGGAAAATAAATAGAGATCTCAAAGTTGGAGAAGAAACAGATACATTTGTGTTGCGTATAAAAGCAGCACACATTTCAAACAATCATTGACTTAATTTGATAAAATGCACAATCACTGTAAGTAGGTCAACAGCTTGAAAAAATGGTTCGTTAATGGTCGACGTAGAATAGTGCCTCAACTACTTTCACTATTTTGTCTTAAGGATTGAGAACGTAACATCTTTTAACAAACCTTTAAAATATATGATCTAAGTAAACAAAAAATATGTGTATATGTACCAAGATGTTTTTTTATATATATACATATGTATCATTTATGAGATATAAATATTTTAAATTAAAATTCATAACAGAACCCACATTTAATAATGACGTGAACGTTTTACGACTATGGTAAATATGTTTGTATATAAATAAATAGATTTATAAATTTACATGGAAGACATACAATTACAAATCTAAATTTAGAGCCGGAAAATTAATCTAACTGAGAAATATATTGAGTCCTTTTTAGAGGCGGGTGTTTCGCAGTGTCCACTGATGCATGTGTTACGTAGAATGTTCTCTTTATTCGCATACAAGAGATGAATGTAGACATTTTAAAATTCGTCCATTTGTCTCGTTCAAGGTTCTGCCTTGACCAATTTAGATCCTGGTGATTTTTTTCATGTGAAAATATCCCGAACGTTCCTTTGAAAATTTGTTGAACTCCATCGAAATAACAAACATGGAGAATTTGAACCCTCACACGCTAACCTTAATTTAACCTCAAATTTAATTTAATCTACTTTAGACCATAAACTGTATACGATCCCGAGAAGAATCAAGATATTTTTATAACTTTTGTAGGCCAGTCTAAATTTATTTCCTAGTTGATGATCTCGGATAACATAATTCTGAGAGGCAAAACAATTCGAAAGGAATGAATTTCCGCGTTTATAAAATGTCAAAGGCTCGGTTACTTGAGACTCATTAAACTCAATTATCACATAATATCGTGATTTTGAAATGCAGAGACGAAAGTCAAGATATCAGTGCTGTTGGCACTTATCTAATCATGTTTATCTTTAACCATTTCGTTTATATGTTAAGAAGTGGCACATATTTAATGGTTCACCCATTTATAAGGGTGCTGAAATGAAATCCTTGAAACCAACATTTAATGGGTGAAAACGACGATGAAAAAATGTGAATTTTATTATAGGATCAAATGACGCCAGTGGTTTTAATTTTCTCATATCAAAATTTTGAACAGCTTAAATAGCGATTTGACAAGACTATCTAAAATGCACACGCAGGCGCATGGTTTGTCGCAAAAGCAGGGAAAGATGGCGAAATATTTTTAACGTTGCTTTTGAATTTTAATTTAATGTATTCAAAACTATCTTCTAAATTTTGAGTTGAAAATTGGATCCATTCATTCAAATTATATATCGCTCCCTTAGCTTACGATGGCACAAAAGAAAATGCTCTGGAACAAGTTCGCTAAAATTTAAGCATAATTTACTCGGTAACGACTACATCAGTAGTGCTGAGCACTGCATTATGAAAGCTGTCAGCCCCAAAACGGGTCACCTAAAATATACTGACAGTTGTCTACAAATGTGTACTTTGCGAATAACTAAGACCTTAAGAAATATTAGCAGTGGGAAGACGTTGGATTCAGCTATAATATATAAACTATTTGTTTTCAATCTAATAACATTAATAATCACACAGAAATCGTTTTAAAGTTTTGACTATACATTTAATTCACATATAAATAAATAATACTGGTTTTCTTGCCGTTTAATTTAGTATAAAGCAGAAAATATTCCACTTTCCGAAGTCAATTTGATAGTGACAAACTACTTGAGAGTAACTGTCAAATTTGGATCGAAGTAATGCAATAGCAGTTCCGATACATCACAGAGTTCATAAATTGCTTCCAATAAACCATCTTAATTTCTTTCTTGCCATTAAAAGGTGTTAAGTCCCAGCGGTCTCTTTCACATGAAGGCGTAAATAATTTCCCTTAAGTTTCCCTTAAAACCCAGAATCGCTTCTGGGTTCTAAAAACCCAGCATTTTACACATCTATTTGAAATTTACTGATCGCATCCAAGAAATCACGGACCTGACACATACTGATTATTTAACTGACTGACTTATTGTCACTCCTTTGACGTAAGGGCGTATTCCTATTTCCTCGTGAGCCCTGGAGAAGCATGAAGTTATATGGTCAGTAAGGCTCAACTCCATTGGCGTGGCGTGCTTTTCGATATATCGATTGTTATGCCATTTAAACCTATGGAAAAGGATCGATTAACAGGGTGTTCGCAGCGAACACCTTAATAATCGATTCTTCACCAAAGGTTTAAATGGCATAACAATCGATATATCGCAATTCACGCCACGCCACTGCTCAGCTCGAAACGCAGTTACGCTCCTGTGTCAAAGAAGAGCCGAAATGAGTAGTGAGAGCCCCTGCAGCACCTCTCTCTTACATGTTGCTTGTGATTTTTACGAGTAATTAACTTGCGCGGCATATTGGGCTGTTTATGTTTTCTGCGAATTTACACTTTCGATTACTCTAATTAAGTAACAAGAACTTTAGAATATCTAACAGACAAGTAAAATAAGAGTTTTAATATTTTGTATTATTATTTAAATTGAGGAAGACTGTCATTGAATATTTGAAAGTAAAGTTTCATTACAGATTGTGTTCTACTAACAAAAAGGAGAGAATAATGATAATAAAAAAAAAAACCCTCGAAAGAAAATTAATTCAAACATTTTTTACCTGGGGACAACACAAGAATGCAAGGAATCTTGGAAGGGAAGTGTATTTTTGTGAGGATTTGAAGCTAGGGAGTGTATCACCTGCTTTTCTGATGACGTCGTAAATTGTCTTACAACCGCAATGAGTATTCTGGTGGTGATGTCCTCGACCAAATAAATTCAGAATTTTTGTAGGTATCTACTACTGCAAGTAAACAATTTGTGAGCAATTGATTTTACGCGGAGAGAACATTTACAAAGAAATAAGGAATGAGCTTAGGACCAAAATGAAGATTTATGGTGAGGAACCTAAAAATAAACAAATTACCTAAGACGGAAAACTTAAACAAATAAAAATTGAACCCTACAACAAAACTTTACACTTGGGTGTAACAACATTATTGATTGTCCTACGGAGAAGCGATGGATGAGGAGGGATGGTAAAAAATAAATTAACTAAAAAATAACGAAAATGACTGGAAATAGACGATTTCGCCGTCTAAGAAGATCAGATCATGTCAGACTTTCCGTCCTCTTTTGGCTCAGCTTTATGGCCCATTTTGAGTCTCAAGGTTGCCACATCGTCCTCTATCCGAACAAGCTTCCTGAATTTCTGTAAATAGAAATGCATTACAGTACATTAAGATGAAGAAACAAATCATGTTAGAATATCTACAGAGATGTCCTAAACAAGGTTTGTGCCTTAGTCAGAAGGAGAGGAATAAGAGGAAAATCATAATAGTTTAGTATTAATTACTAAGTAGTTCCAATTTTAATCCAAATTTTGATCGGGGGTCCTTATGGGGTCCTTGTGTAATTTTTCACCTAACTTTTACAATCAGCAATACTGTACCTCGTCAAAATCTCCAGGTGTTGTCATCCAAGCGTAGATCATGTAACCCGGTATGCAAAGCATCGAGGACAGAGCGGTAAACCAGCCAAAAACATGGCTCCACCATGGGTACTCGTAGTTCAGGTATTTGATCGGCGTCCACTGAATCAGGTTGAAGAAGAAAACGCTCTGCAAACACAAGGAGAGGTAAATTTAGGCGATTGGCAATACTGTTTTCTCTTCATATAAACCTATGGGAAAGAATCTCTTCTTGTTGATGCATCTTCGCCCTCTAAAAATCGATTCTTTACTATAGGTTTAAATGGCGAGAAAACAGTGTTGAGAGCTTACTGGATCCGCGAATGACATGATCATGGATCTTAATGACGAATGCTACTTTGGAAAAAACTTACCGTTTCAATTTGAAACAGTATGAAACTCGGACAGTTCAACTGCGTGAAAGTACATCATTGCTTCCTTTCATTTCAACTCCGTTTTTGTTTCTAGAGCCAAACTAACTCTTCAGTCGTCATGTTTTAGGCAAATTATTTTTATTTTTATATTTACTTTATTTATAAAGAATTGCTTTTTCTGGATCATTAATTGAACCACTTATCTGCCTTAGGAAACGTACTGCGCACACGCTGTATTGAAAATGATCCAGAAGTATCAGCGCTTTTTATTTCACAATATTACACATTTAATCGGCAGATATTTCGAGGGAAAGTGCTGCATACGTCTTGATCCTTATGGTTCCAGCTTTCATTTGATACATTTCTTTGACGTTTTTGATCCATCAATCTGCGCGATAATTAGTTTTTTGGGAGAAGAAATTTTGTTTGCAACAATTTTTAACCCACCGAGTAGTTACGATTCTCTGTCCTCTTTCACATCGGATGGTATAAAACTGGGAATTCTCGGAATCCTGGAAATGACTCTCAAAGAGGCATGTAATGATAAGTGTATGAGATACGACGTGTTATAATGTGTTGTTAATAATGTTAATAAGTTTGATGCCACCAGTGCTGAAGGTTATACAAATGAGGAAACAAATCAATCTCGAAGTCACTTCCATGACCATGGGCGTAGTCACTTATTAATGGGGGGGGGGGTAAAAATTCGTAATAATGTAATAATTACAAACAATATACTCTCCGTGGAGAACTTTAAGTGTGGGAGGGGGTGCTTGATTCTGTCCGGGAATAGAATTTAGAATTACATCAGAGATGGAACTACTCACAATGCAGATGATAGGGCAGGAAAATAGCCAGCAGTACTTCCAAAACCAGCAGGGGTAGTATCCGATCATCTCCTTAATTCCATCGTAGAAACGGTTCACCCCAAAGGCCCAAGAGATGGAGACGCATTCGAAGAATATCAAGAACAGCAGACAAAATCCACTCACTGCGTATGAGTCCAGCAGTTGAAACACGTACATTCCTCCCTGCCGACCAGAAAATCAACATGGTATGTATACCTGATGTATTCAGAGCCACAGTCTCAAAGGATGTAATTTTCATGCCAAACTAAAAATTAAGTGCTTATGAACTTCATGTCGACAGCAACTGACCTCAGTCAACAAATTCTAATTTTTTAATTTAGAGGAATTGTTGTCGATTGTTCTCAGGATATCTTTTCTGACCGGATCTGCAATGGTTCGTTCCCTCGTATTTTTTTTTCTTTTTTTTCTCTTTTTTTTCGATAAGGCCAAAGTAATGTGTGCAAAATGATTACAAGAAAACGCGATTACTCCGATTATGACGTAAAAGAAATTGGACGAATGATGAATGTTTACTAGATAACTTTGCTAGCAAACGTTTTTCAGAGAACCTCTGACTTCTACTGCCTCCACATTGACCTGTACTTCAAAAATAGCTTGCAGTAACGTGTAAGTTTTGATTCAACAGCTTACCTGAGATATGCAGGAGAAGCCTGCCAAATACGAAAGAATGCAAACGATAGCAATGAACACTTCTTTCCGCCTACGCAAAAGTCGTGGGTACTCATCCACCATCGCTGTGATAAATCCTTCCATTGTGCAAAACTAGACACCAAAGAAAAACAAGAAAGGGTTAATATTTCAAGTTAGCCAAAAATAATAACACCAAGGATGCATATCGACGGTGAAATTACCAAACCACGTATTTCGTTTGCGGTGTTTAAAAATCTACGCTCACATTTTATTTTTTTGAAATAGATCAAATCAATAGCATTCCTTGAAATTTTCACAGAATTTTCTTCGCACGAAGAGGAAAAATCACAGAAATTCTCAACACTAGACATTAAGTAGTTTTTTATTTAAAAAATAAAGTATGACAGGAAGTCTGCGACGTCGCAAACCGAGATACGTGGTTTGGTAGTTTCACCATCGATATATAGTATTTTAATCTATTCAGCCAAAATTGCAAAATAGAATAAAATTATCAAACGATTTTAAAATCGAGATACCAAGGTATCAGTCCATGATGATTGCTAACCGCAAGGGGCCTTTCAGAATCATGCAAACTGTGCAAATATATACGAGCATAAAAAAAAAAAAACAGAACATCGTTTACAATTTTCTTGATTTTTTTTTTCTGAGAGTATTGTCTATAATAAAAGAACCAACGAAAAGTAATTACATGTATACTTTAAGAACGATTGTGCCACGTTGCTGTGAAGGTATACTGCAAAATGAGCCGTTGAGTTTTTTCTTTTTCTAAAATAAAGTTATATGTTTGAAGAAAGAACGCTAATGGGTCTACGGCGATTCTTATACGCGCGTTGCATATATTTTGCGCCAAGAAAAAAAGCAGAAGTTTTCACTTAAGACAGTTCATTTTCGAGACCTCGCGCTTATATCTTCAATGTATTGTAAAATTGAAGCTCAAATTTGCCTAAAGATGAGTGATGACTTAAGAGTGAACGATTTGTTAAGCAAACCTATCCTAATTTTCAAAAATTCGCCCGGCAAAATGCTCATACCGACAATCATCAGTCATTAGGCGAATTTTCTGCACAACAATTTGATCTTTAATCATCACGGGGCGAAAAATAGCATTGATCTCCGAGGTTAACTTTCACCTCACCCGATTACATTGCTTAAAATATTATTGTGAGGTCTCTAAAATACATTATCTCTGGTTGTTACATTCCTGCTCTCACTTTCTGCTCTTACATCCATTCAGACAATGCATTGTTTTGCTAAAAATCCACGCGAGTTGATGAAAAGCATCGATGGGAAACCGTAACGCCTTCATTTAATGCGTTAGGAAACACGTGTAGCCCTAGAGCAGGAATAGTTGTATCAATGCACCAATCGAAAATCATAACGCCTTCATTTGATGCGTTAGGCAACACAGGTGGCCCTAGGGCACGAATAGTTGTATGAAGGCATAAGCATCAGCATCAACTCTGTCGGTGTTATAAGAATGAATCTCTATACATTGTCATGTATTAGCCGTTTTCTGATTAGTTTTACCTTTGCGCCCTTCTCCCCGTGAAAATGTTTGGCTTCGCCGCTGGAAGTAAGGATGGAAAAATTACCTGACTGTCGAGACCGATGAATAGAAGCATGACGAAGAAGAGGCATGACCATAGAGAAGACCAAGGAAGTTGCAAAACCGCTGAGGGATACGCCAAGAAAGCTAAACCAGGACCTGAATTGCAGAAACGTTTATTTTAACATAAAATCAACGGTGTGAATATTATCGTCTGTAAGTACATATAACTCTTCTAACAACGTTTTATGGGCACATGTTAAAGGAATAATGAGACTAAATTTTGCAGTTAGAAACTTCAAGTTCTGGCTCATTCCAGATACAGCATGTGTCCTTAGTTTTCCTATGCAGAAAGGTGTTTTAATGTATGAGCGAGAAAGACGGAAAAAAATAGGGTAGTCGATACAACCAGCGGCTATTTAAAAATGCGCCAGCTACCGCACGGTAGCTGGCGCATTTTTAACTAGCCGCTGAATGTATCGACTACCCTATTTTTTCCCGTGAAATGTAGATCCTTACTGAAAATTGCAGTCCAATTGTCAGTTGTCGAATTATGCTTGTGTTGATAGCCCGTTCTTATTCACCATTATTTGGCGTCCCACCCGTGAAAGCAATTTCACGTAAATTTTCACCTGACAAAATTTGTTTGATACTGAAAAACAACTAGTTAGGATTGAATTACTTACTGAGCTTGCTCTATTGAGTTTATAATTTGAAAATTTCACCTAAAAAGACATTTCTTGAGGCTTTTTTTTGACTAAGAAATCACTTTAAAGGCCACCCGTTGAGCCCGTAAGGCCGAACGATTTGCCACCTTAACTGCTGATGCGCTGAATTCATTGAAAGTGAAAGTCTACTTAATTTTTCACTGATTGCTTAGAATTAGTGATCTTTGAATTTTCCATTACATATATCAGTCAAGTAGTATCAATTAATCTTCTGTAGAAAAATATGAAATAGGAGTAGAAATGTTAAAACGTCCCCACCGCGCTGCAAGATTTACCTGAAGCAGCGACTTCACCCACTGGTTTATGTTGCTCGTGAGCCATGAAACCAATGACAGAGAAGATGACAAAACCGGCGAACATACTCGTCCCCGAATTCACGCAACAAACGATCAGTGCATCCCTAGAAAAAAATGGTAGGTAGATAAAAAACAGTCATAGAGTGAACGGAATTATTATGAATATTCCGAAAATGGACCAGTTATCAAAAAATACGCAGTAAATTACTAGATTATATACTCACCTTGAACTGCCAGAATATCAAAGAAAGAAGAAAAAATGCAAGATTTAGTGATTCATTAAGGGTCTTTTATGGGAATGTGAAGGTCTGTGAAGAAAACTGGCCCTGTATTACTATTATTGTAGAAGTTTCTCAGGATTAAATATCAAAAGGCCGAAAACATATCAACTTCAGTTGTTTTTTGTGTTCAATTGTTCATCCTACTGTATAAGTACTCGATACGAAATTCCAAAACAGGGAAACATAGTTTGTCAGAACTCTTCTTGTTGAGGCTTCCACATTGTTGCATTTTCTAAAAACTGTGAAAAAAATTGTGTTCGTCATCAAATTGTTTAAATAAATTGGACGGATTTGACCGGAATCAACCTAACTGGATTTGTTTTCACGTTCCCTGTAATTTTCTCTCATTTTTTATTGATTTATTTATTTTCGATACAGAAATGAACTACTTAATGACGCCTTTAGGATTTTCGGGAATTTGCTAAGTGAATGAAGAATATTCTCGCAAAATTTCAAGTTTCAGTGTTTCTTGGTTATATTTTTGAAAAAGAAACTATCAAAGAAAATCAGGCAACGTCCAATTTAGTTAGGTTGATTCATCTTAATAATGGGACAGCTTTTATCATATTAATTATTTATGGTCACTAGTAAGTCGAGCGAAGCATTCGATTGTTTAAAAGCACCTATAAAACTTCCTTCATTATGTTTTTGAGCTGACATTCAAATATACTCACTTGTAGACGTCGTTATTAAATTTGTTGTAACTTCCTAGAGCGACTAGAGTTCCCAAACCGAGACCATAAGAGAAGAATATCTGCGTGACAGCATCGATCCATACCTGAAAATAAATGGATCTGTAGCACAGCAGTGATAGAAATAAGCAGTTAACAGGTTTTCATTCTTATTCCTGAAATGTTTGCGTAAAAATAAGGATCCCTCGATATTGGTAAGAATTCCCTCCTGGAAAATTTCATATCGGCGACAGTAGATCACATATCATGCGCAATTAATTGTCATTATTGACTATCTATCGTGACAGCGTATTTAATATGGCAAATTACAAAGAACGAAGATACTATTGGTTTTTTAAATTGCTGGAGCTTCTGAACAGTTTCCTGATTTACTAAGAATGATAGACAAATCAAGGAACCTAGGGGCTTGCGAACAAGTAGAGAAAATTCTATTATTAAAATACTCTTAGTTGAACAGTGTCCAAAGGACCCCCTAATAAAATCCGGTTCCACAGCAAAACCACCTGTAAGCATTCAGGGCCCGATTCGCCTATACCTCAGGAGTGCACACGCCCGTAGAAAACTCAATTGGTCAAATCTTTGGAGATGGCTCTTTTCTGAATCATCGATCAGCAGAGCATTTCTCACAAGGTTATGAGTTTTGGATACTTTTTTACCGAGAAAATAAGAAGGATGCTTGATCATTTTTGCTCTCGATCATGTGACTCCCATTGGACCTACTTGGTACTTTGAAATTTTGATGAAATGAACACGCTTATATCGAGACATTTAATGACATTTATGGATTTTTGACAATGTTTTTTTTTTAAAAAAAAAAAAAAAAACATTTTGACCCATTACGACCAGACACAGGCAATCCGATGGTGATTCAATCAGCGGTGAGGGCTGAATTATTATCAGCTATCGGGAGCTATCGTAAAGAATCAATTGTTACAGTAAGCGTTACAAATATGTGATAATTGGCCCTTTTTCAGAGATTTAAATTGCAAATCAATAGATTCATCGCGCCAATGGATTCCAAGTACCCTTGAATAAACAAGTGACACGTGTTGTATTCATGATGCTTACCTGCGACTCGCCGAGCTTGGAGAGGTTAGGTTTTACATAGTACTTTATGCCATCGATGGCGCCAGGCAGCGTGATTCCACGGATGAGCAGTACAGTCAGCAGGAAGTACGGGAAAAGTGCCGTAAAGTAAACCACCTAACAAAAAAGTAAGATTATCCAGGTGCCAATGAGGCTTTTTAACCTTAACCGACAAAAATATTGGTTGTAAAACATCCTCTCTATTCTTAAAAAATCAAGTTCAAGACGCTCGATGGACGGTTGGACGGGGTAAGGAAGGGCAGTACATTGGCGGATCTAGCAATTTGGCAACATCGGGTTTCCTCCATTTAAACCCATGGAAATGTATCGATTCTTGGAGGGGCTAGGTGCTCCGACAAGAATCGATTAATTGGCACAGGTTTAAATGGAGAAAATCCGGTGTTGCCAAATTACTGGATCCGCCTCTGGGGCAGTAAGACGGTTGATGGGCAGGAGGGAGGATGAGGAGTTCAAAGGTCAGAGTTTTAATAGAGTGAGCCTTTACTTTCAGAGGCCTTTGTTTAGTCATGAACAGCTATATGTGGCCCTATCTAGGTCGACTTCCAAAAAAGGAATCAAAATTCAGAGTGAGGAGAAAGTTATTCAGAATATTGTTAAGCGGGAAATGTTTCTTTGAAACATCGTTTTGTTATTCAATTGAACTGATTTGCTCATTATAACCGCCAACGCAATGGGCGCTTTCGACGACTTCGCTGGTCGCGAGGCGGCATTTAAGGGCGTGCAGCGCCCCGGGGGTTGGACCGCGTAGCGTAACTGTAGCGGCCAGGGGGTCTATTGTATAAAATTTTCAAAAATTGTGTTTTTTTCCGACAGCTTTTATTCGGCTTAAACTCAATTTTCGTGACGTAAAGACCTTTTTTTCATTCGAAGAAACTTGGCTTCGTCATCAGATGATTGAATTTGCAAAGACAACGTTATGAGTGAGATTTACTTACTTTGCCGGTCCATTTGACGCCCTTCCAGATGCAGAAGTAACACAAGAGCCAAACGAAGAACAGCGTGCCGGCCAGCTCCCACCGTATCTCACCCACCTGTTGAACACCTGTGGTGATTTGAAGCGCTCGTCGTCTGAAACCCAACCAATCACAGTCATTTATCCACAAGGCCAAAACCATTAAATCGTCCAAACTAAATTGGATTGCATTTTGCAAAAAGGAACCACTATTATTGCGATGTTTCTAAGATTGTGCAACTTCTTTTGTCTTGGAATAAAAACCTGATTATCCATTAACAGTTCCTACTCTACTCGCTAGAAACTGTAAAAAGACAAAAATTACCACGTAAATTTCATATTTGTTAATGATTCAGTAATTCTATTGCAAAGGATGAAAATGCACAATCTTAGCATCATTGCAATGCCTCTGGCTCCTTTTTGCAAAATACAATCCAATTAATGGTGCTCAAAGATCATATTTCAGAGACTCCATACTTCCAATCTGAGCAATGCAACCGGGTGGATTACATTGTATTTTCGTATTTTTTGTATTTCTGTGTATTCAGGGTCAGGGGCGTATTATAGTCGTTCCTCAATCAGTGTCTCTCCTCAGAAAGCACCAAATGGTTTATATTTTGATTAGGAGAGCTCCAAACAGGCTTTAAATGTAGTACCATAAATAAGAAGACCTTCCAGGTAAAATTCAGCGGTATAGCTTCAGGAACAGATCCTTAAAAAGGATTACGGTGATATGCCCCTGTACAAATAACGAATTCAAAAGAGCAAATTCTACGACCCCAAAAACTTTAAGGTAAGCACAGGCCTGCTTGATAATTTGCCGAACTTACAACATTTCCCTTTGTCATGTTGTATTTTTTGCAGTACAATGGCACCGTATACTTTTGTAGGTTGTAAGGATCTGTTGCCAAAGGTTTATTGGTGAAGTTTACTTATAAGTTCGTGAAAATAGTCCTTTTCATGATGCTTCATTTACGGCTTCCTTAAAGTTTTCTTAGTCACAACGGAAACCATATGGGGCCTCCTTAGGAGAAAAGCTGTTTAAGGAAGAGAGAATGAATAGAGCCCTAAGGCTTTGAGACAGACAAGATCAAATATCGACGGTGAAACTACCAAACCACGTATCTCGGTTTGCGACGTCGCGGACTTCCTGTCATACTTTATTTTTTAAATGAAAAACTACTTAACATCCAGTCTTGAAAATTTCTGTGATTTTTCCTCTTTGTGCGGAGAAAATTCGGTGAAAATTTCAAGGAATGATATTGATTTGGTCGGCTTTAAAAAAATAAAATGCGAGCGTAGATTTTTAAACACCGCAAACGAGATACGTGGTTTGGTAGTTTCACCGTCGATATATGTTGTAATACTTTTCATTTTTCTCTTCCTACTTTCGCTTCGCTCTTCCTATCCCTCGGCAAAGTTTTTATTGAATAAGGCCTATTCAGCCTATCTGAAGAGATAAATACAAAAATAAAATATAGAATATGAAAGAAAAATTATGATTTTGAGTAGAAAGTGCCCATCGAGCTCATATCATGAGAAAATGAGCGGAAATCCGATCGTGGGTTGAATCGCTCAAGTATAAAAGGAAGCAAGCAAAGCCTTTCCTCATCTCTTCCCTTCCCCCATTCTTCGCGAGAACCTCATAAATCACCGGGTATAAAAAAGTTCTCAAGGTGTAAAACTGATTCGGAGGGAACACCACGCTTTCAATATTCGAAGCTTTTCCAGAGATGCCAAAGTGACAAAATAAGCTTTTAGGGGCTTATTTTATAGTCGATCCCCGAACAGCTCATCTCACAAGGAAGCTTCGTGAGGCTTACATTGTGATGAGGGATGTTGAAGGAAATCCTTTACATAGCACCATAAAAAAGACAATTTTAACCAATCCTGAGTAAGTTTTATCAAATTAACTTCGGAAATGGAGAGATTCGAGGGAATGATATGATTTGTCAGAGCAAAAAGTAAGAAATATGGAGAAAAAAGTATTATCTATGATCTTGACAAATCTGCGGAAAATCAGTAATTTGCGTGTTTCTTGAATCCGAAATATTTCTTTTTTGTACTCTAAATTTTCTGTGGTAGCAAATCGTTGTAATCCCTTGCAATTACCTGTTCCTGTAGCTATTCTTTTAGATTTTACTCGAATTCGTTAAAATTTTCCTTTTCGCGATCCTGGGTCAAGAATCTCCATAAATCTCCCTTTCTCACAGAGCTTTTTGGCTCTGGCACCTAGAGCGAATTTCAGGTCTAAAAATCTCTCGTTAAATTCAACATGCAGCCGGAGGGCCTGTTAAATCTCAATGGGAGGTTAAACCCTGACAAAGGATAATTGAACCGGACTTCGGTGCGATATCGATTTAGATTGACTGCTCGGTGCTAATTCGATCAAACATTCAAAGAACTTTTCTTTTGAACAAGATATTCTTAAACGGATCTCGATGTGAAAGAGGCAGACTTTAGACTGAGAGTGGAAGGTTCGGAAGGATCTCTTATCCGCGCTCTTAGCTCATCTGCCAGAGCACTCTTTCACTGAGCGGAAACAGAGAGAATCCAAAAGGATGATTTATATCTCAATTTATCTTGTGTTAGCGCCGCATTGAGTTAAAGAGGGGCTGTTGAAGATACTTGCAAGAAACGCAGGATATTTTTTCCCGGAAGTGCCGCACAACGTAACGTCAGGTCTCGTAAGGCAGCCGATTGTTTTGAGAGCCAAATCCGTTTTACTTAGTGATTGAATCGTATCGTAGACAAAGGAATAAAGTTATTTTTTTTTTTTTCAAAAAAAAAAAAAAAATCAGATATTCGTCATGCAAATGGTCATTTTACAATAAAAAAATTTCTAAAATCACCAGTATATTTTTCAACTTTCTTAGGGCTTAAAACTATTTTAAAGTAAGAAAGCACGATTATCCATGGAAAATATCCATTATGACCCCGCGCGGTATCAATCACGAGGAATTATAATTACTGAAATCTTAGAACCACAAACTGTCGCATCGGCTACGTAATTGAGAAGATAATTTTTTCTTGGTTCGATATTTCAGTTAAATGTTCATTTCGATGATTAAATGCTAAAAAGTCGTGTCTTCTTTGCAACGTTTAAGTACTTCCGATTGTGTTTTATTTTCTTCGAATCTAACTAATCAAAATGCTCCTCCACAATCGTGCGTGAATTTTTAAGGAGTGAATGAAAATCACAGAAACAGTTGGTCAGTTAAGTTTCAGAAACAATAAAACATGAATGGAGATTGACACCATCGCAATCCGAGTTATGCATCTTCTGACTGAAGCAGACGCTGAGTAAAAGAAAAATTTACGAAATAACGAGGTCGGATTGCGTCTTTCCTATTTTCGGCTGTGTTTCTCACGTAGCCCTTGAAGCATAGCTACGAATGAGACAAATGAAACCAAACAAACATGAAAATAGAGCGAAGGAAAAGAAGCACGTTGATGACTGCGCGGCGCAGAGATACAATTCGTGCTCAATGGCTGTCCATGTTGCATCTGCAAAATTGAAGGCTCCACGGCGCGAGGCGTGAACTCGCAGTGTTTCGCTCTATGCTGCCAAGACGGCATCATTCACATTAGGGATGACACTATACATCTTCTTTCTTTTCAATTGTATGTTTAATTTCTTATTTTAGGCTGTATTTGTAGACCTATACCTAAAGCTTGTATGTGCCCCTTAACTTCCCCAGAAGGGATAGTCGGATCAATTTGACGCGGTTTAGGATTTTTAAGAGTATTTGTCACAAAAATCTTTGAAAATATAGATTTTTTAAATTTTTTTTTTCAATTTGATGTCTGCCTCTTTTTAATACGTATCTGTAGATCTATATATAAAGCTCGTATGCACCGGTCTCATACGGTCAATGGGGCACGTGTTTGAGCAAGCCGCGGGCATTTTGGCCCGGCTAGGGCATCCACGCATCTTGGGTTAAACGCGTTTTTGTCGAGGTTACAAGAAATATCACATGACTCTAAAATCCATGGAATTTTTCAGCCGTGCGCTTTTTTTATGACTTTACTAACTGCAAACACGGCTCAGTCGGTGAGAACAGAGCATTCAGAGGAGTTTCTCATGAAAGAGCGATAACGACAAATTTACAACAGAAGTACAATAGACTTACTCCCAGAATTCTTTGACGGGATCCGACAAGTCTTTGATGGAGACATTGTAGTTATTCAGATTGCAAATGCTGCCGTGGGTCGTCGTGTTCCAGCATTTGAGCCCGATCCGTTCGTAAGGACTCACGCAGTATTTCGTGTTCCAGTAATTATTGCACGTCCGCCAGGGAACGTCTGAAACAGAATAACAAACTCTATTCATTTGCTGATTATAGATATTCATTTGCTGAGATAAGGATAGGAACCATTACATAAGTTTATAATAATTCATGTTGGGTAGTTTTCTATTCAAAAAATAAAGTATAGCAGGATGTCTGCACTGTCTAAAACCGAGATACGTGGCTTAGGATTTTTACCATCAATATGTCGGTTAGTTTTCTTTTAGGAACAGAATAGGTATGTTGTAAAAATTCTTTCCGTCATAATTCAGATACGAATTTTTCTACTTCAGCCATCGATATCTCGCACCTCTCTAATTTTGACATGTTTGATGGCCGAATGTTTCATCTTGTCGTAATACAGTTAAGAGCTCTTTCTGATGGAGTTGGAAATAAATTTTTTTTAAAGACATAACTTTGATTCTTTAACGAGCATTATGTTCTTTTCAAATGTTCGATTTGGCTTCAGTTGATTTTGGTGTCTTCCGCAACTAAATAAATCAAATTTTCTGCTCCTAATGTAAGTTTTAATACTAACTTTTTCACTCTGAGTTAACTTTTTTTTAAAATTTCCACTCCGCTCTTGACAGAGTAGCGCAAACATCTGAGGAGAGGATAATCTTGTCTTTGGTGATTGTTTTGGCTCTAATTTTTCACGAAGAACACGCCACTGTATTGAATAAATCCGCAGGTATACCTAAACAAACGAGACTATTTTACTCACCAATCCTGATTGACATCACAAAATAGAATATTGCCCACGCAAGAATAACAATGTAATAGACATTCATCCAACATGACATCACAGCTGCTGCATATCCAATGCCTAGAACAAAGAAATAGTTTTTAATTAGTTTCACTTCACTCCGTCTGCGATTTCAGTTTGCTCAATTTTGAGCGAGCGCTGCTGTTCCAAATTCCAATTTGCAATACTCCTAGCATAAAACTGTCGGATGCAGGAGTGACCTCTCGCCCTTCACTTCTATAATAGAGCACCGGATAGCTTACAACTTACTCTTGGGATACTCAGAACTGCTAAGCATCTTTAACCGTTAATAGGCACAATTTTACATCAAATTGAATCCTCAGCCATTTGTAGTAAAAAATTGCTCCGATTGGTTTTTTCGGTAGGACCCCCGCCACTGCAGATGTTGATTTTTGCGATCCTGCTGTTGATAGACCGTGCTCCAATCTTTGATTCAATTTTAAGTCCCAAAAAATCTACGGAAAGTTATTATAGTCAACGATTGTAGCAATCAGTCTTGTGACTAACTGACACTACACTGAAAAAAAAAATTAGCCGCGCGAACTGTAAGTGCGGCGTTGTAATGTCGGTCGTACCATTCTGTTCGATCAACCATATTTTTCATTTCATACATTCTGCCGCAGCTGTTTAGTACCAGGACTCATATGTTTTTTTGTTTTTTTTTAAAATAATCGCTGATTTAGGAGTTAACTTGTGGCACCGCAACGTCGTGACAGAATTTTCCGGGACCAATGTTGAAGATAAACCTTGAGCCCGATAACTTTATTTAGGTGTGAGTCAAATTCTCCTTGAACGACACCCCTTCCTTTGTGAAGTATTCTTGCACGCGCGCAAATCTCCTAGAAACCTGAAGGTTTTGATATCTAGTTATATGAAGCCGGTGTAACAGATTGCAATTTGAATGTTTTATAATGAATAACGTCACTTAAGGCCTGGATACACACGGCGATTAATTGCCATGTGTATCTAGGCCTTCAAGGCAGAGACCCAACGCGTCATTTTAATTCCGTTTCAGGAAACTGCCTGTTGCAATGCGCAATCGTAAAATAATGAAATTCATTCTTTGGAAAAATTACGGAGCCCGATTTCAGCCACCGCAACTTGCCGACGGCTGCCGATGAGTTATTCAGCTAATTGAGAACTTTTCAACGGGTTTTCCCACCCAGCGTTGCCGACAGTCACGTAAATTTGCTCTTTTTTAAATTGAAAATGCACAATCGAACTCGAGGAAGCTAATCGCACCCTTGCCCGTGCAATCTTTCGGGAAAAAATTGATACATCGATAGATATGCAGGAGTCCAGTGAACTGTGAAACGGACTCCGGGTGGACATAAATTGAGATAATTTCACCGCAGTTTAGCTCCCCCGTGTAAACCTAATATTGAGAATATTCCGCCAAGAGACTGTTCATTTTAATGCGCTTAGGGGAAGTGGGGGCAAAGTGATAGGGTGGGGCAAAGTGGAAATTGAAGTTATAGCAAAATACAGCACACATAGGGCACCCCTAGGTGTAGAAAATGAAACTATTGAGGTGTCCCGTCTATTTAAAAGTGTTTCTGTGTTGAAATCAAAACAAATAACCTAAAATATTCAGCTTCGAAATTTCGCCCAGCTGGGACGATTTGTTTTGGATGACGAAACATTTTAGATGCAGGTAATTGGTTCTTTCTTAATTATTTTCTGTTGATTTTTAACTATTCTATGGATCCTTTAGCACACGTTGACTGTTAAAAAATTGTGTGAAATTATATTTTATAATTAATATGTTAAGAAATACGATGAGACTCTCTTGGGGGCAAAGTGGAATATCAGCTTCCACTTTGCCCCCAGTAGTATACAATGCTCACTTTTTCTTCTGTTCTGATTCCTCAACGTTTAAAGGTTTAATTTTCATGAAAAATGTGTCAAATATTTTACTTTTGTCAACCTGTGCTCTCGGTACGACAAAATAGGTCCTTTGTCCTCATAGTAAATTGTCAGTTGGGATCCAATATAAAGTGGCAGTGGCACTATCATTCTCTTGATAACCCAACATTCTTATCAGCACCAGGTACCTAACTAAATTGTAAACTTCAAAGTCTTATAAATGTACAAATTTTGAAAAGATTATGAGACTGAGTTGAATTAGATTCCCTTTGTAGTTAAATTTTTCCTACTTAAATTTGTTAAATTGTACGATATTTATTTTTCAGTATTATTTTCCATTTTAGAAAAAAAAATTTAAATAAAATCTCAATTGTTCCTTTCACCGTTGTTCTCTCCTTATTTAAGCAGTACCTAATTTTTTCCATTATTTTTCATACCTACTTTTTTACTCACCTGATTAGGTAAACATTCTCTCGTTTCTGAAACATCCTCAGCTCTTTATTCCACTTTGTCCCTTACCTTCCACTTTGCCCCATGTTGCTTTCCACTTTGCCCCGCTATGGTGGGGCAAAGTGGGAATCAGCAATATTTTTTCACCTTGATTTTTCGAGGATTTTTTTAAAAAAAAATTACCAAATTTCTTGAAAGTATGATACTTTATATCCTCAGCATCAAGTTTGATCAAAAATATGGGCAGAAAATCTCATTCTACTATGATTTTCCGCCATTCTACGAAAACCACTCCACTTTGCCCCACTCTCCCCTAAAAATTCCTTTGAATATGAATTGCGATATTTTACGAAACTTTTCTTAGATCACGCTAATTGTTCTGGAAGAATCGTGTACAAGTGATCTGCTTGGAATATCTTGCGAAGTATTCTGACAAACTCTCGATTCATTTTTAGAGAACCCCCAGTGTATTATTGGAGGATCCGAATTCACGGTTGAGTGTGATAAATGTTGAGAACAACCAAAAATTTTAAATATTGACCCTGTGGGTGCATTTTAAAGAAAACAACATCATAATCGAAGGTATGGTACTCTGAAATCACAGATAGGCAGACTTTATAGGCCCTATAACTTCATTCGTGGAGACATCGGTGAGGGCCTTGTGGATTTACGAGACTATAGATATGCGTCCATTTTCTTCCTATCTTACTCTGGCCACTGATATCCTGTTGGGCTTAACTAGAGTGCCTTTATAGAAAGAGTTGAGACAACGCGGCGTTTGAATGTCACAAACGGGAATAAAGATACTTGGACGTTTTTTATAAGCTTTGATCAACCCATTCCCGAATTCCTCTCTCATTCCATTTGCTCCTTGCCGTACCTCCAATTCCCCGGTCCATTCCGGTTTATAATCTTTGCAATTGGTGAAAGTGTAATCTTTATTCTCGTTTGTGACACTGTGAAGGCCTAAAATACGGGAACCAATCCGAAATGGATTCGTATTGTCTTTACTCTCAGTATAAAGGGACTCTAGGCTTAACCTGTTTGGGTTTAACCCTGCCCAGTAGTGAGCCATTCCCTGTGGTTTGGCAACAGTGTGCACGATAATTGCCGCGATCAAATTAAATGGAAAGCTATTTATTCGCGAATCAGAGCCGATTCGCAATCGCCGATGGGGAGGAATGGGGTGGATGAGGGGGGGAGGGTAGAGGGGGGGAGCAAGAGGACGGAGGGTTAATATAGAACGCACCTTCATAAAGTAAGTAGGTCAACAGTTTGCGTCCAGCTTCTCTCAACTTTCCCAGTGGAAGGTCTCGGAATTAAGCGAGTTTTCATTCATTATTAAAACGGGATTCCAATCTGGCCTACCGCGTCTCGCATAGGTTTCCGAGCGCGCAGATTGCGGCATGCGAATTTGAGTTCGCGAGAAGTTTCTCCGACAGAGAGTACATTTTATGCTTGAAAAAAGTCTAGAAGCTATTATAAGCGTGGGTCTCCTCCATTTTCCGACTAGAGACAAAAGTTGATAAAGGGGAAGAAGTCCAAAGAATTGAAAATTGATTTTTTTGCATATTTTTCGTGTACTTATACTAGAAAAAAGGGACTTGATTTAAGCAGTAATATTCTTGAATTTCCCGCCTAGAAGATATTTTTCTTGAACCAAACAGGCTAGAAGATGGTAGTATCGAGAAAAGAGTCGTTTATATCACGCCGTGGCCTGCTTGGTTCGAACGATTTCATTCGTGATTTAAAAGGAAATCCTCTTAGTGGCAAATTCAAGTCATTCCAGTGTTAGAGGTATATAATGTATTTATTTTATGTATAACTACATAAAGATAAACAGGGACACTAAGGCCCCAAAACATACCTTATTGACCTGATAATTGTTCCAACTTCCTGCAAGACGCTAGCTCAATACCCTATTTTTTCGGTGATCACGGAAGTCTGAAACACTGCACTAAACAATGTTTTTCGGGTACCTGTGGCAACTTGCACTAAAAACCGTGATGGAAATACAGCGAAACCTACATTTGGACATATTTCTGGCAAACGGAATCATGTGTATTAAGACATGAGCCCTAAGACCCATGAGAGTATCTATACAACAGGGCTCAAGTCATAATGCGCCTAGTTTCGTTTGGTAGAAATACGTCCATTTCTTATCCCCCTCGTGTGCTTCAAAGTTTGTCCATGAGCAGGCAGGCTGGTAAAAGTTCGATTTAGAGTTGTTTTATTTTTTTAGAGGGAGGCTTTGGCGAGAGAGAGAGAGAAAGATGTTGGGGAGGGAAGGGGGTACTGTGAAAGTCATATATCTGCATGTCAGGAGCAGACGTGACAAGGGGGGTGCGCCTGCGAGAGCCTCTCCAAAAATTTAACATATCTAGGCTGACACTGATGCCGTATTTTTCCAACGTTTCCTACCGCAATTTAACCTGAGCTACTGGCGGGAGTACAGTGGTATACCTCACCCTCAAGGGGTTAGGAAAGACAAGGGGATTTTGGGAATCAAACTCACAACTAGTACAAGCCACGCCCATAAACATAGCAAAAATATTTCTGCATTTTTTTTTTTTTTTTTAAATATATGACTGTGTATATAAATAGCATCACACTGCAACTCTCCTTAAGGAACTCTGCCACCAGTGCTGCGTGCATGGGTTCTATTCAAATAACCGAAGATTTTTTCCTAACATGCATCTGTCATAATGTCACCGACTTGCTGCGGTACGTTCCAGGCGGGCAGTTTTTCATCGCCATTGAAAGTCCGAAAACCCGAAAACTAGATATTGGTCACTTCTTGCAAGTCTATGCTCCGACAAAATGTTTAAATCTGGTGCGCCCAACTTTTTATATCCGTGTTTCAAAACTCAATTTTTGACTGCAGTGTTTTTAAACATTTGCCTTTTAATTATATATTCTCTTCCATCAAAAACTAGTTTTGTTACACATCGATGGCTTAAAGGCCATGTGTCTGAAATGTATCTCTACTGCGGCGTCTTAAAATCTCTGTTCCCATTTTATCTTTCGGAATTTTTTACAGAAAATTCTACACGTAGAGTGGAAAAATCAAGGAAGATCTCAAAAAATTAAGTTGACTAGTTGTCCGGTGAAAAAAGGAAGTATGACAAGAAGTATGAACGGGGATTCGTGGTTTCGCACATTGGCCATCGATATCTAAAAGAAAATTATGCAAAATCTCACGACTGTTATACCATCTATTTTCCTGCATTGAAATTAAAATAGCAAGAAATTCGCAACGTCGCAAATCGAGATATTTTTTCCATTATTTTGTGTTGTGAGTGTTGCTCGAGATGTTTTCAAAATTTCTCGAGGGTTTTTCGAGATTTACTATCCATCTGAGGTATAAAGAGGATTTTCAGCGTTATATCCTCCTGTTGCTACACCACCGAATGAGTATATCTCACGTGCTGTTACCGTACACCGTTTTCAAACATAAATCACGAGCTAACTAATTTTATTCGGCATATTTACAAGGGTCCCGGTGAAAAGAGCATCCGCCGTCTTCGGGTTCTCATTTTTCAAACGTGCTATCTTCGTCCAATGCCCTTTCAACAGGTCCTTTAACCCCCATCAATATTCTACGGAGGCGGCGGTGAGGGAGATTCGCACGGAATGGAAAAAGTTTCCTGTGTTCGCGAAAGTAATAGGAGACGTAAATTTGATGGATGTTGGCTCGTTCTCTGCTCGTTGCAGGGAACTTTTCCGATGCAAGTTTCAAGATTTCTGCTGCTCTGAGGATAGGTAAAACAAGAGTCACATCGCTCGCTGCCTGGGGGCGTTCAAGTGCGTTCTCATGACTCCGAAACAATCGCAAACTTCCAGAAGTAAGTATACGTTTTAAATATCTGTGGTAGCAAATCAAACAAAATTAAAATAGAAATTGACGAGTCAATACTCAGTTACCGATTTTATGAACACTAGAGCCGAGTTTAATAGAGTCTAGGCGCATATTTCCGGAAAAAATAAGTTTGTAGCAGTTTTGAATTTAACTATACCCTGGTAAAAATTGGCGATAGGAGCTGCGTTTCAAAATACCATAGAAGTTCTTATAGCCGACTAAAGAAGGCTATTGAAAATCATATAACTGGCTGTAGAGAGAGGAGCAAATCATACAGCCGGGCTATACGAAGCTATAAAAAAGTATACAGTCGGGCTATAGTTCCTATCGCCGGGCTTTGCCCTTTATCGCCATTGGCTATAAAAGTCTATAAGAAATTGTGTAGAAATTCGTGTGCTTTGGAAATCATTAAGTTTCATACGGAACTACCTTAATATTTACAAAACACACATTCTATTTTCCTTTAAAACATATTTTTTTCATCAATTAAAATAAGACTAATCCATACAGAGTGTGTAAACATTTCAAAATCATGAGTTCAAAAACGCTGTCTCCGCGAGATTAAATATTAGAGCCTAACACAAAGCGGAGCGACGACGCACTGGCGCCTACAAACCTAACAGGGATACTTCACGCATTGCGCAATGCGTGAAGTATCCCTGTTAGGTTTGAAGGCGCCAATGCGCGTTTCGCGCTCTCTGCCCGCCCGCCGCGCCTCAGCGTGCCACGGCGTCTGAAGCAACTATTTCACACCAGAGGTATTGCACAGTATCATAAGAAATTGAAGGCGCTCCAACATATTAAGAATGACAGGCATCCTTCAAAAGTACGGAGCTTTCCCCGCAAAATAAATCAAGATACTACGGCACAAAAAGAGAGCGGTAGTCCAAAAACTAACTAAGTCCTGGTATCCGTATTTAGTAACGTTTAGTATAAACTTTATTGTCTGGCTGTTGCTTAATCGTCATCGGCTATAAGAGGCTCTAAGAAATTGTACAGCCGGCTACAGAAGCTATTGGAAATCTTACAGCCGGCTTTAGGTCTATGGTATTTTGGAACACAGATTCTACTGCCAATTTTTACCAGGGTAGTCGTATTTTCCCTCGCAAATTGCATTTATACCGAAAGAATATTGGGTTTTTCTAACTAAAAATTTCCCTGATTTTTTTCTGAGTTCTTGCGAAAATCAGAGAAATGTTAAGTGAAAATTGTTCACGTATGTATTCTCATGAAAAATGGAATTTTTTTAGTCAATTTTACAACCTTGGAATGAAGTTACATTCCTTCGTCTCGGAGACGACGCGACGTGTTGCGAAGTCATATATTTAAACAAGGTAAATTTCGACTTTTATCGCTGATAGTTTAGATTGAAAGACAAGGCGATAGACAACGAAGAGATACGGAGTATGAAGCGATCCTATTGGCTGAAATGGGTGGTTCTCATCGATTAAGGGGGCGAATGATGGATTAAATATAGGGTCTCTCGTCGGCTTTCGTTAGTTAGTCTATTACCTAGCTCCTTTATCCATTGCAACCACCCGCTTCCATCAATAGGATCCCTCCATATACCTTCTGTCTTCTTTGTCTAGAGCTTTGTCCTTCAATTTCAATAATCAGCCTGAAGGTCATTCTGTAAATCTACCTAGCCAATTTTCATCAATTTTGCTGCTATCGATAGAAGACAGTCTCGAAATGAACTGGCTGTAGGTTTAGGAATAGTGGCCCAGGATTTGGATGTTACGCGAATAAGTTGTGAATCTAACCACTTAAACGACATTAATTTTGTTCGGATGTTTTATTTTGTATTTTAGCCTTGTTTCCCGTTATTCCCCTTGTTTTTCTGTCATTAAGTTACCATTGCCTTGGGCTGCTCTACAAGGCCTCCGAACGTTTCATGGGATTTGTCCCAGGGAAAAATCTCACTTGCGAAGTTGGGAAAAATATTAAGTTAGTCAATACTAATCACAGAATCAACTGGATTATATTTTGCAATAAGGAACCACTATCTCTGGCTCTTCCATAAAATCACCTTTCTACATAGGGAACCCAATGGCATATATGTTGTTTCTAAAATGGGCTAGAAATAGTGGTTCCTTGTTGCAAAATGTAGTCCAACTAAGAGTCTTTGTGGAGTCCCAGGAACGACTTCACAAGAAAAGGAAGAAGAAGAAGAAGAAGAAGAAGAAGAAGAAGAAGAAACTTCGTTGTGTTTTAAAGGGGGAGAAAAGCCCAGAAGTTACATTCCTGCGATTCGAAATTGGGAAAAATCCCGTGAAACGTCTCGTGGAGACTGGGCGTACAAAACGTGTATGTATTACCTTTGAAGATGGGGGCGATCTTGAAGACGCCGAGGCCTCCGATGGTGAGCATCTGGCCGAGGGCGAGCTCCATGAAGAACATAGGGATGCCGGCCAGGAAGAGGGCGATGAGGTAGGGGACGAGGAAGGCCCCGCCGCCGTTCTTGTAGCAGAGGTACGGGAAGCGCCAGACGTTGCCGAGGCCGACGGCCAGGCCGACGACCGAGAGGATGAAGTCGATCTTGGAGGACCAGCTCCCCCGGGCCGGGGCCTCCTTCTCGCCGTCCTTCTCCACGCCCGTCGTCGTCGTCGTCGTCCCGCACTGCTTCAGCTCCAGGCTCAGCACGTGCTCGTCCCCCAGGGGGTTCTCCCGAATCTCCGCCATCGCGTGCCCGCCCGCTCTTCTCCTGAAACACACAACAAATCTAATGATACTTTCACAAAAGTTATACGATCGATTGTAATTCAGTTGCTACTCTCAAAAAAGTTGTTGTACTTCTGCTTGTTGCTCTAGATCCGCTGGTATTTCCACACGGAGAAAAAAACTTCGTGCATCGGACCCGAAGTTAAGGTCATATGGATCTCTGAAGTTTTCTGATCACGCATCCGAAAACTTGAGGTCAAACTGCCTCGAAGTTCGGCTCAGACATCTGAAGTACTAAGGTATGTACTAGAGCACTTTGGTTCAGATGTGTGACCCGAATCCTCCGGTATATATCGAGGTACTTCAGATGTCTGACCCGAACTTTGGCAGCTGGATCTCAAGTTTTCAGATGCGTGATCCGAAAACTTCAGAGATCCATATGACCTCAACTTCAGGTCCCGTGCAGAGAAGATCGCGTCAGGAATGAGACGGTACGAGAGATCGTGGGTGCCAAACAGATCATCGTGCATAGCATTGTGACGAAACAGCTCTTTGGTATGGTCATGTTCAGAGAATGGCAGGAGACAGGTTGCCGAAGAAGGTCCTTGATTGGGTTCCTCCTGGGAGAAGACGCAGAGGGCGCCCAATGAGAGGATGGAGGGAGGGGATTGAAGCAGAACTTTTAAGGTGCTAAAAATGCCCCAAGGGTTGTGGTTCCACGAAGGGCAGTGAAGGTTAGGTGTCGTAGAGCACGAGGGAGTGCTGTAAAGCGACCTATAAGTATGTTGTACATTTTGTGATTGTGTAAGGTATGTAAATTTTTTCAAAACCAGTTAGAATCCAATGGTATAACTTTTTCTC
This sequence comes from Bemisia tabaci, assembly GCF_001854935.1. Classification (NCBI taxonomy): domain Eukaryota; kingdom Metazoa; phylum Arthropoda; class Insecta; order Hemiptera; family Aleyrodidae; genus Bemisia; species Bemisia tabaci. The sequence continues at coordinate 1,793,304 of NW_017551372.1, forward strand.
AGATTAAATTTTCTACACGACACATGGCTCCAAACTTAAACACAGGAGGTTTACTTCTTACCATGCCAAGTGGTCTATTGAGGGATGTCATAGAAAATGTAATTCATTGAGCTTTTTGACAAAAATGTAGACATTACGATATCGGTCATTTTGAGTAGAAATGGTCCTGTAGTGTAATCCGTGAATAAATCAAACACTGGTGCGTAATTTATCACCTCGAGGTTTGAGTTAAAATGTATGCGTCCGAAATTTCTATAAAACTTTCAGACTCTAACGAGCAAGCGCAATATCCAAATCAAACCGCTAAACGTGAAACATGTTAGATTAGTTTTTTAATCAGTCATCTCAACGTTCACACCTATCGGCTCAGGAGGGTCCATAGGCTCCGAGAGGGGAGCCTGCTTTATTTGTCTCCGTTTCGCCGTGACACCATTTAAAAAGGGGGCGAGGGAGGGGGATGGAACAGCTGTTCGCATCTTGAGGGCGCGTATTGAAAAAGTTTCAAAGGCCCGCCGAAAATCAATAGCCGCGTTTCGCGCGACGCATTTTCCGCTTCGGTGAACGCGCTTGAGATTACACCGCGCAGACCTTCCGCCGCACACGAGTCAATGGGGGAGATCGGACATAATTTTGAAACTTTAAACGCTTATAACTCCATTCATACGAAACTTTGAGGTTCTGAAACTGGTTTCATTGGTTTCCTCGTGAAATTTTCATCAAGCAGTGCCCCGTAAAACTTAACGGGTGACGAGTTAAACATCAAAATTCGCAGTTTTAGTTAAAAATTTCGTGTCCGACTCTGCTAATTGACTCGATCCACTGTGCGCCGCCGTAATCGTATTACTCCAAGCAAAGCGTTTAGCTTTCCCGCTCACCTCTATGCTACACGGGTAAACGCATCTACACCGCGTTGAGTTTCGGAGGGTGGAAAACATACATCAAAAAGAACAAACGGAAAATGTTGTCATCGTCTCGATCGCTTCAGGTCCAAATTGCATTTGCATGGCATTGATGCCGGATTTCCTTGGGAATGGACCGTTGAACAAGTTAAGAATAAGCAACTATAGACAGGGTAAGGTTTGAAGTACACGATGACACATTTTCTCATCTGAATTTCATGAGAAACACGTTGAAAATGATAAAAATGTTAAACATTAACTCATAAGTGAATCAGTGAGAACGAAAACATACCAACTCGGAAAAATTAAAGTAATCAAGAAACACACAAAACTGCACAGTAGATGGAGAAATTAGTCTAAGAAAAACATTTTTGGTGCCGAAATACATGCTCTTAAGGACATTTCAAAGGTCAAAGTTGAAACAGATGCGCCAACTTCAATGAACTTGATAAAAATTGACTGTCTTTGAAGAACATTGAGCATTTTCGAGTTACCTTCGAGTTGGTGTGCTTTCGATCTCACCGATTAAGTAAGAATTCAGCGTTTGCATACGTTAAAATCGGTAAATTCTTCCCGCCTTTGAAACGACCCGAAATCAACGTTGCTCTACTGGGCCACTGAATTCAAACCTATTATTTAGAAAATTGATAAAGTTGGGTACCACCAGAGTTTCGTTTTCCTTCTGACGCATGGGACTTTTAAAATCGTCAAAAAAATTCAGAACTCTAACAAAATGTATTTTACCCTCTGTCACAACAAAAAATATGCGATAGAATACATTTTCTTAGAGTATTGAATTTTTTTGACGGTTTCAGAAGCACCATGCGTCAGAGGAAAATGGAAACTTTGGTGGAATCCAACTTCATAAAGTTGCCAAAAAATAGGTTTGAAATCATGGATGCATGACCCTCGATTCCTGGAGAACTAATACATGATTATATATCTCAATTAGTCAAACTAGATAACATGCTACTGAAAAACATACTAATGTGATAGATCAATTTGAATTAGTAAAATATTAGACTATTTTTTTTGTTCTTGGACTGATACTATCATATTTAAACTATGATTGGACTCTCTAAATTAGTTTATAAATGTTTAGGTTCAGTTCAGCAAAGGTGTTGTGAAATTAAGACAAAACGATGCGAAGTTTTAAAGGGAAACTTTGATTTAAAAGAAAAAAATATCATAAATTAAACAGCAGCTGAAAAGCGACAACATTACGATCCAACTCTCTTGGTCAGAGCACCGTAGCAATCTCTTCAGCCGTAATCGCACGGTTTAGCCATTCACTGGGAAAATAACCACTTTTTCATCTGGGTTTCCTCCGCAGAGTTTTCCCGGAATTGTTTATCGCGCTCCAAAAAGCTCGTGGATGACTGTTCGGACGGTGCTTATCGATGATCTATTGGTTTGTTTGGGGCGCTAGGGCCACTTCAGCAGAGCGCACCAACGTTGTCAACTTTTACAAAATGTCACTAACTCTCTTTCTAAGAGAATGGATCATTAGACAGGGTGCAAAATTAAATATCACAATAAATGTCTCCTTCCCAAAATATTAGGTAGAATACGATATACCCAACCGCGGGATTTCATTATTTGACAAACTTTCTCCCGTGCGCAATCATCTACTCTATCTTAACCCGGATAACGATTCTGCCGTGATAGCGAACAGAGCAGCAAGTCTTAAATTTTCGAAATCGAGTTTCCCTCAGAATTTGTCTAAACTCTTTTAGATGAAATCACTGAAATAGCTAAAACAGCAAAATTCATCCTAATTGTATCAAAACGAGACATGAGAAAGCCGTGAAAGCGCAAAAAATGACATAGTTTTAGGCAAGACAGCAGTAAGTGACAATATTCCTCCAGAGAGCCAATAACAACTGTGCTTTCAAGTAAAGTGCCGCCCTCCTCTGCGTATTTCTAACCTGAAAAAGTATTTCGAAGGTGTAAGTTGGCAATCACATAACTCGTTTACGGTGTCTGAAAATCTCCGCCTCCATGTTATTTTTTTAAAGGAGAACAAATTGACATCACTTCTTGAAGTTTTTGCAGAATTTTCTTCGCACAGAGAAGAAAACTCACGGTAGTTTTAAAGAATTGCAGTTAAGAAGTTTTCCGTTTAAAAAATAACGTATGACAGGGAGTCATGCGACGTTGCAAACCGATTTACATGATTGCCGACTTACACCGTCGATATGCGTTTCACGCCGACCAGCTACCGCACTGTGTTAGGCGCAATGCGTGAAGTATTCGTGCACTCTTGTAGGCGCTATGCTAACCGGCGATCGCACTGTGCGTTAGGCGCAATGCGTGCAGTATTCCTGCAGTCTTGCAGGCGCTCATACGCGTTTGGCTCCGACTGGCAACCGTACTGTGACGGAAGTTTTAAAGAATTGCCGTTGAGTAGTTTTCAGTTTAAAAAATAAAGTATGACAGGAAGTCTGCGACGTCGCAAACCGAGATATGTGATTGCCGACTTACACCGTCGATTTGTTGTGTATCCAAAGCGCAACCACGAAAGCATGCAGAGGATACCACTTACGGATGTCTTGCCTAACAATAACCTAGAATGAAACAGAAAAATGCCCTTTTCATATAATTGAAATAAAAATCTGTCGCGTTTTATAATCATCCAAACGATTTCTAGGAGTCTTTTGGGCGATTAGGAACAATTTGACGAAGAACGGAGGCTTCTTCCAATAAAATTTTCCGGTCAGATGCTTTTGAGCCTGTTTTCTCAAAACTTCATTTTTGCACTTACAGCTCTCTTCACTATCACGGCAGCCCTGCTGGCTCGTTACTTCGCTCGAGAGCGGACGAGGGAAAAATTGTTTGCAGTTTCCGGTTCCTCCTTCATTTTATTCTTGCTCCGTGCAGGGGGGTCCGCCTTGCTCCCAGATGCAGGCATTCCTTCCGGGACACGAGCAAGTTTCCCGCACAACAATTCAGCTGTCTCATGAACGCTTGTCAATTCCTCGAGAAACGCGCTCGCCGGCCGCGGCATGCCGCACAATGGAACGAGTAAACGGGAGAGGTTGGACATGATTTAAACACTTTAAAAGTGTATCGACGTATGTTAGGCGCAATGCGTGAAGTATTCGTGCACTCTTGTAGGCGCTACGCTAACCGGCGATCGCACTGTGCGTTTAGCGCAATGTGTGAAGTATTCCCGCAGTCTTGTAGGCGCTCAGTGGCTATCATTCCTTGAAGTTTTGCAGAATTTTCTTTGCACAGAGAAGAAAAATCATGGCAGTTTTAAAGAATTGCCGTCGAGTAGTTTTCCGTTTAAAAAATAAAGTAAGTCAGGAGGTCTGCGACGTCGCAAACCGAGTCATGTGATTGCCGACTTACACTGTCGGTATATCTTCATTAATATGAAATGTTGATGCTTTAAAAGTAGCTTCATTGGTTTTCTCGTGAAATTGTCTGTTAAAAGCACCCCTTAAAATTAAAATTGTGGCGAGAAAACCGTACAATTTTACAATTCTTTTGAAATATTTTATGTCCGACTTTTTCTAAGGACTCGTACCACTGTTTGCCGGTGATCATTTCGCAGACATTCTCTCCGTCTTGACAGGTTCTCGCTCGGGCTCTCGCTACACTGAACACGTCCGTTCCTTGCCATTCTCAGGCTTAAGTATCAACTTCAGCCGCGACTCTGTCTGCAATTCCTCCCCTCGCGTAAAATAAAATTGCCATGACCGCGGTCTTGTGGAGGCTGTTTGACTCTCCAGCCTATTTTACCACTTTTTTCTGGTTATGATGCCGTTACTACAGGTAAATCCTCAATAAACCATTGTAAAAAGACAATTTTTACGAATCACGAAAGCTCATACTCGATAAAAGTATGGTAACATCAACGATAAGTATACTTGATTTGTTACACAGTAATACTATTTGGGGAGAATAACTAGAATTATGTCGGTATTCACCAGAACTCTATTAGCATAAATACGTGTAAATGAGATAAGAATATAACAAAAACCCGCGAATGCGGACAAGGTGCTATATATTAAGAGTCCTGCATCAAGTGATGGAATGAAAAACCTAAGCGCCTTCATTTTATCAAATGCAAAACGGGCATCCATAAAGCACGAATTGTCGCATCTACGCGCCTGACGCGCCAGCACCAACGCAACGTTGCGGCGGCGCGCTATGGCGCGTCAATGAACCGATTTTTCAACCATCTCAATTGCTGATGAAAGACCTTCGATGATGTCAATAATTTTAAAGACTGCAGACTGCTACGTTTTACTTAGTTTGACTTAAACACTCCCCTTCTATTTTTTAAACCGAACAAACCAACATCAAGGCTTTAAAAGTTCACAGAGAAGTCCCACAGAAGAAAAGAACCTTGGAAGTTTTTGAGGTATTACGTCAAGTGCTTTTCCATTTAAAAAATGGAGACGTTTGCAACGTCGCAAACCGCGATGCGTGGTTTTGCAGTTTCATCGTCAAATGAGGCTAACTTTAGTTAAAGTTATCTTTCAAAGAGCGGTAAGTTTGAAGAAAATGGAGATGTTGCATGTGTGAAGAGTTTGCGATTTGCCTGTCGATTCTTATGTAAAAGTTCGCGAGAAACACGATGGTGTTACTGGTTTTCTCTGAAATCATCTCCCAAGCTCAAAAACAGCTCGCAAGTTAAGGCCAAAATGGAGGGAATATCCCATGCTATCCTGAGAGTCCACCTCTACATCAAGACGAACTTTCCATGCAAAGATAGGGAGCAAATACATTAGCAGTGATGCCGTGTTTTCAGTTTCAGAGTCTCATAAAGTGGCAACCCTGCTAATGTATTTGCTCCCTATCTTTGCATGGAGAGTTTGTCTTGATGTAGAGGTGGACTCTCAGGGTAGGGTGAGATATCCCCTCCATTTTGGCCTCAACTTGAGAGCTTTTTTTGAGCTTGGGAGTTGATTTCAGAGAAAACCAGTGGCACCATCGTATTTCTCGCGAACTTTTACATAAGAATTAACAGTCAAATCGCAAATTCCTCACACATGCAACATCTCCATTGAAGAAGCATTCGCAGGTCAACGGTAAAGCGACATGCAAAGCGTGCTAATTAGTATTAAATAGCTGTATTTTCTCGGTGGTAAACACGCCCGAGCAACCGGAACAATGGGTGCCGGAAATAAATCCGGCCAATCTTGCTTGATAAATTCTGAGAGGCGCCATCAAAGGGGGTAACTCGCATAATAATTCATCTTATTATCGGGGGAACAGACTGCTCCAGGCAAACGGCCTCCCATTCCACGTTGCCAACATCGACTCAAAATACTTAAAATGGGGGAGTAAAACTGCCTTGTAATCGCAGAAAGCCATAGAGAATTTTAAGAGGAGTTTGCATCTTGAGGTTTGTTTACCCTGTGACGTAGGTCGGCACAACCTGACCAGTGAAATTCGGAAATCTCGAATCGATAATAAACATAAATTTCAAGGCAAAACCTTCCGACATTGCTGTTTCACCTTGAGTGTGAAGGTAGGACTGTGAGCGAAGGTGAGGAGGGTGAGGGTTGGGATGGAAATTGAATTAACGCAACCCCCCCCCTCCCCCCTAGTGTCAGCGGTTGAGCAATTAAGGATAATTCCCGCCCTCCCTGGCCACCACAAAGGCCTAAAACGTTTCGCGTTTATCTGCCGCCAAGTAAATTGGGACGCAAAGAGAAATCGGTAGATAATGCGCCCCGAGGTGCCAATTTTCATGAATATAGGAAGAAACAAAGCTATGTTCCTGTCTGAGGGAAATGCGGAGGTGGTTAAGGATCCACTTAGATACAAACTACTGGAATTATGGAGCACTCCGATTGCCAAGTCAGAATTCAACTATAATTTGCAACGTGTAAATCTAGTTGGGCAGCAGCCACCCGCCGTCTTCAATTTTTTTTTATTATCATTATTATTTAATTGGTCGTCAACTTTTTGGGGGATTTTTTTCGGATAGACCGGGGTGGCTTCCGCCACCTAAAATAAGGAGTCACTATTTGCCACTCATTTTCGAAGAAATTGAATAATATTACAGTTTTGCTAAGTAAATGAGTGTTTTTATGAATGAGCCAAAAATAGTATTTCCTGATCGCAAATTATGATCTGATGGGGCTTTTGCATACCATAGGGATTTGCGTCTCGAGTATTTGCCCCCGTGGAAAATTTTGCGAGAAACACGACTGTGTCCCTGGTTTTCTTTGAAACATACTCCCAAGTTTAAAAAAACTCTCAAATATGAGACATGGAGGATATTTCTTCCGTAACAGTAAAAGTCCACCTTTTAAGCAGCAGGGTTGCCGCCATTGACTACTTTACTCGGCTTTTAGAGAGCTGCAACCCTTTAATTTTAGTCCATTTCCTCCATGACGGTCCTATACGGTTCACATCGTCATTGAGAGAGATTTAAAGAGGCCTTTAATGTACCCTCCAAAGGCCTTTCACATTACAGAGAGAACAAATTCATGAACCTCGAGTAAAACAACAGGATACATTTGGAAATAGATCCTCGCAGGGGACTACAGTGGTATGCCGCTGAAAAGAATACGAAATATAAAAAATTCAAAATTGAAAATATTGGATGCTTTAATATTTTTCTGGTAGGTCCAAACCTACTCAAGTGTTTGTCAAAATCATAGACATTCTTCCTTTACTCTTTATTTTTCCGGCGGTAACAATCCAATAAAAGGATTGATTTCCAAAACAATACTGTTGAGCTCTTCTTCGAATTCGTGAAAACTGTCCTTCGGAAGCCTCCTCGGATCTGTGCAATCATATTGTGAACCAAATGGGAGAAAGCCCGTAAGGAAATATAGAGTATAATAGAGTCGCAATGTTCTGGAGCGCCGCTGAAGACTCTTTTGGAGGCTGCTTTGTCCACTTCTCCTGCGACTAGTGTGCGGCGACTGGCGATGCCGTATGCGCATGTGCCCAGCTCCAGTCTTCGCTCAGAAAATCCAGGTATTGAATTGATTTTATAAAAACCGGGAGTGCTGTACATTTTTGAATTTGTTATGACTTCGGTGAACACAATTTGCCAAAATTCGCGGAAATAATGATTGATTTAAATGAATAAATCCCGAAAACCACTCGCAGCCCGCGATTCTCCCAGAAGAAAAAAAATCTCGGTGTATTTACTAAAAAAATGGTAAAATTCCCAAGAATTCAGGGTTTTATTAGATCCCAGTTTTTTCTTGGTAAAATTACCATTTATGGAATTGGTAATTTTACCGAGAAATCGCGGTAAAATTATTGAACTTTCTCGGTAATTTTACTGGACCTTGGTAAAAATGCCGATATTTTTTATCGACTGTGGTAGAATTACCGAGATAAAATGGCAAAGTTACCGGGAAATGATTACCAATAAAAGTGGTATTCTTACCTGAAAAAACAGTAAAAATGCCGGTTTTTAGGTAAGCTTACCAGTCTGTCTTGGTAAAATTACCACTAATTGGTAAAAAAAAAGTGAGATGGTAAAGGTACTTACGGACCTTGGTAAAACCGCCGAGAATTTTTTTTCAGTGCATAAGCCGCCGTGTTCAAAAATGCCTAACGGTTCCCAGATGGTTCCTACTTTCCGCGGCAAGGGGCTCGGAATGGCCCGTTCATGGATTGACTTCATCGGCGCTCCAGTGCGTTGCGACTCTATTGTACTCTATGTGGAGAAACGAGCAGCTTTGAGGAGCGACTGTATCAGCCCTAATTAATTCGGGGGGAGTGGGGAACTGCAAAAGGTTCCTAGCGGGTGGTGGCACGTCGCGGGTTAGTTTCCACACGCTTTGAGCTTTGAGCTGCCGCTCACCGCTGAAGTCAACTGTGGGTCGAAATTCTGAGAGGGACGCGAAACTCCTCGGTCACGTCGGAATGCTTTGGGATTTTAAACGCATGGACGCAGCATGAGCAGATTTCTAAGGATCCATTTTACGGCGGAAAACGAGCATGCTAGTAGCAGCTTGTGCATGCACGAAACGCTCTTCTAAGAGGAATGAGAATAGCCGTGCTTAGTATGCATGGCCCCTCCTTAAAAAGCTCCTATCTTCATGAGGCTCCATGTGGTTTAAATTGTGATCTAGGGTATCCTTGACATAGCATCATTCAAAAGGACGATCTTAACCAACCTTGAGTGACATTCAACAGTAGTATAAGTTTGGGGACAGACCCCTGCCAGGAATGGCAGTGGTTCACCTGCACAAAAAGTAAAATGTACGGAAGGTGAAATCCTATGATTTCGACAAACTCTAAGGTAGGTTCAATCCTACTTTAAAAAATTCGAATCCAACAAAAAATGTTACTTCGTATTACTACTTTTTTAGATCGGATAATCCCTTGCAAGTGTCCATTTTCAAAGTTATTATGCCGTTTAATGTTACTCGAAAATCGTTGAAATTGTCCTTTCTAGGATGATATGTGAGGATCTTCTTAAACCCTCCTCAATCAAAATGTGAACCATACGGCCTCGCAAGGAAAGGTATTGTTTCAGAAACTATTATAAGTACAACCCTATAACCTTGTCTAGAATTTATTTGAATACCGATATTGATACAGTCACGTCGATTGTTTCAGGTGTAGCCTTAGCTATTTCTACAAATTCAACTGATCGAGAGGTGTGGATTATATCCGCATCATTGACACATAGTCGGAGACTTTTAGAATCATATTTTGGAAGTAAAGTTTTTTCTCTGATCCTGAACTAGTCCAAGGAAGTAATCTCAAGCTTGATCTTTATTTATTCCCTCCTGGGCTACTTATGAACTCATCAAAACGTCTTGTTAAATTTAACGCTCATATTCTACATGCATTGGAGTAATAAAACTCAATTTTTTCCCGGCAAGAAAATCAAATCGCTGGAATTCAGTACCTTGACTTGACTATTATTTCTGTTATAATTTTCTTCACTAAAACTTTCAGTATATATATATGCCCGGAATCAGATATGTTATCGCCAACGAGGAATCCAGGTTTTGGTTCCCTGTTATTATCGTTTTATTGTACATGTTTCCTGTGTTACAAGTAGGTTCAAATCAGACATTTCAGGCATTTATTTTTGTTTAGCCGTTATTATCCATTTTTGTGTGTGTGTTTATAGTAAAATTAAGTTAGCAGCAGTGCTATTTTCATGTCGCATGTAATATTTACCGACATCATATTGAGAATAATTTAAAAAAAAATGTCTTGATGATAAAAAAATTTAAACGAGAATCAAAGTTAAGTCTAAAAATTTAAGTTCAATTAAGCCGAGCATTTACCTCTGAGAGGGTGGAGGTTCAACACCCGACGATGTTTCACCATCTATCTTGTTTATAGAGTTGAACGACCATGCGAACTGTGCTATTATATCTCGTACACGTCGCACGCCTTCAAACTTTCGTTTAGGCAATAACGCCACTCAAGAGTTAAAATAGTTACATACCTGAATTTTTCTGGTCGACGCAAGAGATTTGATCAATCAAAACAACGAAGATCCATACGGTAAATTTTAGATAGTGACTTTAATTTTACACTGACTGAAATCGAATAACGTTATTTAATGCTTAAGGTACTGAGATATACCCAACCTGATTCCTGAAAAATATGAAGGGATTTTATGTACTCCGCTACAGCTCCGCCAGGTTTTTCTTCTATTTTCAAAAATTCACGGCTGAAACCGAGAATCTGCTGATGGAGTTCATATAAAGAAATTTTCAACGTTCACGCAAATTTCAGGATAACGCATTAGGAGCTAACGACTGGTGGAGGTGCGAGGTATTCGTGAATTCACCAGTAATATATTTCAAAATGAGGCCCAGTTACACCCTGCTATGTTTATGCCACGATATAAATTGTCGGTTAATTATTTTTCTTTCGTTTAGTGGAGTGATTTGCTCTAAATTACCTGAAAACCTCCAGGATTTGATGCACGTGGTGTATTGAAATGGCATCTATGTTCATCTCCCTCCCCCTCAACGCTTCTTTGTTATCACGCTCTCTTTCTCCCTGTTTCCCTCTCTCTGGTAATTGTATCCACCTTTTTAACCACCAACCATTCGTAACAACGAAACAAAATATTTCTACTTCTTTCTTTATGCAAAATCATCCAAAGATTTAATGCAAATTCGTCCACTGAGACGAGACCCAATCATCATAAAAATAAGGGAAAGAACTGGAAAATTCAATTACCATTCCTCTCAATTTGAAGAGATTTTTTAACTAGGTACAAATGTGTAACGAGTAATGTACAAACTATTTTCAGAGTCAAAATCCTTTCAAAATGAAATTCCGCTTTTATTCTTTCCTCTTAATCTAACGAGCTATGCACTTATAAGTGGTCAAGATTCAACATCTTTTCAAAATATGATTCCATGTTTGTGTCCCATCTTTTATTCTAATGAGCGATGCGTGTTTAAATGGCAAAAAAGTCCTAAATTTAGCATCAACGCACTTGCCTCCAAGTACGGTGAATACTAATGAATTAATTTAATTTCGCCCATCGCCTGTGCTTTAATTATACTTCTGGCTGAGCGGTTTTATTTTGTAACACCCCGCTCTCCCTCGTTTACGGTCTTCACCAGCTTCCTAATTAGATACAGAGGGTTGATTGTCGAAGCGTTTCGTTGTCGAATGACCTTGGTCGAAACATCCCTATCTTGGCAATGCTTTATGTCGATTTAACTGATTCGATAACGATTCAAAAACCTTTATTCGCTCAGACTGTTGTCGGTATATTCATTAAAATTTCAACGCGGGATTTTTGGGCGGTGGCTTTGGCGTCACTCTTGCAGTCTCTGGGGACAACATTTTATTTTGCAGGTCAGTTGCGCGTTTCATAGAACCATTTATTGGTGGTCGAGTCTCGTCAATTAAGGTGATTCGACGGTTGCCATTTACTGTATCAGAGCGACGTGCGATACATCGTATCAATTCGTTCCATAATTTCAGCTACTTGTCATTTTTTTCGAATTTTGAGATCGCACTTCTGTAGTCATGAGACTAAAAAAGTCATGTAAGTACCAGATTTGACAGGCAAATCAATCGATATATCGCAAAGCACGCCACGCCACTACCCAGATTACCACGAACTTTCTCCATGTGTTCGACACATAAGACTGGAAGAATTTTCACAATGCCGTTGCGACTTTTCGAGGGTGTATAGCGATAGGCGTGACACAATAAAAAAAATGAAAAAGAGAGGGGAGAGGATGGAAGCAGAATGAAAGGAAATGAGAGAAATAGGAGAAAAGGAAAAAGAGGAAGGCGGAAAAAAAGAAACAAAACTAGTAATAGTTGTGATAGTAGAAGTGGTGGCATAGAAGAATATATTTAGTTTAATGCGGTGCCGTAGAGAATTAAGAAAAAAGGGAAGAAAATGGCAGGGAAAATGGGGACAAAGATGAGATGGCATTGATATAGGGGCAAAATATGCCCCTTCCGATATAAAATCATATCCTTCGGAGCTCAATTTTTTTTTCAAGAAAAAGGCGCCTTTTGGTCGTTGGTGGCGTTGCGTCTCGCATCGCTCTTCGAAAAGGAAGTCACTACTCTTCTTGGCTCCTCGTACCTAACAGCAGGCATATTCGGAGACTTAGAGGCCGAATTGTGCAGCATGTAAATACCACATCAACAGTGCAACCGCGTAGATTAGCGAGTGATGCGGTTGCTTCAGATTATTCTTTGATGAAGACTGTCGACGCATAAAAACGCCTTCATCGTGAAACGATACTTCCTAGCGTGGCCTCAGAGGCCGAATAGTTGCATCATTGAAAACTCAATCCACAGTGTAGCAACACGTATATCAACGGTGAAACTAATAGAGCACGTATCTCGTTTGCGGTGTTAGAAACTCCGCTCATATTTTATTTTTGTGAGGGAGAACAAGCCAACACTATTCCTTGATGTTTTCACATAATTTTCCTCGAACAGACAGGAAAAATCACGGAAGTTTTCAAGAATGGGCCTGTTGCAAACTTTTGCTAGAGCAAAACTAAGAGTTGTTTCTTATAGATAATGCCTCAAAAATCACGATGAGCGCATCGGCAAACTCTGAAATGCACTCATAACTTCACAATCTGCGTAAGAAATTTGCGGTTTTTTGAGCTTCCCGCTTCAAAAACGATACTACGGCACAGGTGAACATTTTGTAAGAGGAGTCGTTCCATCGTCGGCAATAATCATCATAGCCGACGCCAATCCGCCAAAACACGTTTGATGGGACGAGATAACACCTGAACTGGATTAGACCAGATAACAATCGGTGTGTTAACGTTCATATTTTCCACGCCCGAATGGATTGACCTTGAACTCTCCTTGAATTACGCGCGGAACTGAGTGCAAGCGTCGGCCATGATGAATATCGCCGACGATGGAGCGACTCCTCTAACAAAATGTTCACCTGTGCCGTAGTATCGTTTTTGAAGCGGGAAGCTTAAAAAAACGCAAATTTCTTACGCAGATTGTGAAGTTATGAGTGCATTTCAGACTTTGCCGATGCGCTCATCGTGATTTTTGAGGCATTATCTACAAGAAACAACTCTTATTTTTGCTCTAGCAAAAGTTTGCAACAGGCCCATTGACGTTGAGTTGTATTCCATCTAAAAAATAAAGTATGACAGGAGGACTACGACGTAGCAAACCGAGATGCGTGATCTGGTAGTTTCACTGTCGATATGTGAGAGAAAGGAAGCCTTGTTTCATCATTTATTCAAATTAAAATTTAGGAGGAAAAGTTTTTTTTGAGGGATCGATGGGGTTTTTTAAAGTTTTTCACACTTTTTAAGCGATTCAAGTGTTGAGAAACTCTACTAGATCTTTTGAAGGTTCCTTCGTAAAATTTCAAGGAGAAAAATATTACGCGGTGCTTCTGTCCGTAGCTTTTCTAGTGGCCTATTGGCTCTGAGGTGGTAAAAATTCAAAGTGAAACTATGAAAATGTCACACTCTAAAAATACAATTTCGCGAATGACAAAGTTCTTCAAAAGAACGCTTTGTTTGCGCTCTTTCAAGACATTTAAGCGCCGGACGCTCGAAAATGGAGAGTGGGTGAATTGAGGCCCTGAGAAAACACTTTCGGCAAGATTATTCTCAAATGTGACAAAGTAGAATTTGAGGAGGGTGCATGCCTCACCTCTCTCCCGGGTAGGCCCGGAAAACGACGAGGAAATGAGAGGGCGAGACAAAAAGGAAAACGTGCGCCCGGCCCATTTCCATCTCTCTCTCTAAAAGCGCCTTCAACTTTCGAGGGGAGTCGTAAAATTAAATTCAACTCGCTTTATTGAAAAGACCACAAAGGATTCAGGATCTTGCTCGGAGAAAAAAACTGCAATATAAGCCCCCTCTGGCTATTTATCTTTTCCGGAAAATAAAACCCCTCACCCGCTGTTGCCAACTGTTGGAAAAGTCCCATTATTTCTTTGACATCGCATTTTATTCCAACGACGAGCTCTTAAAAAATTGGCAACGCTGCGAGGAGTCGCTTAGTACCTATCCTCCCTTATCTTTAAATCTGGTTTTTTCGAGGTTTACATTTGAAAATTTATTTAGATTTCGATGCAAAGATATCAGAGATTGGGAAGACAAGCGAAAGAAATCTGTTTGCATTCTGAAGTCATAGTGAATTGGAAAAAGGAAATTCTAAACTTGATAAACGTCGCCTTCAGGTGTCGCTGAGCTGCACGATGTTCTTTAGTCCTTGCTCTTGACTTATAGACCTTATTATTGGAAAATTTTCTCAAACTTTTTTTTTTTTTTTTTTTTTTTTTTTTTTTTTTTTTTTTTTTTTGGAGGAGCATTGTTACTCCTAGGCAACCGAATTCCTGTCGAATTAGGAGGAAAGAAAATAAATCTGTGCACACCTGATGACGCTTACTAGGTTTTACCTTTCCACTCTTCAATTGGGTAAACTCTTAATATCGTCGTTGAAACTCCCAAATCACGTAGCTCGTTCGCGGTGTTTTAAGATATCAGCTCTCCGTTTTATTCTTTTGGAGGAGAACGAACCAACATCAGCACACGAAGTATTCACGGAATATTCTTCTCACAAACAGGGAAAATCATGAAAGTTTTAAAGAACTGACGATGAGTAGTTTTACAGTGAAAAAATAAAGTATGGCGTGCAGGGAGCTTTCTGCAACGCCGCAAACCGACTCAAGTGGTTTGGGAATTTTGCCGTCGATATGTACAACTACAGGAAGGATTTGATCCTAAGATCCAAGTCTGCTCCATGAATTTTTACTTGAAACATAGTAAACACACGTATATGGAGTTTTCATTATCAATGTAAGGGTGATAAATTAATATTTAAAAAATGCAAAATGAATCCCAGTTTTGGCGTTACGCATAAATGGCCCGTTGTGAGACTTTTTACAGATTTTTCTTCATCATATAGCACTAAAAATTTCGTAACAATTTTGATCAGAAGTTTTGATGATATTTTGAATCGAAACGCTTTTTGGTTTTTCTTTAGGAGAATAAAACAAAATAAGAGATTTTGACATGTCGCATTTGAGTTACGTATTTTGCGGCCATCACTATAGATATTTTGCGCAACAGTAACTTCATCTAGTCTGCAATGAGTGTAGAAGGTTTGGAGTCGTTCAAAAAATACGCACCGCTGAAAATCGGATTTTTGCCCCCTTTTCCTCGTAATACACGTCTGTATATTCCTCCCCCCCTGAAAAAAAATTACGCAAGGCTCAGTTGGACTCCCCCTCAAATTAGCGATTTTTAAGGAATTTTGATGAAAAATTGCCAGATCGCGTTGACCTTATATCGCAGGTTCCGTATCAGTGTTCGAAACTCACATGCGCTAACGCGCAAAATGCGCCTAAACAATCGGCCATGGCGCCTAAATAATGAGGGCTCTGCGCCATCGTGGCCCCTAAAAATTACCCCCTAAAAATCTGAATTTTCATATTAGGTAATTATTCGAAATTTTCAGCACTACAAGTGAAAGCTTTTTCTATTCTTCACGATTTGGAAACATCTTGCGTCTAACTTTTCACTTAATGCGTCGTAATATAGAAGCAAAGAGTCAATTTGGCCGCTAAAAAATCTTCAATGGCGCCTAAAAATCAGGCTTGATGCGCCACACGGCTCCTAAAACTCAAAGGTGAGTTTCGAACACTGTTCCGTATGATCAGCCATTCTAACGTTACAAGACGCAGCCCCGAACTCTTAGCTCCCCAATAATGCACGCTCAGACCCACTTCCCCCTTCCCCTCTAGAGCTTAAAGTGTTTTATGAACCCTTTCACGAATCGGGAAACGGCTCGCGCTCCGCTTTTCATCCCCGACGACCGTGGACCACACGTCGCGCGCGGGCAATAAAAGTTCCGAGCTTGAAGTTTAGTGAGGTCATGCAGATGTTGCCCTCGCCGTCGTCGACGGACGATTAATTATCGCCACCGAGGAGGGTGGGGCGGGGGCGTGGGGGGCGTTCGGGGAGGGGGGGTTGCTCTAGCCGAGTTGAAAGAATCGGTCGTCACACCATCGGTCGCCAGACCTGTTGCTATCCTAGCGCGAGTTTCTTTTGGCTCTATCCCTTCCCCTCCCCTCCCGGCCGCCCGCGCTCGGGTTGAGGGACTCCCGTGCTCTAGTTAATCCCCCATTCAACAGATGACGTGCCGTGCGAAACAGGTTGCAGTTGCGCTTCTGCCTGGCCGACTGCCAAAAGTGCACCGCCAAATTCGCCGGCTACGCGAGCCGTATCCGGATTTGAATCTAATCACTCGGCGATTGTGCGGCTTCGTTCCGACGAGCATGTCGTCGACTGCGGTCCCTCTACGATGAGAGTTAGGATCAACAAGTTTACAGAACGTACTAATTTGAACTAGAGTCCCTTCATACTAAGAGTAAAGACAATTGGCATTGCGTCAAACGTAGTGCGGTCAGCAGCGGTCGGCGTGAAACGCATAGCGCCTACAAGACTGGATAAAAACTTCACGCATTGCGCCAAACACAGTGCGGTTGGCGCGATGGCGAAAATTAAAATCATTAAACCACATTCATGTTTATTCTTTCAAAATTGTTTCGTTCTTTTCTTATAACGGAAGGTCTCGTCCACACAGAGATAGGTTTACGGAACTCAATTTTTGCGAAATTTTGACCGAGTAATCAAAGGAGGGTTATCGATAAAGGGCGTTTTTCAGCCCGCACTGAATTTCCTCAACTTTACTATTTTTCGGTCATTGAAATATCTACATTTTACGGATTGCACAGCAAGATTCGGTCATTTTTGGTCTCTGCTTAGGTGCAAATATTGGCTGTATTTCCGAAAATCCTAGCTAATCTGGCAAGGCGAAAGTAATGAATGCCGCAATTTCCGCGGTAACCGAATCAATAACCACCGAACTGAAAAGCGAGGGCTCCATTTGTCATCGGTCGAGTCTTTTGGGGCTATCGTGCCGGTGCCTGACGATGTAATTGTAACCTCCGGCTTGTTTGTTATTTGATGTCTCATGTTTGACTTGTCCGCAGCCAGTTCGATCGAAATGTCACCTGCTTGTTCGTGGTATTGTGCTAGACGGCAGACAGCTTCCCAACCCTCGATTGAGAGGTTGCCGCACAGAATGTGTGACTCTCGCTTCATACGATTTCAAACGAAGATTCTACGGAGAAAAATATGAATTTTTGTTATTTTTCGTGAATTTTCTGATCCTCCGATGAAAACAGCCATAATACATCCTTTGACTCTTAAAATAATTCCGTGAAAGATGTCAAATAAAATGAAATGGTGGGTCGATTTCCTGTCTCAGCAATGCTACGAAGGTCGTCCAGAAAGTAAGGTTTCCTAACCAATATCTGCTAAATTAAAATGGATAGAGAAAATTTGTAAATAGCGATAAAAAATACCACTCTCAGCTTTTTAACTCACTGTAGATTATCAAATTTTGTTTAATCTAACTCTAAAAAATGTGGGTTGTTCTTAACCATCCTCTTCTTGGCGAAGGTACAAAATTTCACAGAGCGTCTCCAGCAAGTGAGCTGCTACATTTAATAAAACAAATAGAAAAAAACATAGTACGGAAACAGAACGAGGATAGGAAGCGCGTCGATGACGGCGCAGAGATACAACTATTCGTGCTTGATGGATGCCCGTGTTGCGTGTGCAAAATTGAAGGCGCTATGGCGCGAAGAGTGAACTCTCAGTATAGTGTTGCTAATGAGGTATCGCTCCGGTCCGGGCTAGAAGTTTTAAAAAACAAGGCCAGATTACATCTTCCCTTTCTTCGGTTTTGTTGCTCACGTAACCTTTGAGGGTTTGAGGCACCACTGCAATATGTTGCTTATCGTAATAAAGTGAATAAAAAAGTGTTAGACCCGCGCGGAGTATAGGTGGGTTAAGAAAAACCCACTTTTTAGAGTTTTATCGGGTCAAATTTAAAAATCAATAACGCGTTAATAAGCTGAAAGAAATGCCTTTTTAACGACTACAGATTTTTCCTACTTATAATTCTTCGTGAGATATTGAATGCGTAAACCGACTTTCTGGACGACCCTCGTTTCAAGCGATCGAGGTTATTTGATGACGTTTCAACAATCCAGATGCTGCAGGTAAACATGACCAGATGCAAGGTAAACATTGATGAAAGTCTAGCGCTGGCTACTATTTTTTTCTGGGGGAAGGGATCATATCGGTGGCTAAAGTACGAAACCACGTATCTCCATTTGCGACGTTGCAGACTTCCTGTCATGCTTCATTTTTTCTTTGGAAAACCAGTCAGCGTAATTTCTAGAAAATCTCCTTGATTCTTCTTCTCTGTACTAACAGAACACTCTGTATAAATTTGAAACTATAAAATAAGCTTGCTGCCCTTCAAAAAAATAAAATAAACGAGGAAATTTTAAAACACCGCACTGAGGATACGCACTTTGACCATCGATATATTATCAGGAATACAGCTAGGAGTGATATTTTTTCATATTCGCTTGTTACGATTTTGAAATCTTTGTGGCTGAAAGAATAACGTTTATTTTCTCAATTAGTGATTGATGGCAATGCTGCTATGAAAGCCGGCAGTGAGGAGCGTAGGGCACTTGTGACTGCCCACGGGTGGAGGCGAGGGCCAGAGGGGAGGGGGCTAATCATTTGGCTATCGATGTGTTCCCATTTGAAGCCATGGTAAAGAACCGATCATCGAGGTATTTCTGGGTAATCGATACTTCCACATACTTTTAAATGGTAGATTAATCGATCCATCGCGAGCCTCGACGCGCCGGCAGTGAGCGGGTGTCGGGGTGTCGCGCTAAACCGGAAGATTTCGTTAAGCCGTGAATCAGATCTCGTGAAAGCCGATTCCAGGTCGCCTTTGGCCCGCTGGCAAACGGGACGCAATCGAGTTGTCCCTGCGAATCTATTTGCACTTTGTCGCGTCTTCCCGTCTTGTTTACTCGCCGACGCGACGCGACGCCGCGGCCAAAGACCGCAGTCTCATTTGGATGTCTTTCTTGAGGCGTCGCGACGCCCGTTTAAACCTCTCCATATGCCACCAAAAGGGCTTTTCCATGAAATGTCTGTTTTTTTTTATCCGACCAACCAGTCCGAATGTTTAGCAGAAAGAAATGTAATGGTAGTGGTAATAGGTATTCGTTTATTTTAGAACGGTGCCTTAGCAAGGATGGCCATTAACACCTCTGTGGTCCGTTCACAAAGTTTGTTACAAAAAAAAATGAAGGGAAAAGTCCGAGGCTATTAATAATAATAAGTAAAAATGGATTCAGAGATCGGTTTGTTACTTGCCAGGAAAAACTCTATTAGCATCAATATGCAGTTTTTTTTACTTTCTTCGAATTGAATTTACCAATCAGGAATCTGAACGGGGACTAAATATACACTTGGTCCCTGTCGGCATTTAAAAAAGGGGACAAGTCAACGAAAAAATTGAAAAAATGGGCTAATTTTTGCAGCAACTTTGACTTTTTTGGTCGGAAATAAAGCAGCGTATCTTCATAAGCTACATCACTATATGAACCGTATTTAAGCACAAACATTTTGTCTTCAGGAGAAAGGTTTTGCCAGATGGAAGCGATTGGTAGAATCTTGCTGCAAGTCATATTCTTGTAAATAATTCTGGAAGAAAATTTTCATTTCTAGCTTGTCAATTTAGTGAGTGACAGTATCTTGTTATTCGTTCGCTTTTGGTGGAAAGAATTTAATTTTCCTCGTAAGCGTTCAACGCCAGAGCAATATTTTAACTGCGGTCCACAATAGTGTGGCGCGAGCAAAGCAACGGAACAGGCCTCCTTCAAGCACGCATAGTTGCATTAAGGCGTTAAAATCAGCGTTATATCGTCTGTGTAGGTAGCGTGAGCCCTTAGTGATAATTCTAGTAAGTTGGCTGAAATACAACCGTACCCGGAACCGTTTCCGTGCCGTTTTCATCAGTGGCGTGGCGTGAAGGATCGATTATCGATATATCGCCATTTGAAGCTATGGTAAGGAATCGATTACTAAGGTGTTCGCTGCGAACGCCCTGATAATCGATCCTTTTTCATAGGTTTGAATGGCAAATCAATCGATATATCGCAAAGCACGCCACGCCACTGCTTTTCATGTACCCGAAAGATAAGATTCAAGACTTCCAGTTTGATAGTTTTAATACGTATGCTCAGGTTGTGTTGTCGCTTAAAATTCTGCAATCTACACCCGAACACATTGAGGGAAAAAAAACCAAAAAGTGCGATATTTCGCAAAGCATTACAGGTCAGATGCTTCGACCTTTGTAATTTTAGACCCTTCGAGCAAAAACTGAAAAGGTGACTAAAATAAGAGTAAAGAATGGTAAACTTTCAAAAAATAACTTAGTTTAATGTTTAATAATAAAAGCTAATGTAAAAGTGAGAAAAAGGTTCCTGGTAAAAATTGGCGATAGGAGCTGCGTTTCAAAATACCATAGGAATTCTTATAGCCGACTAAAGAAGGCTATTGAAAATCATTAGCTTGCTGTAGAAAGCGGAGCAAATCATATAGCCGGGCTACACGAAGCTATAAAAAAGTATACAGTCGGGCTATAGTTCCTATCGCTGGGCTTTACACTTTATCGCCATTGGCTATAAAAGGCTATAAGAAATTGTGTAGAAATTCGTGTGCTTTCGAAATCATTAAGTTTGATACGGAACTACCTTAATATTTACAAAACACACATTCTATTTTCCTTTAAAACATATTTTTTTTCATCAATGAAAATGATAATTATCCATACAGAGTGTGCAAACATTTCAAAATCATGAGTTGAAAAACGCCAACTCCGCGAGATTAAATATTAGAGTCTAACACAAAGCGGAGCGGCGACGCACTGGCGCCTACAAACCTAACAGGGATACTTCACGCATTGCGCAATGCGTGAAGTATCCCTGTTAGGTTTGTAGGCGCTAATGCGCGTTTCGCGCTCTCTGCCCGCCCGCCGCGCCGCAGCGTGCCACGGCGTCTGAAGCAACTATTTCACACCAGAGGTATTGCACAGTAGCATAAGAAATTGAAGGCGCTCCAACATATTAAGAATGACAGGCATCCTTCAAAAGTACGGAACATTCCTCGCAAAATAAATCAAGATACCACGGCACAAAAAGAGAGCGGTAGTCCAAAAACTAACTAAATCCTAGTATCCGTATTTAGTAACGTTTAGCATTAACTTTATCGTCTGGCTGTTGCTTAGTCGCCATCGGCTATAAAAGGCTATATGAAATTGTACAGCCGGCTACAGAAGCTATTGGGAATCTTACAGCCGGCTTTACGTCTATGGTATTTTGGAACACACATTCTACTGCCTATTTTTACCAGGGGTAAGAGAGACGCAGAAAAAATGAAGAGAAGGAAAAATGAATAAATGACGGTTTTGTAGAAAATTAAACCCTCCCGATCAAAAACGAACAAATAATGAGATACTGCCGTTCATCAAATTGAAAGCACAGAAATGAAAATTCTCTTTCAGAATTCTTTACAAGGATATGAATCTTAGTTAGATTCTTCCGATCTTTTCCAACGAGCAAAACATCTTTCTCCCAAAAAAAAAATGTTTCTTTCATGCTTAAATATGGTTCATGTAATGATTTTGCTCATCCAGATACGCTTCGTATTCTATCCAAGTAGGTCACGAAAGAAATAGGAGAAATCTTCATCGAGATAAATAAGAAAAAAACCAGATGTTCAGAGCCCTTGACTAAGGCACGCTTGAATGGCGACAGGATTCATCGAATCGAATCCTTTCGTTCCTGCAGACCGGGAGGGAAGTATCGAAGTTTGAAATCGATTCGCGCTTATCGAATTTTGGTTACTGACGAGCATGGACAAAGGTCTGACGGAAACGCCTAGGAAGGAAGGCCGCGAATACAAGACCAAAGAATCTGGGTTAGCCCTCGAGCCTGATGAGTGAGCTTTTTTTCAGGGACCTCCCGATAAAAGGAAAAAGATAGAGTGAAATGAAAGGGGAGGGAACGGTACGATGGAACGGGATGGTGGAAGCAGAACCAGGGATTGTATCATATAACCCGAAAGGAAACCGGAAATCAAAATCTCTCAGCCACATTCTAAACCTACAACTTCTATGGATGTACACCGATGATGAATTGGACTACAATGATTGGGAACTAAAATTTCTGACTCTGCTGAAAAACAACGTATGTGCCATTGTGTTCCTTATGCACTTTAGATTTTTTACAGATGGGCCGGAAATTGCAGTGCCTAATTGCATAATGTAATACAATTTGATGACTTTAACCGATATCAGCGTGATTCGATGGACAAAAAGCGAAACCACGTACCCTCGTTTGCAACGCTGCAGACTTTCTGTCATACTTTAATTTTTCCTCGGAAAAGTACTCGACGTAATTTCTCGAAAACGTCTTTGATCTTTCTTCTCTATTAGCAGACTATTTTGTATAAATTTCAAGCGCAAAATTTGGTTTCGGAAAAATGAAACGAAAGTAAAAATTTTGAAACACCGCGATGGGAATACGTAGTTCCGCAATTTGGCTATCGAACTGAATTCGGACGGGATTCAACCAGAATCAGCCGGACTACATCAGTCGTCGCCGAATTTTTTTCTCGTGTTTTATTCCCCCGATAGAAACTAAGTAATATTCTATCTTGACATTTTGCGAGTTTATTCCGGATAATCGAGGGAAATTTCGCAGAAGTTCCTGTTTTCTATGCAAATTTCGGAAACAGAGATCATACGTATATTTGCTAATGTGAGTTTGCCATTTCAATGATTAGTCCACTTATTAAGAGGAAAACCTATCATCAGAGAAATCCATTCTGATAACATAAAGACGGCATTAATTAGAATCAACCCAACCGCATCTATAATTGCCTTGTTTTCTCTTTTGATATATTTATTTATTCGTCGGAGAAAATATGCTACATTCTGTCTTGGAACTTAATAGGTATGTTCTCCATGTTCTAAGGTTAATTTACAGAGAATTCCGAGGTGTCATGCGTAGAGGCGGATCCAAAAATTTGGCAACACCGGATTCCCTCAATTAAAACCTATGTTAAATAATCGATTCTTGTCAGAGCACCTGGCCCCTCAAAGAATCGATACATTTTCATAGGTTTAAATGGAGAAAAACACCTGGCCCCTCAAAGAATCGATACATTTTCACAGGTTTAAATGGTGAAAAACAATGTTACCAATATGCTGGATCCGCCAATGATCATGCGGCTTAATTTCATGTTAAAACAGTACAATGTGAGAGGAATTCAGGCGATGTGAATTGCAGTTAAGTTGATTCGGTTTAAATCGGTCCGATCAACGTTAATGTTTTATTACTAAAATTTTGATTTTCCCAAAAAAGGCGCCTCGCCCTGAATTTGTAAGAAACAGTGAAGGTCAGAGAATCTTGTTATTACGAAGTTCCAGTGGCACTGGTCACAAACTTAGGGAGAGAATTAATTAGACTCCTCGGTCCGGCGCGCGGCGGCCCGGTATCAAACACTTGGGTGGTAACAATGTCTAATTTACGAAGATTAACGTTGCAGCGCCCACGCAGAGGCCTGTATATGATTTCTTGCCAAGGCCATAAGTTTATTAATGGGCGGTAGACTTTTTTCGCCTTCTCGTTAGCCTCATCCCTCCTTCATTCTCTTCGAATGGGGAGTCCTTTATTCTGCCGTGCTGAGGAAGAACGCCGTATGAACATTCGAGAGTTGCCAAATTTACGTCGCTAAAATGTTTATTTTTACAGGAAGTTATGAACATTTTTCCTTGACGTTTTCAGGAGCTTTAAGGGAAATTGCGAAAAAAAAAAAATCTGAAAAATTGGAGGAAAATTCATAAGTTTACCGGGGAATTTGTGTTTTATCAAAGGAAATTTGGCAACGCCTGAAGATTCATACGGCGTTCTTCCTTATTACGGCGATTACTTGAATCAAATTGATTATTTTCTGTAAAAAGAAGTATAAAACCCAATAACCGGAGGTAAAATAATCGCGGGATAAACAATGGGAAGGAGGAGAGAAAGGGGCTTGCCGAAGAGGTGGCTAAAAGTCGGTCCAACGCCCGAAGGACACAATACTTCGCGATCCAAAATTGTAGCTCCTCCAAATATAAAAATTATATTTATTATACCGAGCGTCAAGCGTGTGCGTGTAAGACAGAGATTATGTCCATAAAAAGATAGGAGGGCTTTAAAACCGTTAAAGTTAAGTTAAAATCTCGGAGTTTCCAAGGACTGCTTTACGGCGCGGGGCGGGCTTCGTAAACCATCGACGTCCTGAAGTTTACTCAAGTATAAGACGAGCAGACGTTATCGCGAAGTGCCGGAGCGTCTCGAGTTTATGAAATGCGTCCTTTGTTGCGATGCACTCTTAATAGAAGGCCTCGCTGGCGGTCGGAAATGCAATGTCGTTGAAAATGAAATTGAGCAACAAGCACAGAGACTTGTTTATGTCACTGGTAAAGACAAATTTTACAATATCTGCTCGAACTTAATGTAATATTTTCTAGCTAACCCACATGAAAATTTTCAAATGATGGGCTTGGAGAACAGGGCACATGAGTGGAGTTTTTGCTGTTTCGAAAAATACGTGTTTGAAGTTTCGAAATTACATGGATCCTTATGGCGGAAAGAGAGTTCAAGCTGACTTTTAAAAATTGTTATTTGCGAGCGAATTATTCACAGAATATGCATTAAGACTAGTTTTACTTGAAAGAATTAATATCTCAATTTTTTCAAAAACTGCACTTATGCGCCTTACCCTCCAAGCTCCTCAAATGTGCAATCATCTTTGGGATATTTACTATGCACGTTTATTTGACTATATTTTCCTGGGCATTTGACGAAATATTTGATTTGAAAATTTCACGGTAAAACTACAAAATCGTTCATATCTTGGCTTACGACGCTATGTTAATTTACTGTCTTAATTTTTTTTTCAAATTAAAAAAAAATTTTAACGTCTTCCATGAAAACCTTCCTGATATTTCCTCTCTGAGTGAAGGATACTATGTAATTATTTCTAGAAATCGTGTTGCTTCGTTCTCTTTTTATAAGACATGGAGAGAGCCTGGATTTTAAAAGGCGGCAGAAGAAATGAGCGTTTTTGCGGTTTCACCGTCAAACTGGCCTACCACATAACGCAGGGTGGCAAAATTTCATGACAAATAAAATCTTGAAATTTCACGTGAAATATTTGATGAAATTTCAGGAATTTATGAAAAATATTGAAAAAAAAACCGGTTCCTTTTCGTTTTTCGCAGAATGGAAAAACTGTGACTTGCTTCTATTTTTGTGTATTCCAGTGCGGGATGCATACTCAAGCCCCTGAAAAATATGATATGTTTCACAGCCTCGTGAAATTTCATGGAATATTTCACTGAAATTTCCAATATTTTGTTTCTTTCTTACATTTCATGCCACCCTGCACACACATATAAAAGCATACGTTCCACAACCTGATGAGCCTCTGAAAAAGCTCGACTGTTGCGTGCAGAATTCGGTAGATTTCCCAAAAGTAAGTGAGATGGGAACGTACTTGTTTTTAAATCACTGGATCCGATTAGCTGGCGTAACGTCTCCTGAAACGTGGGAGCTAGATTCACGTCTCGTCACGCACACCCGCGAGCATAGTTCGAAAAACGCGACTCACAAAACCACCACAGAAAACATGTTGCACAGGAAGAGTCACCAAACAAAACACTCGGGCGCGGAAAGGGGCAGCGACGCACTGGTCATATCCGACGCCGCACGGGTCGGGTCGGGGTTGCGACGCGATTCAACAGGGACTATTGACTACTGACTGCGCACGGCGCCGCGGCGCTCGGCCGCGGGGTCCTGGCCGACGTCCCTCGCGCCCCCCAAACCCCGCCCCCGCGCCCTCGAGCCACGCCGAATTCGCACCGCGCAGCGCGCCCATTTCGCGCCCTGCATGACCTGTTTTCCCGCGCTTCCGAGGGGGGCTCTCGGGCCTTCAGGCTTACTCTCCGCCACCCGCCGCCCGCTCAGGAAACTCCTACACTCGAAGAAATCTCCCGTATTTTCCCAGAGAGAAATAAGGCTCAAATATAGGATTTGCAGGTGTCGGAAATTTCATGAATTTCGTGTTTAAGTGGAAACTACTGAGTGAACGAAACATGATGATACCCTTGATTCATGAATTGAACAATTATTGGAGTAAATATACCACAGTGATCGAATCTGCCAAAATACGTGTGCTTAAATGGGAAATTCTGCTAGATGACGTCACTAGGCGATGCATTTTCTCACTTTTAAATCTATTTTTATACTATTTCCCATATCAGAAAAAAATTATGAGAAATACTGTGAAATCAACTCTTTAGGCACTTTTAGAATTTGCAAGCAAATTTTTCAGTTTTACAAATCAATTTCCTTCGAAATTAAACCAATTTGCTTAAAATAAACTGACTGATTCAGTAGTGATTCGCCGGAAACAGCCGAATTCGTCTTATCAGTGAAAAAGTTTGATACGATTCCCTCCCTCCCCCCCCCATTAGATGACAGTAATTATTTTACCAGTAAAGGGAGCGAAAGAGTAAAACGAAATTTTAAGATAACAGTTAGTGCGCAAAAATTGACGTCGAATTTCAGACGAAACTGTAATCCGTCCTCATTATTCCATGATGACCTGTACTCACTGCTGTCTTGAATACATGGTATCCTTCTCTGCCAAATCATAATACATTGTATACAGTTCTTCAAATCGAATGCGACATTTTCCGTTTGGTCTCATTTGGCTTTAATTTAGGGTTTTCGGAAAAGATTTTTCACCGATGGACCGCCGAAATATGAGTCTACACTGTTCATTCTATGTTTATACAAAGAAAGAAAAGTTAATTTCGTGTTTTAGCAAAAGTTCGATTTATCAATGTTTGTTCCGTTCTTGGAAGAAATCACCTTAATTTGCGAGCAGTTAAGCGTCCTCCGTTGGTATGTCAGCCGAGGTACACGATGCAGATTTTAGGATAACTCCGAAATACAACTATACGTGCTACTCTGATGTCCGTGTTGCATACGTAAGCAATTGAAGGCACTTTGGTTTCCTGGCCATCGTAGCAATTAGCTACATGTTGTTACTTTTTACCGGCGAGAGTGGAGGGAGGAGAGGCAGTAAAACGTTTGGCAAGTCGGCGTTTTATCCAAATGTGTGTGTAACAATCGAAACTGAGAGCCTCATTAATTAGAGTTGATAAAATTAAATGCATCCAATTCAGAAAAAAAAGCTTCCACCTTCAAAAGGGAAGAGGGGAGGGGGTGTAATCTACAGCTTCCCTTTGGTTGCTATGTCCTCTTCGGTGACGGAGATGACACTAATACTAGAAGAAGTTTTGAGGTCTAAGTCTTTTGCATAGATAACAGTTTTTGAAGAGATTTCATTTTGATTTCGGTCAGAACATTCGAATATGATGTTATGAGAGGTCAAATGGTCATATTTCTCAACAAGGAACTATTTTTTGCTTACAAGCATCTCTGTTTTGGAGAGCTAATGGCACGTACATTGTTTCAAAAATAAGCCAGAAATAGTATTTTCTTATTCCGACGCAGCTCAAATGCGAATCTTGTAAATGAGCTACATTTTGTAATAAGGAACAAAGTTGTCAAGTTGATCGCATCAGGAAAATCCCTCCATACTTAAATTTTTTTAAATGAAACCCCCTGAATATTCTAAAGGAGCCTGCTCAACAAGTGATACCCAAAACTTCATAACTCATAATTAAGAGTGTAATTTACTGGGCTCATATTAGGCTTGATTCACTAGCTATTCTGCAGACTTCCCTAGGAGACCCTTTTCCAATTTCAAATTGGCATGTTTGTATGTAATATAATGTCGTCAGTCGTAAATCATGACACATATGTACTTTTTTAAAACTCCCAACATGTTGTCTCGCAATTACAGGATGACGCTTCATTTAAAGGACAGCACTAACCTTCATCGATCCAAAAAAGGCTGAAAAGTTATCGAGCAAACTTTCAGATCAAGGCATTTTGAAACTGGACAGTTCCAAGAACCAGTGTACATAAGTATAAGTAGTAACACTCACTGAGATAGAGTCCGAGCCTTGATCATTTAATCAATTTTCCTTTGGACCTTGAGTGCCGCCGGTCGAAATTCAATCCACAGGTGAATCACTCGTTGACTGTATGGGCCAGGTTTAGCTTTGTATGATTTAGGGGACAGCACATTCCTCCCTGTTCGCGAATGTTGTCCGTTGCCAATGAAAGTATCACGATCATGACGTTTGGGCCCGCGAATCTCTCTTGCTTTGATGTCTCCAACAACAGCAGGAATTTAATTTAAAAATAAAAGAAATATTGCAGCTGAAAATGGAGTGAAATGAAACACTGGAGACCAACGCCGTCGACCTGTTAACGCGCGACTGACCAATATGTTGGATTGATTTCTGTCCGAACCGGTGCGCAAAAGTCAGATCGCGCAAAAACGTACATATCACCTGCGGAGGGGGCAAATTTCTGGTATTTTCTGTAGGTCTGCCAACGGAAATTAAATGAATTCCCATGAATTCCTATGAGTCGGAAAAAATGTCCTCGCTAACCGGGAAAAAATTAGCAATTCCTTCACTTTTAGGTTTTAAAAAATTCTTGAAAAGAGACTTTTTTTAAGCTTCTTCATTATAACTTTGCATGATGGAACTGATACAAACAGCGGATTAGCCCGAAGGTCCACAAAAATTTTGTTACATACTAAAAATGTAGAAAAACTTAAATTTCATCAATTTGATCATCAATTTTTGTTTAAGATTCGCCAAAGATCTGGTAACTACCTCTACATTTATTTTTACTGTTAATACCGAAAATGACCTCCGTTTTTCTGGATCATTTCGGTTCTCCCTGGAAAGATCGGAATTTCCCCTAAAATCTAGCTTTTTTACAGAAAATCAAATTTTCCAAGACATCTGTTCAGGTTTAAGAAAAACCGAGGTCACATTCACATTCGGCGGTCAAAATTTAATGGTAAATCAGAAATCACCCTCTGCGCAGGGCCGGATTAAGGGAGTGGCCACCTGGGCCGCGGCCCATGGCGGTAAATGTTGTAATTTTTTCAAATGTAGATATCAAGAAAAAAATCTGATTCAGGAAAAAAATTACAAACGAGAGAAGGCGAAAAAATCTCTCATTTCCTGAGAGTTAAAGTATAGTAATTTCTAATTTGTTCGTCTTTCGGTGATACAAGAGACAGCGCCTTTCATTAGTCTAGTTGAGAGAGAAACCAAACACGCAATTTGGCCTGAAACGGCGCGGAGCAGAGAGCAATGATGACGAAGACTTGAGATGGAAAGGAGAAGCCCTCGGCGCGCCGGTCAACATGAAACACATATTAGCGCCTACAAGACTCCATGAATACTTCACGCATTGTGTCAAACGTAGTGCGGTCAGCAGCGGTCGACGCGAAACGCATAGCGCCTACATGACTGGGTGAATACTTCACGCATTGCGCCAAACTTAGTGCGTTCAGCTCGGCGCGGCGGCGGAAGTTAAAATTATTAAACCACATTTATGTTTGTACTTTCATAATTTTTTTGTTAATTTCTTATAAGTGGAAGGCCTTGTCCACACGGAGATTGGTTTGAGAAACTTACCTTTCACACAAAGTTCCGTGAAATTTTGCTGGTGTTGACAGGACTTTCACAAAAAATGTGTCCAACACGGGTAAACGCGTCGTAGGCACCCCTTCTCCTCCGGCACGTTCACTTGATGGTTTGTATCCATGTTTCAAAACAAATGAGAAGGGGCGGCAAAATATAGGCGGCCCATGGGTGACAAGTAGGTAAATCTGGCTCTGCCCCTGAGCCCCCCCCCCTCCCTCCCTCTAGATTTGCCTAAGCAGAGCAATCACTATTTCTTGGATATGTTTCCTATCAGAGTCCCTGTATACTGATGGCGAACTCAATACGAAAACATTTCTGGTTGGTTCCCGTATTCTAGGTTTTCAATGTCACAAACGGAAATACAGATTACAGTTTCACCAATTGCAAAGATTATAAACTGCAATGGACCGGGAAATTGGGGGTACGGCAAGGAACAAATGGAATGAGAGAGAGAACGGAGATAGGGATTCGGAAATGGGTTGATCAAAGATTACAAAAAACTTCCGATTCGTGTAATCTTTATTCCCGTTTGTGACATCCATAAGCCGCGTTGCCTCAACTCTCTCGTTCCTATTGATTTATTTAAAAGGGGGCCAGACGTAGTTCCGTTTGATTTGAGTTATCATCGCCGATTTTCTCCTTCACAGTTTTAAAACGATATTTCCACGGGATAAACTGAGTATTTTCGGGTCATATATATATTACTGAGTTGCTCACGTCACGGACAATCCAAGTCCGTCAAAAACTGAAAAGAATCCATCAAAAGAATGTTTCTGAATCCCCTCTCGCATTGATACTTCCAATTGGTCTCCTTTGGTATAACTTTGCGTTTTAAAAAAATAAAACAGGAGCGGAGATTCTTAAACATCGCAAACGAGTTACGTGGTTTGGGAGTTTTGCCGTCGACGTTGAACGTCGATACCGGAGGAAACGGACCCCTTCCGACACACAGTTGATCGAGTCAATAGGAGAGGTTGGACAAAATTTGAAAACTTTAAACGCTCATTACTTCGCTCATACAAAACCCTAAGGTTCTAGATGTGGTTTCATTGGTTTCCTCGTAAAATTTTCTTCTCAAAGCACCCCTTGAAATTTAAAAAATGACGAATTAAACATCAAAATTTGCAGTTTTATTGAAAACTTTAACGTCCGACCTCTCTAATTGACTCGAACCACTGTGCGACAGCCCGCCCGGATTCCTCGCGTTGCGTCTCCAGATATTTCGTCGCTACTCTGACATAAGGGCACATCTCAATCTCCACGTGAGCCTTGTTTCCCATATAATTCTATGCTTTTCATGGCTCATGAGGAATCCGAGATACGCCCTTACGTTAGATGAGCGACAATTTGTCTCGTTTTGCACGCGTAATCGAAGCCGAGCCTGGAACTTGCGCGGTGTCGCGACGTGACGTGACGGGGGTGCAGCTGCAACGTCATGGCGAGGGTGACACGGCACTCAAATACCCCCCCCCCTCATCCGTAACCCTGAAAGAAGAGGGGATATTATTCTCTCATTCCTGAGCGATGCTGCCGGAGTGGTGTCGAACCAAGGTGTCATCGAACGAAAGAAACACCATGAAACTTTCTGTAAATGATTCGGGTTTCTCTTCGAGACAACCGGGAATTCCGTTGTCCCGGTGGAATACTGGTTACCATGACGAGGATCCCATCGGAACAACATGGATTCCGGTTGTCTCGAAGAGCAATCCAATGAGGATATTATTGACAGAGAAATTTTATATGATGTTTCAAGCAAAGAGTACCTAGGGCTGTTAACTGCACATTTTTCTGCCAAACGGAGCTATGTGCATTAAAACATGAGCCCTAAGACCCGTAAGAATATATGCATAACAGGGCTCACGTCATAGTGCACATAGTTCCATTTGACAGAAATACGTCCAACTAAGAAGCCGATAACCGGAGGGAGCCAGTATTTTTAATGCACCGTTTGAACCTAAAACTGGTTCGGGAGGTTGAAGGAAGCAAAATCGAACCGAGACCGGAATGATAAGAGGGCCTTATCAAAATTACTTTTCGGTTCAAAATTGGTTTGATCTCTGTTCAAAAACAGCGAATTATTTTAGCAATGGTTGGATTTCGTGAAAACATTATTTAGCAGTCCTTTTTATCACCAAAAGAAAAAAACACAAGGTGGGGCGAGTTGAGACATGAAACATGAGGCAAGTATCATGAAAAGTATTAAAAGCATTCAAAAAGTGTACATGCTTATAGAGGAATCTCAATAATAGACATCAAATGTGCCAATACACTTAAAACACTCTCTGCTTTCAAAATTCTCCTTTTCGGCTCACATTTTAACCAAGCCGAAACGCAACATCATTGCTACCAGTGAACTGAAATCAAGCCGGAAATCGAAATTTCTGGTGGATATCCTGAGTTTACAGTAAACCGGTTTAAATCGGTTGAACCGGTTTAATATATCATCCGGTTGACAGTCCTGGCTCAGAGACAAAAAACGACAGTCACAGGGACTGGGCTTCGATTCATATGCGGAGCATCAAATTTTTCGGTCGCGGAAACCAAACTTGGGTTCGTAGTTTGGTTCCTATAAAAGTATACCCGGATAAAACTCGCTTTAAGAGTATACTCTACTTTACGGGGCTAAAATGAGATGAGTCGAGACCGATTAGACCGGCGAGCGGTGTTGGGCGCGCAAATCCGGCGAAACGGAGGCGGAGGCGGAGGTTCCGGATAGTCTGGGCGGCGCATAAAGGATCGAGTCAATAGGAGGGGTCGGACAAAATTTGGAAACTTAAACGCTCATAACTCCATTTATACAACACTTTGAGATTCTAAAAGTGGTTTCATTGGTTTCCTCTTAAAATTCTCTCCTGAAAATCTCCCTTTAAATTTAAAATATGACAAATTAAACATCAAAATTTGCAGTTTTAGCGAAAAATATGATGTCCCACCTCTCTAATTGACTCGATCCACTGAGCGGCGAGAGCCAAAAAATCCCTGTGCACCGAGATCGTATCGGTTTCGGGCGGCCGTTGACCCTCGCTCAAATTGAGTTTAGGCCGCAGCCGCTTCGTGCTAGGAGAAGCTCTACGGACTTGGGATGCCGACGGAAGTAGCAATATTACATGTGTTAGTACTACGTCGTAAGTCCTTGTGAAATCAAGAAGACTGAGCGGCAGAGATCAGATAGGATCATTCACAGGTGACAGTATTTTACAAAAAAGATCACAGTATGTAGGGGGGGGNGGGGGGGGGGTGCGCCTTTACCGTAAGTTGTTCCTATTTTCAATTATTTTTCTGCGCGATTAGTTGGAAGAACAACATCCCTGGTAAAAATTTGCAGTAGAGTCTGTGTTCCAAAATACCATAGACCTAAAGCCGGCTGTAAGATTTCCATTAGCCTCTGTAGCCGGCTGTACAATTTCTTTTAGCCTTTTATAGCCGATGGCGACTAAGCAACAGCCAGACGATAAAGCTTATGCTAAACGTTACTAAATGCGGATACCAGGACTTAGTTAGTTTTTGGACTACCGCTCTCTTTTTGTGCCGTAGTATCTTGATTTATTTTGCAAGGAATGGTCCATACTTTTGAAGGATGTCTGTCATTCTTAATATGTTAAAGAGCCTTCAATTTCTTATGATACTGTGCAATACCTCTGGTGTGAAATAGTTGCTTCAGACGCCGTGGCACGCTGCGGCGCGGCGGGCGGGTAGAGAGCGCGAAACGCGCATTGGCGCCTACAAACCTAACAGGGATACTTCACGCATTGCGCAATGCGTGAAGTATCCCTGTTAGGATTGTAGGCGCCAGTGCGTCGCCGCTCCGCTTTGTGTTAAGCTCTAATATTTAATCTCGCGAGGTCAGCGTTTTTCAACTCATGATTTTGAAATGTTTGCACACTCTGTATGAACTATTCTCATGTTAATTGATGAAAAAAAAATGTTTTGAAGAAAAATAGAATGTGTGTTTTGTAAATATTAAGGTAGTTCCGTATCAAACTTAATGATTTCCAAAGCACACGAATTTCTACACAATGTCTTATAGCCTTTTATAGCCAATGGCGATAAAGTGTAAAACCCGACGACAGGAACTATAGCCTCTGTATACCACTATTGATCAGTTGTCAAACATAAAACTTGATCAAAGTAGCATCAAAGCATTTAGGCGTAGCAGGACTGACTTTACTGCGAGTCAAGATTTGCAGACATAATAAGACACAAATCGTCGAGAAAAAAAAAACAGAATTGCTGCGGGGAGGATGTAGGTATTTTGATCCACCTCGGAAACTGAAAGCGCGGTAGGAAGTGAGTAACTTTTACCTACCTGTGTTCGCAACAATGGCTCGAAAAATTTCACATTAATACTCAATTTTTTTAAGTCGAGAGAGGGCAGGGATGATCTGTTAATGAAGAATTCCGCGTAAACGTAAAATTAAAATAACTTCAAACGTGTCAACATACAATAGCCTCCTCCTAAAGGACCTTGCTATTTTTGCCCTAAAATTATCTACCTGCCCATTAACCATCAAATTAAATAC
Source organism: Bemisia tabaci (assembly GCF_001854935.1). Classification (NCBI taxonomy): domain Eukaryota; kingdom Metazoa; phylum Arthropoda; class Insecta; order Hemiptera; family Aleyrodidae; genus Bemisia; species Bemisia tabaci. Next base: position 1,827,742 of record NW_017551372.1, read on the forward strand.
AGCTTTATGATTGACTTTTCTACGTTTGTTCTTTTTTTCTTTTGGCATTATAAATATCAAGCAACTGGGTAGCTTGGTGATCGTTTCTCTTGATGAGACCATACGGGATGGTTTCCAACCCCTATTTCACGCGTAGGTAGCGCTTAAAGGAAGCGAAAAATTTTCGATACGCATCTCAGAATTTCCAAAGGCACGGCGATCGATCGACCCAGACCTTAAAATTGTACCGACATACCGTCTTAAAATTGTCTTTAATTTTTTTTAAATAGCAAAGTTATATTTGTAAATAGGTCCGCCTGGAGATTTTTGCACTTTTCTTTATTGTATAAAGAGCGTATCTACGCGGCAAATGTTGCCTTAAAGGATAAAAAAGTGTGAGAGACTGTTTTAAGATGTTCTTATTTTTGACAAAATCATCAGTGTATTATTTTCTGATGCATGGTAGCTATATCCAATCAAGTGAACGTTGTATTGCACGGCTGTTCCCAAAATTTAAACAAAAGTACCTAAGAAAAACCTCACAGAGCATTTTCTCGCAGCATTTCCTCGGAAAAAGTTTGCAGAGATCCAAACGCCCTCCAGGAAACCCTGTAACAAAGGATTGTTCGCGGTTCAAGAGGAGGAAAATTATCGACGGTTGTTCTTGTGAATCAGAGTGGAAAAATGAAAATCTGCTGAAATCCGATGACGTCAGTTCGCGTGAAAATCGGAAAATGATACGATGCCAAATAACATTGCTCAAAGATATGTATCTGTTGGACTCACATATGGACGAGAACTATGTGCATTATGACGTGAACCTTGTTATCGATATATTCTTATGGGTCTCAGGGCTCATGTCATAATGCACATAGTTCCTTCTAGCAGAAATACGTCCATATGGAATGTGAGGGTAATGGCAATAGAGCTCGTTTTAAATTTTCCAGTCATGCATTTTTAAACAGCCTCAGCTATCCTTAAAATTTTATAAGTTAAATATTCATGAAGAGGAGCAAAATGAGATATGATTTCAAAATCTTAAAAAGGTCATTTTTTAAAATTGAAGTGTGATGGGAAATCTGCAAGGTATATAAATCAACATACAATTTTCTGATGGTGTAAGTTACTCACTTTCTCAGTAGGGACCTACCTGCAAATCTTTTCATGTTCTCAAAACCTTGACCGACATCTGTACTTGTGACGTCGTGTTTTTCTCTTGATAAGTACGTGGTCAACTTTTTTTTGCAGAATAACTAATCATTAACATAAAAATTTGACTATTTTCTCTTTAAATTTCATGCGATTTCTCACTACTTTCTAAGACCATTCACTTTGAAAGTTTTCAACAAAAAATTTAACTTTCAGCCTGACTCGATATTTTACCCCTTTAAATCTCGGTGGACCGGAAAGCGCTCTCTTGCGAGAGCTGCGATCTCGAGTTAAAATTTAAAGATCTCCTTATTCACCTCAACATTTCCGTTTAGTGAACAACGGCCGAACAAAATATCCCCTCTCGTGCGATTCCACCGATCGCATACATGAAAGCCGCTTTCGCAGAGTATTCTCTGACGCTCTGCGACACGTAGCTGCCACAGCTTATCCTGTCCTCCCAGTCTCTCTAAGCTAGCAGTCCCTCGTCTCTTTTGAAACTTCCTGTCGTCATCCTTTAACTGGGTGTCCCTCTCGTCTCTTTCCAGGAGGAACCCACAGATCCCTTCAGCTAAATCCAGTCGTTGGGAAATCATCCACTCGCCATATTTCAGTCAATCCTTGATTTTACAATTTTACGGAAATAAGGAATTGAGAAATTAAGAAAGGATACCTATCTCTAGCTGTGTCTCCGCTAGTCCGTTTCTCATATATTACGATATGTTTTTACATTTTTTGGGTTGCGATTTCTTTTTTGACGCATTCTTTAACCGTAACCGAGAGATCAAGGAAGCTTTGTTCGCATGTTGGCTATTATCTCTAAGAATTTTAATGAAGAGCTCGCATGTCTCTCATTCCTGTCCTTTTCATTTGTTGTTCTTCGTAACAGTGCATTTCAATAGATAGAGAGAGAGTCTCAGGACTATATGATCAGACTGCAGATGCACGTACTCTACTGCTGTGGGGCAGAGTAAGGTTTCTTTTCCTACTCAGTTTTTTGAGCAACGGAGCCCTAAATTTGTTGGAATATCATAATTTGTTCTGAATTTTGGTGACATTTATATTTCACAGACAAAAACTAATATAAAACGGCTGCCCCTCACAATTTCTAGCCCTGGATCCACCCATGGCCTCAAAAATATCAAAATATTAAGTTGAAAAGGAGATCCTAGAGGGTCTTGAATCTTTCAGTGTGAAAAACTAGGTTCCTCCTCAAACCTTTTGAAATCCCCCTTCAACTCAAAATACTGATATATTTGAGGCCATGGACGGAATTTCCATATAAAATTCATGGGAGTAGGCCTGTTTTGCATGAGTTTTGGTCCACAACTGTCACCAATATTCAGAAAAAACGATGGAATCCCAAATAATTTAGGGGGTCGTGGCTCTGACTGACGGCACTTTGGGGGNGGGGGGGGGGGGGAATGTGATTTTTTAGAAAATGTTCGGGGCGAAGAATACACCCCTACGTCCTCCGACACCCTGTTTTTGCCGTAATCCAGCAGGGTTTTCAAATAAAATTGGCAACACTGCTCCAAAAAGCAGTGAAGCTTCATGATGGAGCGGTGTCAAAGCTCCTTTCTGTCTCTGTGAATGCCCTGCTCAGCATAGCGTAATGCATTTCCCGTTTGCCATCTCTTTCGCGAATCTGTCCGAACTACACTTGCCAGCTCGTGCAAAAAAGGATGATATTTAGGCTTGAATACATGGGAACATCAATAATCTTCTGGCAGAACTTGCCAACCTTGAATTGGAGATAAAGAACTATAGCTCGGGCATCTGTGTAACGAGCTGAGGCAAGTCCTCGGCCCGAGTCGAAAGATACGTCATTGATGAGAGTTCAAAAGCTTGTTTATTGGATTGCGATGTCGTGGATGTCCCGATAAATTTTCTCGCTTAAAAAAGTACTAACCAACATTTCGTCACCTTCCAGGCAAAGTATCACAAGCGCCATGCGACGTTTAAAAATTTCTGAAAAAAAAAATCTCGGTGTATTTACTAAGAAAAGGGTAAAATTACCAAGAATTCAGGGTTCTATTTGATCCCAGTTTTTTCTTGGTAAAATTACCATTTATGGAATTGGTAATTTTACTGAGAAATCTCGGTAAAATTATTGACTTTCTCGGTAATTTTACTAGACCCCGGTGAAAACGCCAATATTTTTTATCGACTGTGGTAGAATTACCGAGATAAAATGGCAAAGTTACCGGGAATTGATTACCAATAAAAATGGGTATTTTCACCTGAAAAAAACAGTAAAAATACCTGTTTTTAGGTAAGTTTACCAGTCTTTCTTGGTAAAATTACCAATAATTGGTAAAAAAGTGAGATGGTAAAGGTACCAACGGAACGGACCTTGGTAAAAACGCCGAGAATTTTTTTCAGTGTGATCCCCCCCCCCCACTCTCATCACAAAATTGGAAAAAAATGGAAGTAACTATATTCACCGAACATTAGCACGACATCGCATTTCTCAATCGAAATTTGCATTAAATTCGATTGCAATAATTCGCCTCGTGGGAGTTTATCAGAGACAAAGAAGCGAGAGCCAATTAATTATCAGAAATTTATTTCACTTGTCTCACCTCTGGGCGTGAAGAAACTCTACATGGGACTCGATGTCCACACTCTCTCTATTGAGACACTTTAAAAACACGTCCAAAGACATTTATTCTAGGCACTAATAATCTGAACAATGTCCTCGGCTGAGGCAAAAGCTAAGTTAAGAAATCAAAGCTACTTTCCACCTAGTGACGATTGATGAGCAAATTGTTGGTCATAAAATTTGCCAAATGATGAGTGATGATATCGGGAATGAGTAGGCGGATTAAGGTCTCTATACGCGATAGAATTCCCGAACCGATTCTACTCAAAGTAGACCATTTGATGACTGTTGACACAATATGACACCATACAGCAGTCTCCTTTGATCTAAGTGGATCGCCACCATTCATCATTTCTCGCCGCACGGAACATTTCTGTTAAGTTTTCATTTGCAAATGAAGCGATCCAGGTAACGATTTTAGGACTGATGACTTCCGACACTTGGATAGTAATTGCTACGGGAATTGGATCGTGTATCGAGACCTTTAGGTTAGGATTTCTGAACCAATCGTTCAACTTTTTAATGATCAATCACCACTAGGCGATTCTCGATTAGTCGATTCTATAAGGAAAATACAGAGACAAAGAGGGACCCTCCTTTGCTATATTGGCAGTGGTGGAAAATTTTACTTTCGGGACTCCGACATTCAACTGTAGAGCGTAGACTTCTACGTGGATGTTGAACAAAGTGTAGAACATTCCATTCCCTGGTAAAAATTGGCGATAGGAGCTGCGTTTCAAAATACCATAGGAGTTCTTACAGCCGACTAAAGATGGCTATTGAAAATCATATAGCTGGCTGTAAAAAGCGGAGCGAATCATATAGCCGGGCTATACGAAGCTACGAAGCTATAAAAAAGTATACAGTCGGGCTATAGTTCCTATCGCCGAGCTTTACCCTTTATCGCCACTGGCTATAAAAGGCTATCAGAAATTGTGTAGAAATTCGTGTGCTTTGGAGATCATTAAGTTTGATACGGAACTACCTTAATATTTACAGAACACGCATTATATTTTCCTTTAAAACATATTTTTTTTTCATCAATTAAAATGAGAATAGTCCATACAGAGTGAGCAAACATTTCAAAATCATGAGTTGAAAAACGCTGACCTCGCGAGATTAAATATTAGAGTCTAACACCAAGCGGAGCGGCGACGCACTGGCGCCTACAAACCTAACAGGGATACTTCACGCATTGCGCAATGCATGAAGTATCCTGTTAGGTTTGTAGGCGCCAATGCGCGTTTCGCGCTCTCTGCCCGCCTTGCCTCGCCACAGCGTGCCACGGCGTCTGAAGCAACTATTTCTCACCAGAGGTATTGCACAGTATCATAAGAAATTGAAAGCGCTCCGACATATTAAGAATGACAAGCATCCCTCAAAAGTACGGAGCTTTCCTCGCAAAATAAATCAAGATACTACGGCACAAAAAGAGAGCGGTTGTCCAAAAACTAACTAAGTCCTAGTATCCGTAATTAGTAACGTTTAGCATAAACTTTATCGTCTGGCTGTTGCCATGCATCGGCTATAAAAGGCTATAAAAAATTGTACAGCCGGTTACAGAAGCTATTGGAAATCTTACAGCCGGCTTTAGGTCTACACTATTTTGGAACACACATTCTACTGCCAATTTTTACCAGGGTTTCGAAGTTTGGAAGGAAGTGTTGAATTCCCGAAAGTAAAAGTTTCCCTCTGTCCCCAAGAGGCTAGTGGAGGGTCCTCCTTGGTCTCCGCTAGGGATAGACCGATATCGAACTCGAATGCGATTATTCGAATATTCGAAACTTTTCAATTGCGATTATTTGAGAAATTGAATCTTGCGATTTCGAATACTTCGAGGTGAATATTCGAATATTTTCGATTATTCCTCCGATTTTTGATTATGTTCACTTTTTCAGTCACGGTTAGCTGCACAAGGCTCTATTATTCGCACGTTTGGAAAAGTTTTTCCACACGATGGATTTTTTCAAACGATACTGGTGGTACTTGGACTCCAGGGCATGAAGTTATAGAAGGTCTAGCCTTAAAATTTCGAACTATTGGAGGGGAAATAATAGACACTCATTGGATGATGGCAGTTTTGCCTTTTCGAATATTGATCGAATAATGATCGAATATTCGAATAATTTCACCAACCTTCGATTGTGATGCGATTATCTTGGTGCCGATAGCTCGAATATCGAATATTCAATTATTGAAATATTCGGCCATCCCTAGTCTCCGCTCAAAGATGTATCGTCTCCGGGGACGTCTAGAGTCTCTTTATACTGAGAGTCAAGACAACACCCCCTCATGGAGTCACAAACGGGAATAAAGATTACAGAAATTGAACGTTTTTTGTAATCTTTGATCGGCCCATTCTCAAATTCCTTTCTCCGTTCCTTCTCTCATTCCGTTTGTTCCTTGCCGAACCCGCAATTCCCCGGTCCATTCCGGATTATAATCTTTGCAATCGGTGAAAATGTAATCTTTATTCCCGTTTGTGACACTGTGAAGGCCTAAAATACGGGAACCAATCAGAAATGGATTCACATTGTCTTGACTCTCAGTATAATGGGACTCTAGGGACGTCTGGCAGAGGTGGCGCCACCTGGAGAAACATCCTTTCACTACGCTACGAAACGTCGACTCTTCCTCGAAGGGATTGCGCATGCGACGCGCGACGCCTGAGGCGGAATCGGGAAGCGCGGGAGGGGGAGAGCGAGGGGGAGAGCGAGGGGGAGAGCGAGAGAGGAGCGGGACTAGGGACTAGGGACTCGGAGGTTGGACGCAGGAGTGAAGCTGGTCCCTGTTCCCGCGCCACTTCCACGGGTATCCCTGTCACATCCTTTCTGATGAGGCCAATGGATTTTATTATGATATATCAGTTTCTGTTAGTCTTGACACAGGCCGAGAGGAAGTCGCAGCGGCCTAGCGGGGGGAGGACGGGGGGGCGAGTGGGGGCTCAACGACTGAAACATAGACAAGCCGGAAGCGCACCCGTTATTAAGGCCCATTAACCAGTTAACACTCCGGCACCGCTTCGGTCACCGCGATGCCATACTTCCGCATTTTCCTCCAATCTCCGCCCGAACCAATGCACTCAGATTTCAGATCTCAGATTCCTGAGGGCTGAACGTTAAAATTGATAGAATAAGCGATAGACAAAGAAGATGACGGGAATCTGAGGCGATTCTGTTCGTTGAAACGGGCGGTTGTCATAGACTGAGGAGGAAAATGATGGACTAACTGTAGGGTCCCTCGATGGTTGTTGTTTGTTAATTTGTTACTTACCTCCTTCGTCCATCGCAACCACCCGCCTTTCCCAATAGGCTCGCTTCCGTCGTCTTTTTTATCTATCGCTTAGTCTATCGATTTCAATAATCAGCCCGCATATTTGTTTGTATTTCGATCACTGTGTGTAATGCAACGCGTGATTGATTCTGATTGTTTGATAGTTTTGATTCTCTGAAATCACACATCTAATAAGGTGTGGAAAGTGCAAAGCAAGATTACTGAATACAACGCTTCCAATGGACCTAGAGATTTTTTGTTATAGATTTTTGCGGCTAGGTGCAGCAAGTCGCCTTGCATAATCAAAGAACGTTCGATCGACTGTCCGTCGTTATTTAATGCACGTGTATGGGCTTTAGATAGGCCAACGCCAAAAATTTTGCGAACGAAAGTTCATTTTGTTCACTTCCTAGAATATTTGCGTAAAAAGCCTTATTCGTAAAAAAAAGTTAGGGGAGTTTACATTGAAACCAAAGATTCAAATTTACCCTCGAGCAGCTTCAACAGAAGCGCAGGGAGCAGGGCCGGATTAAGGAGGGGCCACATGGGCTGCGGCCCATGACTGCAAATTTAGGGGGCGGCAAATTTTGCATTTTTTTAAAAATGTAGGTGTTAAAAAGATTGGATTCGGAAAAAAAATTATCAATGAGAAAAGGGGACAAAATCTATCTTTCCTGAAAGTATAGTAATTTTTAATTTTGTCGTTTTTCGGTGATACAAGAGACAGCATCTTTAATTAGCAGAGTTAAGAGAGGAACTAAACACGTAATTTGGCCTAGAGCTCAGCGCAGAGAGGAATGATGACGAGGACTTGAGATGAAAAGGACGAGCCCTCGGCGTGGCGGTCGGTATGTAACACATATATGTATTAGCACCTACAAGACTGCATGAATACTTCACGCATTGCGTCAAACGTAGTGCGGTCAGCAGCGGTCGACGTGAAACGCATAACGCCTACAAGACTGGATGAAGACTTCACGCATTGCGCCAAACACAGTGCGATCAGCGCGGCGCAGCGGTGGAGGTTAAAGTTATTAAAGCACATTTTATGTTTGTTCTTTCATAATTTTTTGGTTCATTTCTTATACATGAAGGACCTTGTCCACACAGAGATAAGTTTACGGAACTTAATTTTCGCAAGTTCCGTGAAATTTTGCTAGTAGTGTTGACAGGGCTTTCGCAAAAAATGTATCCAACACCAGTAGGTAAACGCATCTTGGTTCACTTGATGGTTTTTATTGATGTTTCAAAACGAATGAGAAGGGGGCGGCAAAATACAGGCGGCAAGTAGGTAAATCCGGCCCTGGCAGAGAGGTAAAATTTTTAAAAACTTTTCGAAAGAAGGCAGAATGAACCTCTATTGGTCTGACATTTGGCACGGTTTCGTTATGCAAATCAATCTAGTCGCATCACTTGTACATTTAAGGATGAAAGATACTTCATGCACATTGTAAAATTTCTCACATTTTCTGAAAGGTGTTTCTAGATTTTCGGGAGGAACTTTTTTCATAGTTCTGCCAGCACGGTAAAAATAAATGCGTAACACGAAAACTCGGTGCAGTTTTTAATCCGTGATTTTGATCTCGATCCATTGCGGTACAATCGGAATGATTCGATCCTCCATAATTGAATATCCGGAAATGAAATTGGACTCCTTCCTCGTGCGAGAGGAGCCGGAACAAGCTGCGGTTCCCGAAGTCTCCCAAAGGAAAAGCCGACCTAATAACCCACAAACAGTTAGTCCCGTGCGCAAATTTTCCGCCTTTCCGGCTCGCGTTAAAACTCGCAGGGGTTGTCGTAATGGACTGACACGCTGCTGCATTGTCACGTCGCCCGTAACTTCGCTCACGTAGCCAATGGACCACCGAAGAGGAAAAGCTTATACTTGCGTCGAGACATGTTTCCTCATCAGCAGGCTGCTTATTGGTGGATTAAGCAACAGGCAAATGAGACAAAGAAAAAATCGAGCAGAGGCGGATCCAGCAATTTGGCAACACCGGATTGCCTCCATTTAAACCTATGCTAAGTAATCGATTCTTATCGGAGCACCTGGCCCTTCCAAGAATCGATATATTTCCATAGGTTTAAATGGAAAGAATACACTGTTGCCAGTTTGCTGAATCCGCCAATGAAATCGAGCAGTAAAGGATCCCTCGCGAATGCCGTCGATTAGTCTGTTACTCACCTTCTTCCACCTTTGCAGCCACCCGTCTCCACCAATGGGAAAGCTTTCTTCCCCTTTGTCTTCTCTGTCCATCGCTTCGCTAATAAATTTCAATGATTTGCTCCGCAGAAGAGCATACGAAACATGTTAGATATCTGATTTTTCTTAAAATCAACTTATAAATGAAAGTCTAATATTCATTGATTAGGTATATAAGATTCGGTGATTTTAAAATACTACTCGTGAAAAAACCAACATTTGCTTACGCTAAGTTCAATTATATAAACTGGAGTAAGGGTTTTTCTTTCTTTCTTTCCTTTTTTTCTTTTTTCATATCGGTCGCACTATCCGATTTATGTAACTGTGTACCTCGTATTATAGGTATAGCAGAACTTTTGAACCGAGCCGAATTGTGAAAATAGTTTGGTGGCATCAGTAGGAAAAGCTTGGTCGCTAACATTGCAGATATACGGTTACCAGAACCGGAAATGCAACTAGTTATATGAGTTGAGCAATCGGTCGATATTCCAGTTCACAGGTAGGTATAACGGAATTTTTTCTCTCGATGTGGGTCAAAAGAACCTTTGAGAACCAACTTTTTTTATTTTATGGCTTTTTTTTGTTTTTTTGTTTGGATGTGTGAGCTCCTCACTCTCGTGTTAAAATCGAAAGTTCACAATGTGTCTATCGTGTTCGAAGTATGAACAACTTTACTGAAGAAATATAACTCACTAGTTGAATTATTTGCACCTTTTCAGTGAATAAATTATTATTAATTGTAAGAACAATTGCATCGTCGAATCATACTACTTCAATCATTACGTTTGGAAAGTACCTAGTTTACGCACGGGAGGAAATCGCAAGGGAGTAGGTTGTCAAAGCTTTTTTTAACTGATTTGATGAGATTGCATGTTGCCTATCCTCTTAATGTAAGGCGCTAAAATTATGGCAACTCTCTTGGGATAAAGTTGCGATTTCTGGTTGATTAGGTGTTCCTGGGGTTGAAATCGCATATCGGTAGCCTAGGTACGAAACAACATATCTCCATCGTAGTCGTTCCAGTATTTCTCCTCCTCTTTTATTCCTTTGAAGAGAAAGAAGCTAACTTTATAGCTTGAAAGTTTTACTGAATTTTGTGTCAACGCAGAAGAAAAGTCGAGGAACTTTTCAAGAAACTATGTTGACTAGTTTTTCGAAAAATCAATAATGCATGACAGAAAGTCTGAAACGTCAAAAACGAAGATATGTGGGACTCATTTTGGTCATCGATGTAATTATCCTTGCTTTATATCTGCTTTGATCCGAAACAAAGGCGTTTGAAAATTGTTTTATTGGTTTTCTCTTGAGATTTCAATTAAAAAACCACCCCTAAAAATGTATTATCTCACAAAATTTATATTTTCCTCACAATACATCATTAATAAGTTTGAAAAGCCTGCAACATTGCGAACAGAGATGCATAGTTCCGTGTTTTCACCATAAATTTTTCCAGCATTGACTTATCTAACATATCTACGTCTTTTCTCACTTATTTCGTGAAACTGCGACACGAATTGAAGTTCAGCAATCTCTAGGGGACACTTTAATGACATTATTTAAAAATTCCTCGGAAGGCTCACTGGCACTATAGGTTGTTAAAAAACCTGTAACTCTAATTCTAATACGATCCTGGAGCTGGAAGCTGTATCATGAAAGATCCTTTGCCTAGGTTGTGAAAACAAAGCAAGACAAAAGTATTTCGACATTTCAAGTTTTATCCATGCCACGGCTCTCAATAACGTAAAGAAATGATACCTTTATTTTGATAATTTTTCTTTCAATTTCGTGCGCCGTGCTCCTCAAGTCCACCATGAGTTTGTCGAGAGTTTGAGAATTGCTTTTAAAGATTCTAGTAAATCTCCGGCTGTTTAAAGAAACAAAATTTCGTACTTGCGATTTTCAGACACGGCAAGAGGCTCTTATTATCTGCATCAAAAAATGATAAGTATAGTTATTTTAATAGTTGTTCGTCGTAATAAATTTATTTTAACTTTGATCTTCGAAATAGACGGAACAACTCCCGTGAGCCATGCCAGTGGCGACTCTAGAAAGTTGGCAACGCTATTTTTCCTCCCTTTAAATGCATGTAAAACAATCGATTCTCGGCGAGGCAGCTTGCCTTGCCTAAAGTCGATATTTTTAATGGCTTTAAATGGAGGAAAAACAGTGTTGCCAACTTGCAAAGTCGCTAACTGGACTATTCTTGACATTATTTAAAAAAAGTATTTCAGGGCTTATGAGGATATACCATCCAAATCTGACATCAAGGCCCACGCCAAACGAAGCAAATTTGTGATTAACACTTGCAGAAGCCGGACAGCTCTCGTGGGCCCCTTAAATCACCAGAGTATGCTACACGCCAAGCGCAAGAGTAAAGCAGTGTTACCGCGGGTGGTAGGAGGGGGTGGGCACCCCCCCCCCCCGATCAATTGCGGCCCCCGAGCGATTTAAGGAGAGGAAGGGTGGGGAGACTGCGTTGTGGTATCGCATGAGATTTCCCTCACGCGTTTCAGAAGGTTCAATTTGAAAATGAAAGGCTAATTCCAACTGGCACGTTGGAGGGGCAACATTGTACTGTTGACACAGTTGCCATTTGGACTATATTTTGCAATATGGGACTATTATTTCAGGATTATCTTAAGAACAACGTCCTAATGCGGAGAAATGTTTTTATGGAGTAGCTAAGAACAAGAGTTCCTCATTAATAAATGCAGCTCATTTAATAGGTATTTTCGCGTTCAAAAAAATGTAATGTAGGCACATTTAAAACAAGTAACAGGGTTAAATAGAGGTGGATTTTTCACTCAATAGATTTGCAAATTATGAGACCCACAGGGTGTCCCAGGATTAAGTACGAATATTGAAGGAGTCGATTCATTGGGTCAAAAAAAGACGTTATTGTAGTATAACTATTTTTCCAAAAACGCTTTCCCTTGGGGCCACCCCCCACCCCCTTCGCGCCCAAGGGAGGAGATAATTGAAAGAGAACTAACTTGACATGTTCAATAGTAATTCCAACCCCTCAGGAAGAGACATTGAAGTCGAGGAAAGCACGGGAGGATGACTGTGGTCTCTTGAAGTCATTGCATTTTGCTCTTGCGCTCCTCCGGGAATAAAATGAAACTGCGCGCGTTAGCGAGAACGCGGAGTCAGTTCGCCTTCAGTGGATCAGGTAAGAATGTTAAATATTTTCAAGTGCGTACCTAAAACACGTTAAAAGTATTAAAAAATCTCAAAATTTACTAATCAATAATAAAGTTGGTCGCACGTAATAAAGAAAAACCACCCATTTGTAAATGTTACGGGTAATCTAGTCAAACCGGGTAATGTCGACATTACCCGAGTAATGGCGGCAATAATTGACATTACCCAGGCCGTTTTGGTTAGGTTAGGTTAGGTTAGGTCCAGCCGGTCCCGTCTGCGACCCTCCCTGACGACTGAGGGGTGGGATGGCGGATAACATAACCTAACCTAACCTAACCTAACCAAAACGGCCTGGGTAATGTCAATTATTGCCGACATTACCCGGGTAATGTCGACGTTACCCGGTTTGACTAGATTACCCGTAACATAAATACAATTCTAGCTGAAGCGCACTTCAGCTATGCATTCACCACTGCAAAAAGTTCAGAGGAAATCGACAAGCCCAGCGTGCATGGAGGCTATCTCCATTTAAATCTTCCGTCACATTCTTACGGCGCATTTGAAGGCGTTTTCAAAACAGCCAAGTTCCGAGACCCGGATTATCGTTTTGCATAGTTCATATTCTTTTGTTTTATTCCGTACCACTCGTTTATTTTTAATCATCGTAGAAAAACCACCCATTTTTAAATACAATTCTACCTGAATCGCACTTCAACTATGCATTCACCACTGCAAAAATTTCAGAGGAAATAGACAAGCCCAGCGTGCATGGAGGCTGTCTCCATTTAAATCTTCCGTTCCATTCTTACGGCGCAATGATACAACTATTTGAACTCTCCGGAATGCGTGAGGTATCACGCCGCATTTAAAGGTGTTTCAAAACAGCCAAGTTCCGAGACCCGGATTATCGTTTTGCATAGTTCATATTATTTTGTTTCCATTTATAACCACTTGTTTATTTTTAATCCTCGTAGAAAAACCACCCATTTTTAAATACAATTCTAGCTGAAGCGCACTTAAGCGCATTCATGACTGCAAAAATGTTAACGGAAATCGAAAAGGCCAGTGTGCATGGAGCCCATTTCAATTGCAATCTTGTATTTCTAAGGCGCAATGATACAACTATTTGAACTCTCCGGAATGCGTGAGGTGTCACGCCGCATTTGAAGGCGTTTTCAAAACAGCCAAGTTCCGAGACCCGGATTATCGTTTTGCATAGTTCATATTCTTTTGTTTTATTCCGTACCACTCGTTTATTTTTAATCATCGTAGAAAAACCACCCATTTTTAAATACAATTCTACCTGAATCGCACTTCAACTATGCATTCACCACTGCAAAAATTTCAGAGGAAATCGACAAGCCCAGCGTGCATGAAGGAAATTTTCAAAGAAGTATACTACCTGGAAAATTTCTATCTATTTTCAAGATTTTCAGTACAGAGGGATATTTTTAGTAACAGCGTTTCATTTTCTTCCGTCGTCAGATGCTAAGAGTCTCCAGTCTGGGCATCCTCGACTTCAATGGCTCATGGCTAAACTCCTTTTCCATGGACAAACGAAGGGGGAGTCCAGGGGGGCCTGGCCCTCTTAGAACTGAAAATAGTATCATATGCCCCCTCCCCCCAAAAAAAATAAAAATTTTCCAGATGTTTTGAATGCAACAATTCGCAAGTATTTTGTGCTGAAAGTAGAAAAAAAAACATAATTATTCCGCACAAATCGATGGAAAAATTCTTTATGGAAGCTTCAAAATGCGTCCAATTAGTCGTATAAATTCTAAAATTTCTCGGGGGATGCCCCTCGGACCCCCCCCCCCTTCGTGCTTGGGGCCCGGACCTTAAAACTGGTACCAGGGCCCGAGATGGGATGTGGCGGGCCTGGCCCTGAACTGAAGAAATTAATGCAAATTAATGGATGTTATATCCCCTCTCTCTGTGTCATTTGTTCAACCTTTGATGCTCCTGATCGAGAAAAAAAAAAATTAACCGCTTTTAAAATCCAGGAGCGGAAAATTTCTAAAAGCTACTCGGGGCAAAAAAATCGTAAAACATCCGACCTTTTGCAGTGATAAAAATAAATCGACGGTACAAGACCGCAACCAAGTATCTCGGTTTACAATGTCGTAGACTTCCTGTCATACTTAATCTTCTAAATGGGAAACTATCGACGGCAACTCTTAAAAATTTCCGTGATTTTTTTTCTCTGTGCCAATGAATAAAATTTTGCGAAAACTTCAAGGAATGATGCTAATTTGTTCTCTTTGCTAAAAATAAAATAGGAGCGGAGATTTTCAAACACCGGAGACGAGAGTACATAGTTGTGGACTTACACCGTATATATGTAAAACGTACTCATTGAAGCCTCTCCCAACTTTATCACTTTTGAGGATCCCGCGTCGTCATTAGAGCGGAACTGAGGAGATCGATTTTTCAGATTGAATTTAGACTTTTTAGCTCTGCGCAACATCATTTAAAATCATTTTCAGGACTGAGCACCAACATTTCGACCGATAAATTTCATTTTGTCGATTTCTTTGGTCCCCTCGAACTATACTAGACTATAGAGTATAGAAAATAAAAATAAAATTGATGATTTGAATAACTATGGTTTTAGAACATTTGACAGGTGCTTATTTGTTTTTCATTTGTTAAAAAAAAATCATCGCGGCGACTGATACCGACAAAATTAGGGAATTAGATATATAAAATTCAATTGAGAGACAAGTTGTTATGGTGGTTTTTTTTTATTCCGTTTCCTTAAATAAGAATGATAGTAGAGTGGAAATAGAAAAAAAAATCTCTAACGTCCGAACACTTATAATACCCTGAAGAATCGAAATTTTTTTTTATTCTAGCCCCTGCAAATCCACCAAGAATCATCGTGCATGTCTGATGGATTTGTGTGCACAAATTGGCAACAATGCAGCTAAGAGTGGCGTGAGCCGCAGTGCTATCTGTTGGGCGCGCGATGAACTAACACAGGAGCCCGACAGGAAAGGAGCGATGCGATTCCTCTACCATACCGGGCATTTTTTTTCGCACAAAACGAATTGAAAGAACCGCCAGACACTAAGGTTCTCAGAAACATTTTCTCATGGGACGAATTTGTCTAGATCGTGGCATGAACAAAGTATTGAAGAGCAGTTTAAACAGATTGCTCAAGTTTGGAAATTTCAATCCACTCGGACCATCCGGCCTCTTTAGCTCAGTGGCAGAGCACTGGTCTTGTAAACCAGGGGTCGTGAGTTCGATCCTCACAGGAGGCAAGTTTTTGTGTATTCGGGGGCGCAAGTTGACGAAAAATGTAATACATTCACTGCATACAATATATACACGAATCGGGTCAACTCAGATAAAAGAAAAAAAGAGAAAAGGGCAGAAGTCCATAAAGTCAATTTTTCAGGAGCAGCAAAAAACTTCATGTTGGACACACAATTCGAATACCTAACTAAAGAAAAAAAATATTTTCCTATCGCGGAAGGCTTGTCCCGATTGTACTAATGAGAATTGAATCTCCTATAGAAATTTTGAACCTGCTTCTTTGGGAATTTTTTAGTTTTGATTTGGACTTCTACCCTTTTTGCATGTCACCAATATTTCCCTTCCCTATTAATCACCGTTAAAATGATGGACTTCCACCGTTCTTCGCAGAGTCAATGTATATGCATTAGAGGAGTCCAACAATGCAAAAAAGTCGATTTTGAAAAATTTGGACTTCCGTCCTTTTCGCATGTCTCGATTCAAATAAAAAAAAGGCAGAAGTGTCCGAGCAAAATTATTCCCTTGAAGGGGTGGTGGTAATATTAATGGTGCAATATGGTAGACAAAATGTGCCGGTTTTTTACTTGGCTTATTTCATTGAGTACAAATCTTAATGCATCACTGCTTACAAAAATTAGTTGGTTTCAATAAAATTTGGGGTGGGCTGGGAGGGTGGGGGTGTGGTGGTGTAAGTTGTACAGTCAATCCGGATTTGAGTCTTGTTTACTTTAAACTCCTGACAAGTATCTTTCAAATCAAAAATTGTTAAATAAAAAGTTTGAGTCATTTAAGACAATTCACAGTCACTGAACGCCTTTTTTTCATCAAAGCAGGAGTAACAGGCAAATTTTTCAAAACCTATCGTTACACCATCTATTTCCTCCAAAAATGTGTTCAAAACAAAAATGCAAGAACTTAAAAAGTACCTATTCAGTGTCCTACTATAACCCAAAGAGAAATACTTATGATGATAATAAAGTGCTTATAATGAGTGTGACAAAAGTTGATAGGAAGTATAATAATTGGATAATATTGATACTTTAACATTTATTGATGAAACTTTTACATACAGTGATATTGTGTACTTGCGTTAAAAATTATGGTTAATGTTGATTTTTTCCTTCGATTCTTTAATTTATACAACAAACAAACATATTTACACAAAGAATATTGTACAAGCATGCCAGCGCATTTTAGAAGGATACTAAAATACATTAAGTAAATATTTTGGCGCACATTGTTTCAAAAAGCTACACTGTAAGTTTTTGAGGGAAGTCAGATGAAAAATAAAAAAGTAACAGTTTGACAGTATAACTAAAAAATAATTCTCCAAAAGGGGGGAAAAAATTGTCATCTGGGGATGGATAAAAGTAACGATAAAGTCTGATGTGATTATGAAAATACAAATTGCAAGGGGTAAAATTCTGTGACTTAGCTTGAATAGGCATGCCAAGGATCATCAACTTGGCATAAGAAAGAAGAAACTTAGCAAATTTTGTCTTGAATTTTAATATGTTAAACATTCAATTACCTATCCTGACTGTTATTATTTGCCGTATCTTTTAAGCACTCTTTTTCACATAGGTATTTTTCCCCCTTTTATTTTTTAAATTAAATGATTACTTCAAGTATCTTGAAATACCAGCATTATTATTTTTGCAAATTACAAGGACATTAAAATTTAAGAATGCGGGTCTCAGTGCAAGAACCGATCTTTCCATGGGCATATGCTACAACTCAGACCGTACTTAAGGCACTTTCAATGAGGCGATGGGTAGATAACTTTCACTGGACTTAGCGGTAGAAAGTTCATGGAATCAACAACGGCCACCTGGCTGAATAGGTGCACGGAATGCATGCAAGGTATGAGCAGCTCTTGGTGCAACACATACGCCATCTTGCAGCACTACACATGGATGCACGTGTTTTGCCCTCCCCCTCCCTTTTTCGGGTAGTCTTACATTTTCAAGCCTTATGTGCAGTCTGAATTGCATAATGTACCAATGAATCTTTTCAGCTAAAATCACATCCTTTATGAGAATTCAATATGCGCCTTGAAAAGACTGAACAAAGTGAATGAATTCAACAAAAATTTGGCACTTAAAAACAGAATATATTAATAAGTTTCAAAATGACACAATTTTTATAGAGTCAATTTGTATCCCTTCTTTGCGGAAGAAAAAGAAAATGAAATTAAATCAAAAGTTAATTAAAAAAATAATAAAAAAGACGATTGCTTGAGCTCAGTTTGTTGACATCAAACTGAACTTTTCTTTTTTTTTCTAAAAAAAAAAGGTTCAGAAGCTACATTATTTTATTGAAAACAGGCAAATGTCAAGACACCTCTTGGAAAGCATTCAAAGGATATGAAAAGCAATAAATATTTGCTTCCGCCATTAGATTCTATATTGGAGAATTTTTCATGAGTTTATACAGAAACAAATATTACAGATAATTCGAAGCTGTGTAATCTGTTATAAGACTTACACTTTCTTTTGCAAATTGTTCACTTAAGTGTTCTGTTCATCAGTTTTATCTATTAAGTACTTACTGCTCATAAGTAATTAATGGATCATAAGATTACACCATTACAATTGTTGATCTCGAGGTATTTTTTAAAGACAGTAGGAACTCATGTAAAAAATACTAATATAGACTGAACAGCCACTTAGAAAGCCTTGAAAGTTAGAATAATAGGAGATTTTTACGGGCATAGTGGAATACCAGGGGTGATACATACTTCACAGGCTCAAAGTTTGGAGCGGAAAATACTAGAAACTTCTTTCTTCTCAACTCAAAAATCGGATTTTTTGCCTGAAATCTCAATAGGTGAAATTCACCTTCTTTATAGACTGGCATCATTCAGAATAAGGAAAATTCCTAGTGAGAGCTAATGATCATATGGCTTGAGGCTCTATTTCTTGATGGGAAATAATTCACATGAGTCGTTTCCAAAATAATTACAAAATATGTGATTTTTCATGATTAAATCGTCTTGATTTGCATGTGATGGCTCTGATCTGATTTGTCAGTATAGCGGATCAGTACAGTCAACTATTTCAGATCCAGAATCAGATTACATGTGTGCGAAAAACTAAGCTATTACAATCTTAATGCTGATTTTTTGTGGCACCAAGAGATTAAGAAACTTATTGACAATTAAATGATGAGTTTCAGTTTTAGCAAAGTTTTCATGGGAAGAGACCGATTTCACTGCGTAAACTTTTTTCAGTTGTGGGTAAGAAGTGAGTTTTCAACAAATGAATTTGCTTTAAATAAATGATCAACTGGTCTATTAGTGATATTAATCTGTAGACCTATACTTTAGCTCGGAACCTTATATATAT